>JARHVA010002815.1:260000-582500 GCA_037957365.1 Torreya grandis
ACTCATTATATTACATTGTAACTAGTTTTTAATACTTGACACTTGGCCTAGTGACCCTTCAACTTCACTCTTTCTCTCTCTTCTCTTATGCTCTATATATTCTATCCATTTTGGCATTGTAAAAAAGCCACAATTGGTATAAAGAATCCATAATGGTTTGAAATATTGTTTTAATTTTGAATAAATTTATGAATCTGATTTCATCTCTAAAATTCTTTCCTAAGTATGTCAATTATTCCATTTGGATGACAAGTGATGAATGGTTTCTCCTTGTTTCCATTTTTCTCTTGTATGCATTGTGTGAGTAATGTTTTCTTCTAAAAAGTCTCATGAAGTGTATATGTTTTTTAGGTGTACTTTGAATTTTAAAGGATATTATAAGTATCTAATATCAAACTTCCTAGTTACCCAGCTTTGGATATTCATGGCAATCTACTTCCATGTAAAAACACTTGTGCTAGAAGAAGATTGAGTTGAGATCAATTTTAATAGTCTTCCTTCTTAGTATAAATGTAAGTATGTTTGTGGAGTTATATTTGGTGTATAAAATTCATTATAATATGTTTATTTTATTTTTAATTCTTCCCTTTTCACCCCCAATAGTGATTATCCTAGTGTAGTGTGTGAGCCTAAAAGATATGTCAAGGGAGATAACCCATAATATAGAGATCTATCTCTAATAGCAGCTTGTCTATATGCAAAGATAGTTCCATGTTATCCTAAATTTGATAAGGTATATTTGAATTATACAGGGAAAAAATTTGGGATATATAAGTTTTGGCATGCCCATTGGGACATGAAGTCCAATAATTTTTTTTAAGGTGGATGTTGGTCTTGACAATAAGGACGCTATAACAATCTGCTTCTTGAAGTATCTAGTGACTCTGACATTTAAATCTTGGTTTCAGACTAGTGCACTCCTTTATGCCTAAGATAAAAATAATATCTCATATTAAAGGCATTTCTTTTGATTTTTAAGAGATTTCATACTATACACCTCCCTATTAATCTTGCCATGACCCATACTATGTCCCTGAACATCCCTATCAAGGTTTTTATCATCCCTATGAGCCATGGTAGCCATATGGTCAACCTATTCCTTCTCTATATGATCATGATGTTGTTGAGTAGCTTTATAGGGAATCCTTTGAATAAGGTTGTCACGAAGAAGATGTGATTAAGACTCTAGAATAATAAGTCCAAGATCTTAAGAGGAAGCTTCTAGGAGGCATTCTTCCTCAAGCTATACATATCCATCCTCAAGAATATTCTTGTGTTCCATATAAATTTTCTTATGCCCCTTATCCTCATGAAATCATTCATTATCCTCAATATGAGTCTCTAATATAACAAATCCAATCTTCAAGGGAGACTAATAGTTTCAAAACTCTAACTTAGAATCAAGTAGTGAAGTCTTGGAGAAATAAAGATGAAAAGAGTTAGGACCAAGAAGTTGATGTCAAGAAAGAAAACCTTGTGTTTGGTTAGGCCTCATTTCCCTCTTCCCAAGAACTTATAGCTTCCCTATCTTGTAGGTCTACCCAAGAAGATTTTAGCATAAAAAATAGGCCTTAGTTGAGAAGGTGGAAAATAAAGTTGTATATGTTGAAGAGACTCAAGAAGGATATGGAAAGGGTGAGGTTATTGTTGAAGAAAATGAGATATCTATATCCCAATTAAACATGCTATATCTTTAATAATTCTTTCAAGAGTTTCTTATTTCCAAGACCCAAAATTATAACTAAATCACTTCTCCCTCCATCCCCAAGCCCATTCATGAGCCCTCCATCAAACCTCATACCCATGAATCATTTCAACACCCTCCCAACACATCCCTTCTTGAAGGATAACCCATCCTATGGGAGATAAACAAAGAAGATCAAACTAAGTTCGCAATTGATTAAGAATATGACTCAAGTGTCTATGATGAAGAACTTACTATTGGGACTCCCCTTAGTGAAGACAAGCACAATTCAACCTTATTGAGTGAAAAAATAGAATATCTAGACCATGTTTCATCTATTCACAAAGATTTTGATCAAGAAATGAGAGAGTAGGTGCTTGATAAGGACATCACATCAGCTGAGTTGGTTGATATTCATGAGAATAATCAATAGGTTGAATCTAAAAATGTAATAGAAGATGGAGATTCTTCTACTTCTATGGAAAAACATGATTTTTGGTAATGATTCAATGAGGTATGTGGTAAATTCAAGTCCATTCAAAGGTTTATACCTCTTGTTGTCCACCTTGAATACATTGTTCAAGATGCATTGCATTGTACAATATGACAATCTTTAAAGTACCAAGATGAAGGCTGCCCCTATAAGTCAAGAAGTGATCATGATTGAGATAAACACAAACATTAATAAATTTCATGAGAAGGCTATTAAATTACAAGAAGATTTCACCTTCTAGGTGACATATTTGTATCTATCATCATTTCATTTGAAGACATGCCAATAGATTGGCAAGCATGAAAGAATTGAGGACATCAAAATCAAAGCTTAAAAGGTAACATGTTTCATTCAATCCCTCATCTCATGAAGAAAATAATGGTACAAGCTTTCCCTTTTACCCAAGAGGAGAAAGTTTGATTTAGGTTAGTTTATATATAGTCTAGCTTACTTATGTTGTTTGTGTGTTTTCCCTAAGTGCTTTGAGAGCACAAGTGTGTGTCTTGGTGTCTTATTTTGTGTGTTTACCTTATTATTGTGTTTTGTGTGAGTTTTAGGTCCTTTTACAAGGTATATTAGTGTTAATTTTAGTATATGGGTGTCTCCATTTCCCAAGGATAGGAGAAGGATCAATTGGTCCTTAGCATAATAGGCATATTACCCCTTAGAAATCACTAAAATGTTGACCAAATTTCACCATAGGTCAAATTTAGTCAAACCCCCTGACATATTGAAAACTTTTCATAGGGCCATCCTAGGTTTGAAATGTTCACCAAGGTCCTAAATGAGGTCAAAATCACATTTTGAGGGTCACATACAACATGGTTGAACCTTGGTCATATTTATCTAGTTGGTTTTATGTCATCTCATGCCACCTTTTGTCCATTTGAATGAAATGTATAGTTTTTTCACACATGGATAAATGTCAAGGCTCATTCTAATGTACTTCTTATCATAGAATGTTATAAGATACTTTTTGAATTGAAACATTATAGGTTCAACATACAAACAAGAAGATCATCTAAAAAAGGTCAGTTTCAAGTAGTTATACAGATTAGATGACTCATATGATATGTGTGGAAAATTCAAGAAGATGTTTAGAGATCCCCATAGGTTATTTATAGGTTCAGATAATTTCAACATATGCAAAATTGAGAAAATTAATCTCCTTTCTCTTATCACTCTCTTGGACAAGTCAAGAAGGGTCAATAGTTTTCTATTGGTATAAACATGAGAAGAGGATTTGGAGTGAGTGTACCTAGGTGATGTGAATAGTCCTCATGATCTCTCATTTTATGCTTATGGTTTCTATATTGATGGTATATATTGTATGAACAATAACAAAGATTTTTAACACCTACAAACTACTTATGTAACCCCAATATCTAAGTTTTTCTCATCTATTTGCATTTTGGTGATTAGTTTGTGTGAATCAAGTAGTTCATATAGTCTTAAAAAAATGTTCACCCATATCAGGTTTACTAAAACTATTTTGACATGTTTGGTCATAGGAAGATAGGCATGATCTTTCTCTAGTGATAAGTATTGTTAGAAATGAGCATTATTCCTCTGTAGAATATTTTTTATCAGTTGTAGTGTTTTATCCTCTTGTGAATGGCTTTACATCAAGGCTAACATGTTTATTTTCAATTTCACAAATCATGGTTAATCATATTCTCAACTAAATGTTTGGTCTCAATAGAATCATTGATGGAATGAAAGGTTTTGGACACTTGATATAGTCCAGGTAACCCTACACAGGTTGCTACATGAAAACCATTCATGCTCATACCTAACAGAGAGATCAAAACGTGTTTGGAAACATTTGAACTTACTTTGGCATCTTAGAACCAATTCATTGATTAGGACAAGATCATAGTGTAAGTGGTGAGATCATTACATAAAGCTAAACTTATAAGGAGAGTTATAAACTTGAAGAAATGTTTTCTTAAGGGGATAATTTACCTTGAATTATATAAAAAGGAATCTTACCTCATACAATGCCATTTGTTGGTGAATGTTTATGGTGTTTGTGTAAACCTAAATGGTTTCATCCTTGTAGCCTAAGCCTAAAGGTCACATCTTGACATATGAAGAAGACATTAAGTTAAGAGACTAATTTTTCAATGGTTTTCAACTCATTCAAGTTTTTTTTTTAAAACTTAGTAACTATAGTGCAATCAAACCAAAAGAAACCCAAAATATTACAATGCAATAGTGACACTATAGTATATTGATGATAGCATGGTCTCAAGGCTTGAGTGAGATCAAATAGGTATGAAATGGTCCTAGTGACCTTAAGAGAAGCCAAAGTGGGAAACATAGTGATTAATTCAAATATCACTACCTACATGAATCCCTTCTATTCTTAAATGAACACCTATAATTTGAAGTGAGGACTAGAGACTAGACTAAGCTCATGAAAGATGTTGTTTGGTTGGTAGGTAGAGATATAAATTGGATGATAGTTTAATAAATCACTTTCATAGTGATATTATCACAATTTCATGAGATCCTCAGAGGCAAAGATGAATAGAGACAGTCATAGCTTAGGTTTCCTAGGCCCAATCAAAATCTTGCACATAGTCATAGGCTTAGAAGCTAGTTTCGAGAGTTTGAAATGTTAAGGCCTATATAAGTGTGATCTGAGCTTGAAACTTGTTAAATATTTTATTAATTTCCTATAAAATATATTTATGTTCATTTTTGGTCCATACTAATAGTGAAAGTGCCCTCTTATTTATCTCTGACCAGAGGTACTCCATAGTCAACACAACTTGCAAACATAGTACATGAATGATAAAAAAGGATGAAATGGTATATCCTTGAAGAATTTTATGATGATGAAAGTGGTTTAAATTAATTCTAAAATTTTCTTATAATGTTTTAAAGTTAATGTGATCACTCACAGGTGGTCAAATAATCATAAGACCAGTGTATGCCTATTAGGCCTAGAACTAAACATGAAATTCAAATCTTATAACGACATTAATATGACCATATGATCCTTAAAATTAAATTTATAGACTTAATAATATAGTATAGGGTTTATGATAATCATTGGTTTGCATAAAATAGCTCAAAATTGGGCATTTTGGCCTAATATTTCTCTTAGGGGTATCTAGAATGCACATTAAGAACTTGAGATCCAATTTATTCCACTCATATTTATAAAGAGAATGTGCATGGTGTCTCAATAAATTAGTTTTTTGTTAAGAAGGTTATTTTAATCAATCTTAGTGGCATTATTTTTAGGGTTAAGGGCTTAACCATTTTGAATCACTGTTAACAATCTAAATGACCTAAAACCCTTATGCAAACTTGATGAGAAAGATATGGTCTGAAACAAATCCAAAATGGGTAAATTAACCTATAATATTATTTTTAAATATTATTAACTCCCTTAGGATCCTCACCACCTAATTATTTCATACTATCACTTATATGGATGAGTCAAATTTTGTGGTTTTTACAAGATTTGAAGTGTTTTGAAGGTACATAAGGGAATGAATAGGTGAAATAAATTATATAAGGTTTATGGATATGTATTTTAACTCCTCATAATTAATTTTCACACTAGTGATGAATAAAACTCCCTCTACTAAATTAGTTGTTACAAGTAGTCTTAGATAGGATACTGACAATCAATGTGACAGTCAAAATTGAAAGTGAGAAGTGTGATACTAAGTTTCTTGAATTATAAATCATATAAACAAGGAAAAATAAGGTCTTATGTGTCCCACATCAATAAAATTAATCTCCATGATCATGTATAGGTCACCCTAGTGACAAGTGTGTGAATTTAGGCCTAGAGGGCTTGTGAGCAACTGCAAGGAAGTGGACAACAAGTGTCAAAGAGAAGGATATTAGTTATGGAGAATATAAATACCTTCAAAATATTTTTTCCACCTTCTCAAGTTATATTATATATTTCAAGGATTTATAAGTAATTTTTAGATAGTCAAGTGGACCCCTCATCAAAAAGGTAGTTTCAAGAAGGATAATGGAGTGTCAATTCACCAACTTCAAGGAGATGTCATGTTTGGGATTCACACTTTTATAAGAGGAATTAATGACCTATATTATAACTAATTATATTAAATTTTAATTATTTTTCAATAATTTACACTTGTCCTAGTCACCCTTCAACTTCACTCTTTCTCTCTCTTATCATATGCTCTATATATTCAAGCCATTTTGGCATTGTAAACAATCCACAATTGGTATGGAAAATCATTGATGGTTTGACATTTTTTTTACCTTTGAATAAATTTATAAATATGATTTATTCTCTCTAATTATTTCCTAATTATTTCAAGTAGTCTATTTGGATGAAAAGTGATAAATGTTTTCTCCTTACTTCCATTTTGCTCTTGTATGCATTGTGTGAGTATGTTTTGTTCTAACAAGTCTCATGAAGTGTATATGTTTTTTAGGTATACTTTTAACTATGAAGGATATCAGTATGTATAATATCATACCTACTAGTTACTCTCCTTATGATATGCATAGCAATCTACCTTCATGTAGAAATACTTATGCTAGAAGAACATTGAGTTGAGATTAGTTTTAGTAGTTTTTACCTTCTTAGTGAAAATGCAAGTATGTTTATGGAGTTATCTTTGGTGTATCACCTTCATTAGTATAGGTTTATTTTATTTTTCCTTATTCCATTTTCACCCCCAATAGTGATTATTATAGTGTAGTGTGTGAGCCTAAAATATAGATCAAGTGTAGCTAGCCCATACTCTAGAGATCTATCTCTTGTAGTAGCTTGTCTATATGTAGAGATAGTTCCATGTTATCCCAAATTTAATAAGGTCTATTTTAATTCTCTAATGCAAAATTTTTGGCTATAATAGGAACACACTAAACTCTGAGTCTAATTTTGGACATATAGATAATGTGTCATGTTGGCTCAAAGTACCCATAGTAAAAACATAACTGTCCAAAACTTGAAACTATTTTTGGATTATATGAATTCTATATAGTCAATCTATATAGATTTTTTTTGACATTAATGGTAAAACTTTTGGTATTTTTAACATTTATTCCCTTAGTGATGTCCCTAAAAATTTGAGTTTATGGTGATGGTTTGATGACAATATACATTACTCCATCTGGATCATTTATGGTGACTTTAATATGATTGAAAATATCAAAGACATAATTGGTTCCCTTCCTATGTGACGGTGTGTGGTATAAAATGATGTTTAGTTTTATTTCAAAAATAGTTTGGGGTTTGGTAGACCCATTTATTTGGTGGCATGCATTAAACACTTCACCTTGGTTTACTTTGTCTAATTTTTGTGTCATCACTAATAAGATCTTAAGAGGATTAGAAATTTTCATGCTATTTGAGCAATATGTGTTCTTTTTTACTGTCTCTAATGGGAAATCCATAACCATCCACCTTAATTTTATCTTATCAAACCATAGCATCGTCACTTATAGTGTGGAGTAGAATGATGGCATCTTCAAAGTGCCACAATTAATTTTGTCTCAAAACGTCCTTTCTTTTCCATGAAGGCACCAAGAATTTCATCACTAGGGTGTGGAACCTTGAACCATATATTCTATATGAATCTAGTTGTATATAATGGTATAATGAGGTGATCACTAATACTGACACCTTCTATATGTTCAACGAACTTCCATATGTTGGTCATTATGGCAAGTAGGTTATCAATGTTAATAAATTAGTTCATCATGTTTTTCTCAAATAATCTCTTATTTAACATATCCCTTTTGATCTATAGTTTCTATCTATGGATACCTCTCTAAATCATGATCTAAAAATTTTAGACATCTATGTTGTCAAAGGGGCTCAGATCTATACTCAACTACACTAGCTCAAAGTGGGTGACAAGGCATATAAATAGTTTTTATTATCCCTTGAGGCCAAGCAGAGTAGATATCAAATCAAAGCTATCAAAATTGATCAAAAACATCTTATTATCCTTCCTAAAATCTCCTCATCCTTCATTGATCACTACAAGCTAGTGTTCCAAGCCGAAGGAGAGATAATAGAAATGGCATGTTTTGAAAAATGTATTAACATAGTGCATCACAAGTTTATCAATGCTAATAAAAATATTTGTATTCCCCTGTTACATGAAGGGGATCTTATATGTAGTGTAAATCATGTCCAACAAAAAATCCCTAGGTATCGGTGGTTTCCCTTGTAAATTTTACAAGACTACACAGATTGGTAGATACACTAAGTTGGGGAACAAAAAACATGACACCATGAAAATTTCAAATAATAAAATGGAATATGACATTTTAAAAAGGCATACACCCTTTTAAAATTAAGGGTCAGTCTTGACCCTAAAGGGCATACACTCTTTAGAAAGGGTGTACGCCTTTTTTAAAGGGTGTATGCCCTTTTTAAAGACATGTATTTATTTTTATTGCAATTAGAGGTATTTGTTTACAAGGATATATTAGTAAAATGAATTTAAATTATAATAATATAAAATTTGATTTTATATTACATTGTATATTCTTATACTTTAAATTTTTTTTACTAAATATAACAAATTAGGACCACTTAACATCTTTTGAAATTGATTAAAAAGTTGTAGGATTTACCCTTTAGAAGTTAGTTTTTAAAATTTTAGGATTAGAAGATAGAATGAGAAATGAGGTTAAAAATCATGCTATGTATGTAATAGATCTATACCACTAAGGATTACATGTCTATTTTACCTACTTAAATATTCCATGTATACTTTATCTAATTGAACATGCTCAACCTAATTAAATAACTAATCTATAGCTTCATCTCAAGGAGTATGCCATACCTAAATACATAATCCATATATTAATATTTACTATTCCCTATTGGTGTCAAATTAAGTGTTCCACATACTCAACCTAGTCTACTTCAAGGTCCTCTAGAAACTTGATTGTAATTAGGTCTCTTCCTAACCATTAATTATCTTTGGGTCTATCATAAAATTTATTCTAAGTATTGGTATTGAAAGACTAATGGCCTTATTCTTTAGTATTATCTCTTAACTTCTTAGCCTCTATATTTGGATCAAAAGACATTTTTAATGACTTAAAAGGGGATACTCAATCCCAATATATGAATCTACCTTAAATAAAAACCCTTATTTGATTATTAAAGCACAAAATTATACATCCTCACTTCTTTGAACAATATTATTAGGGTTTCACCAATTATTTGACTCAAGCTTCTTAGTGCATAAAGAACTTCAACTCAAAACTTAGATGATAACAACTCTACCCTTTAGAGGCCTATTAAGCCAAATTCTACCTCTTAAGGACTTGATATAAAGAGGTGTATAAATACCTTATTTTTTGGCTCATTCAATTCAAAAACTTAACAAAAATATCAATACAATGACACAAGACTCATAGGTGTCTTTACACAAACTCAATTTACCAATTAGATCACCAAAGTGCCCAAAACATTGACTAAGTCCTAAACACTGTTACAATATTGTGTATAGGTGTGTTTGGTCTTAAAAAGGTGTTATTAATATAATATCATCAAATTATTCTTATAAATATTTATTAATATGTTTAAAAACTATCTCTAAGGATAATAAACCAATGTCCTTTATTACTTTCTTAAGAATTAGAATTTAATGGAAACTCTACTCTTTAGGTTTGGATGGCTTAATCTGCTTACTTAGAAGGATATTAAATTTTATTAACTATCAAATGATTTTAATAAATTTACTTTTAAGTATTATATAGTGTTATATAATAAAACTAGACCTTCATAAGAGGTTTATACTAAATAAACAAAGTTGGAGATCTACTATACTTATATTTTGCTATCTTTGCCTTTGAATCTTCTTAACTTGTTCTCAACTTAGAAAATGAAATTTAATTAATGGGTATATAAAAATACATAAATTAATAACCTATAACATATATATAGTAATGACATAATAATTTATACATTACATTTACCACATGCATGATACTACATGTAGGAAATCGGTAACTCATACATGACACCTTATTATGTTTGTGATATGGTCACTCATATTGGGCATAAATGTAGATAATAACCCTAGTTCTCTCCATTTCCACCTAAACCATTAACCCAAATCCCATAACCCCTAAATATAAACACTAAACCTTAAACCATAAACATTGAAACCCAAACCCTCAAACCCTAAACCCTAATCCATAAACCATGAACCATGAACAATAAATAATATACCTAAACCCTGGAACCTAAGCCCTAAAACCTAAACCATTAATGATAATACATTATCCATAAAACCTAAAACTTAAATGTGATCCCTTAACCCTAAACCCCAAACCATAAACCTAAAATCTTAAATCTTAAACCCTAAAAAATGTAAGCCCTTAACCCTAAACCCCAAGCCTAAAATTGTAAACCATAAATCATAAATATTAAACATTAAATCTTAAACCAATAATTATAAAACCAAATTGAAAAACCAAAACCTTAAACACTAAACCTAAATCCCTAAATCTAAAACCCCAAAATGTAAATGCTAAACCATAAACATAAACCTAAAATCCTAAACCCTAAGCCCTAATCCCCAAAAAATAAATGATAAATAATAAACACTAAGTTCTAAACCCTAAACCCTCAACCAAACCCCCAAGATTAAAACCCTAAACCTTACACCCTAGAACCTAAACCCTAAGTGTGAAACCATAAACCCAAAACCCTAAAAGCTAAAATCTTGGTCCCTTGAGTCACAAACCATAAATATCAAACCTTTAAGCATAAAATATAAATAATAAGCCTTAAATCCTAATCCCTAAGCCATAACACTAAAACTTGAACCCTAAATGCTAATCCCTATACACTAAACCCTAAGCTATGAATCTTGAACCATTAACCATAAACCTTAAACCTATTTTTATAAATCATAAACCTTTATCCATAAAACATAATCTTGAGTTATCACCTATATAAATAAAGGAAAGGGGGCATCAGCTAAGCCATATCTTAAAAGGATAGGGGTCATTCTAACCTATATAGAGAAAGTACTGACTATAAAAATTCATGTAAAAGGATTGAAGGTGGATTCAAGATGAATTCCTAAATAATTTGTGGGTTTTTAATAAATTGGTCTATTAATATGAATAAATGGATAGTATGTAGCATTCAACCTATAACATACATATAATAATGATATAGTCATTCATACATTACATTTAACCCATACCTAGTACTACATGTAGGTTTGTTATTAATCATACATGGCATATTCCTATGTTCATAATATAGTCACTAATTCTAGACACAAATTAGATAATCACCCTAGTACACTCCATTTACACCTCAACCATTAACCCTAAAACCTAAATCCCAAACCCTAAACACCATAAACCTTGATTGTTGAACCTTAAACCTAAACCTTAAACACCATAAACCTTGAACACTTAACACTAATAAACTATACCTAAACCCAAAATAATAATACCTAAACCCCAAAACCTAGACCCTAAACATGTAACCTTAAAACCTTGAATCCTAGACTTTATACCCTAGACCCTAAGCTCTAAAACCTAAAGCTTAAGTCCTTAACCCTAAAATCCTAAACCATGATCCTAAAATACTAAATCCTAAACACTAAACAATAAAACCTTAACCCTATACCCTTAATATTAAATATTAAACCTTAAACACAAAATTCAAAATCATGAACCTTAAACCCTAAAGACTAAATCCCAAACCTTAAACCTAAAACCTTGACCCCTAAACTCTTAATACTAAACCCTAATCCTAAAATTTGAAGCACTAAACCATAAACATTGAAATTTGAAACCTAAACCATAAACCAAGAACCATAAAACTTTAAATCAAAAACCATAGACACTAAATCCTCAAGCGTAATAAACCTTAAAACCTAAATGTCAAAACCAAAATAATCAAACCCAAACATTGAAATATAAACTTTGAACCCTAAACCCTTAACCTAAAACCCTAAAAATGAAACCTAAATGACAAACACTAAACATAAATTATGGAGACCACACCATAGAGGAATGATGTGAGCATTGGTAGTTCAATTGAACCCTCTCTCCACTTTCCTATCATAATTCTTACACAAGCAAAAAGATTCTAATGCAAGGAGAAAACATGCCATAACAAAGTCAATGGAATAAATTCTAATACTTTATTCTCATGACCCACATCATTATTTGGGAATAAAATATAAACATGAGAAGAAACAAAATGATCTAACCCTTTTACTTAGTGATTTAGAAATAGTTATGTCTAGAAGAATGATTTCACCTCATACGAAGCAAACACAAAGAGGTAATTTTTGATCTATCATCATTTTTCATCATCCCTCATCATTCAAAATGAATTTTTTCCATGCGATTATGAAGAGGATATTATCTTATTTCCACCAAGTAATTCATTCAACAATCTCCCTAGATTAATCTATCATAACCCTATATAATCTACTAGACATGAATGAGAATAATCACCCAAGTACACTCCAATCATAACAAAAAATATTTGAAATACCATTCAATATTCATCTAAAAAATATATTGTTTAGTTTGAAATAAATTTATATTATCCATTAGATTGGAACACTCTAATAGATGAGGGAGTGACTATGGATGATGGAGTGATTAGGTATGATGAGGGATAATGAGGGAATGGTTGAGGACAATAAATTATGAGGATATATGAGGAAGGGGTGATTAGGTATGATTAGTGATGATGAAGGTTGCTGAAGGAGTGATTAGGGATTATGAGGGATAATGAAATATGATGAAGGATTGACTAGGAATGATAATAAATGATGATGGTTAATGAGGGAGATATCAAAGATGATGAGGGATGATGGGATTCTGACTAGGGATGATGAGAGAGTGATTAGGTATGATTAGGTTTGATAAGTTTTGATGAGGGAGTGTTTAGGGATGATAAATAGAAATTAAGGATGATGAGGGATGATGAGGGACTGACTAGGGATGATGAGGGACTGACTAGGGATGATGTGGGTTGATGAGGGAGTGATTAGGAACAATAAAGGATTGTGATATCCAATGAGGGAGTCATTAGGGATAATGAGAACTGGTGAGGGAATAAATAGGAATGATAAGTGAATATAAGTGTTGATAAGGGTGTGATTAGGGATGATGAGGGTTAATAAGGGAGTGTCCTATGTGAATTTGGAGTGCTAGAATATGAATTTATTCTACGTGACTTTGAAATAATACATAAGATTGGAATTGAAGAATGCATGGATTAACCATATATCTAACATTTTTTTTAGAGTGAATCTTATCTTTTTAGAATGAATTTTAATGGTGTTTCAATTTATTATATTTTGAATGGATTATATTAGGGTGATTAGCTATATTCATGTCTAGTATAAGTTATTGTATCAGGACTATAGGTAGATGTCATGTATGAGTGAATACACACATATATGTAATAAGTATGCAATAGACATCATGTATGAATGGTATCGTGACTATAGGTATGTTACAATTTACATGATATAGGGAAGTCATTTTTGCATATTGATAGACCCATTGATTTAAAAACCCACAAATTAGTTAAGAATCCACCTTCAAGCTTGGGTATTCAATTGGGTAGGGCATAATCAAGTAGGTAAAATAGGTAGGTCATACTCAATTAGGTAAAATATGGGTAATAATAAATTATATAGATCTATTACATACGTAACATGATTTATAACCTCATTTTTCATTAGGTAAAATATGTGTAATAATAAATTATATAGATCTATTACATACGTAACATGATTTATAACCTCATTTTTCATTCTATCTTTTGATCCTAAAATTTTGAAAACTAAGTATTGATTGCAATGGTATTTTAAAAACTAAATTCTACATAGTGACTCATATAGTTCTATAATCAATTTCAAAAGATGTTGAGTGGCCCTAATTTGTTATATTTAGTAAAATAAATTTAAATTATAAGTCTACATTTCATTTTATATTACATTTTATAAGTTTACATTTAATTTTATATTAATTTTTATATTCTTATACTTAACATTTATTTTACTAGATATATCCTTGTGAAAAAACCTCTAATTGCAAAAAAATACATGCCTTAAAAAATGGCATATGCCCTTTCAACATTTCATTATTGGTTTTGCATTCTCCCTCCAAATTTGATTTGGTTACAGGCTTAGAGAGGTCTGAACCTAGCTTGAAACTGGTCATGGAACAACCCACTTAGTTTTTAGGAAATTTGGGAGTCTTTTTTGTCTTTGTCGACACATTTGAATAGGCAACTTTTATTATTTAAACAATATATATATATATATATGGGTTTATATAGAAGAAAGTGTAGTTTTAGAATATATATATTTTTTAATGTTAGAATATTATTTATAATTAGTACTTAATCTATACATAACATACTTCATTATGGACTATATACATATCATCACAAATTACCTTATAACTTTTTTAATATTAATCAAAATTTTATAAAACTTATATCTCAACAATATACACATTGTCAACTATTCTTTAAGAAAAATATTTTCATGAAGTTAAGGTCAAAAACTTGTGTTTGTACACTTGAAATTTTAATTTTTCAATTATCTTGACTTGTAAAATTATTTAAAAATTATATATATATATATATATATATAATAAAAAATAATAAAAAATATTCTCAACAATACTTGATATTTCATATATCCATATATGAACTTTCATACAAAAATTTAATCATTTACTCAAAAAAAGTGTGTTTGTACACATGCAATCTCCTTATCTTTTCATAAAAAATGACCAACCTATTGTCATAATGCATATATTTCACACAATTTATCAATAAGGTATTGAAAAAAAATTATATATTTAGAAACTAAGTTCAAAATTCCATAATTCATATTCTTATGGCATTGTCAAATTCCTTTTTGAAGTGTCTCTAATATTCCCTCCAAGTTCAACTATTGTTTTTTTTTTTTTTTTTAAAGTGTTGCTTTATGTTCCCCTTTTGTCTCTTATTATCCTTCATCTACCTAGATCATTGTGGGAACTATAATTATAAAAATAATATATAAAAAACAATTCTTTAGGTATTTTCATCAATAAGGTAAATATTAAGTTCATTTCCAAGGTTGGAGACCTAGATCTCAACGCTAGTTGGTGTCCCATCACCATCCTCAATGTGTCATAAAATACTCACCAAAGCCCTTGTGAATTGTGTTTGTTTTAATATTCATGTTGTTTAACCATAAATTTTAGATGTGGTGGGGGTATCTAGGTCTAATAAATTGATAATTAGTTATAACACAAATGTGATAACTAATCTATAGTAGGCCAATTAATGAAAAACTCAAATAAATAATATTTTGAATTTATGCAAATTAGATTGATGAAAATAGTAAATTACAACTATTGAAATATATTTAAATAAATAAATAACAATGATACTTAGTTGGTTTATTGTGTATAGGAAAATATAGACTAAAAATATATGTAACCTATACAATTTTAGTTTTTTGGTTTAGTCATTAAATTATGAAAGTTTCACTTTTATGGCCACATACACTATCATCGGATATGGACACTACCATCAATGCTACTCTATGAATCAAATTTATGTGTTAGATATGGAATAATTATTAGATATGGATATAACCAACTTCATTATTCTTAGTTTTATTACCTTTATAATGTCATGTTCATATCTTAGATATAGGTTGTCATTATTCACTGTGTTATTGAACCCTAGCTTTTCTCCCTACAAATGTGTTTATTAAAAAAAGGGTAGTGGGATAAATATGTTGAGCTACCCTAAATACCCCACTATTAATGTGCACTACATACATATCTAATACTCCAAAGATGGCCTCATACTTATGTTTTTCTCTATTATGTGTTAGAAAGTGTGTGCACAACGGTATAATATACTAATGTAGATGCATGCATTTTTCTAACTTATGATTTGATAAATATCACTCATGTTATTCTATTTGAATATTTTATACATGTGACATGGTTGTTCCTATGTTTGATATAAAAATAAGGATGAATATGGAAAAATAGAGTGTTTGTATAGCCAATTTGTTTAGCTTTAATATGTTTTATCATGGTATTCACTATATGAGGAATGAGAAAGCTTAGAATTTTATTTATACTACACATTTTGATAATATCTCATATCAGGTTTCAATGATATAATTAGTCTGACCCATGGGTTTTGATCATTTTATAATTTGAATGAATTTTGGCTTTTAAACACTAGATAAGGATCTAAACACTACCTTTAGCAGTAGTGTTCCTATTATCACCAAATCCTAAACCATATAGGAGGTTTTTTCAATCCTAATCTAATATATTTACAACATTATAATACCTTTAGGCCTATGGGTCACCTATGGTAGAGGTAGACTTCTAAGTTTAAGGGCTAGCTCCCTAGATTGATCTTTGAATGCTTATCACATGCACCAACTAATTGCTTGTGTGAAAAGTGATATAAGTAAACATGAAATTAATATAATATAATGGATTTATATACTAAAAATATATACACATGACTATCATACAAGTTCATTATGAAACATGACTTACAACACTAGCTTCAAAATCTTGAATTACTCTAACATTAGTATTTCAAACATTGAGGTGATATGCATGAAACTAATCAAGGTAAGTGAACCAAAGATAATTTGTAGATAATAATGATAATTTTACAATTTAAAATATACCAATACACTTAACAACACTTCATTGGACTTGATAGAGTGAAAACAACTTGCATCAAACATGAAAGGATTGAGAGAAATCAAGGATAGATGCCAATCACTTGACTTTTCACTATACACCACTTCATATACTTAGATAATATGGTTTTTTAAATGAACAAAATATTTCATATCTTATTTCAAAGTCAAATTAAAATATCAAACCATCAGGGCTTTACCATACCAAGTGTAAAATTCCTCTACAATAGCCAAAATGGCTTACATTTATAAAATGTGAGAAGAGAGAGTGGAAAGTGGAGCTAAAGGGTTATAATTTCATACTACAAGGCATGAAACCAATTTACATTATAAAAGTATTAAGTGTATAATAGAGGTCTAGAAAGTCCTATTGGACAAATTTCCACCTGAAGCATGATAACTCTCCAAACTAGGTGTAGGGTCTTCAAATAGCTTTCTTGAAATTGCTTTCATGATTAGGAATATTTTGACCACTTGAAAATAATATAGGGAGATTTTAAAAATTTGAAATATTAATTAGGGGTTAGAAACAAGATTAAGTATTCATAAGTTGTGTCCCTAACTCATAGCCTTCTTCTAGACACTTGTTCTCACCATCTGTAGTCATTCATTAACCCTCTTTTATTCATTCTTCATATTCATCACCCAAGTGGCATTCACTTACTCAATAATATCCATGTATAAGGTGTTATTACACATTTAAAATCACCTATTCCTTCCATTCCATGATTCAAAACTTAAAAGGATCCCTAATTATACTTATCATCCTCTCACTTGGAAGTCATTCTTTATTTTCACTACCTACCATAGACTGCCTAAAGTGAATGAGTTAGTAGAAGTGTTTCCACATTAAAATGTGATGATAAATGGAAATAAGGAGTTATAATAGGTCTCAATTGATTCTCTCCAATATCTCTCACATTTTCATCTTATTTTGAACCTTTAAAACAATTAAAACATGCCACAAAATCTTATTTTGTACTCTATTTGTATAAATAGGGTACATATCAATCTGATGAGAAGGATCCTAAGAGATTCCTCTATAATTAAAAAACCATTTCTAGGCAAAACTATGCACTTTTAATTCATTCCCATCCATCTCTTTCCAATTAGATCTTTGACAAGGGTTTATGTTAAGGATAGTTCATAAAACTTAGATGTCCAAATCATGAAAAAATTCTACTAAAATCAATTTTATGACACCCTTAAACAATTCCTAGTTCCTTAGGTCATCATGCATTCAATCCATATAGGTGTGAGTGCTTGAAGTTGGTCTCTTGAGTTTTTGAGTGCATTTTGTATTGGTCTAAGGTAAAATAGGCCAAATTTGACCAAATTGTGTAGTTCCCCTACAATCAAATGGTAAAAATTCATATTATATCTCCTCTTGAAGGTCATAAAATGTATGGCAAGGTTCATTTGGAATTAGAAATTCAAATCAGCCTCTTTAGGGCTTAGGCTTAGTCTAGGCCTAATAGGCCTAACTATGCTCTACGACTTAAAACCTCCCTTGAATGCTATATCAAGATTGTGGGATATTTTTTATGATTTTTAATTCTAAAATAAACCTTACACATCATTATTAAGCATCTAAGACTCTCCAACTCATGTATTTACCATTTACCTACCCTTACTTACAGTCTTATTTCTCTAAGAATGCCTTCTATATAAGATAAAATAGAGGGAATATCCTCTATTTTTCCTTATATATTGAAGATATAGATGGATATAATAGGTTATAATGACCTTATATACAAAATTACAAGGTTAGACCACCTTTCTAACATTGATAACTTCACAAACCTCAAGAGAATCTTATCAAGTTGATGATTATGCAGGGTTTTTTAGTTGACTATGGATTGAGAGTTGAAACCCTATTTGATATACCTATTCACTCTAAGGATCATTTTATGTGAATATAAACATTATTAAAATGGTAATAATTTTTTTTTTTAATCTATACTTATGCCAACCTTCTCAAAATGTACTCTTCACTTGACTAGGCCCAGTCTATAATTATTTAGTATGAGGAGATAAATTAACTAATGGAATTTTTTTGAATTTGGTTCCAAACATGTTCAATATCCAACATTTATCTATATAATCTTCTCAATCCACCTCTCTCCACTTGAATAGGCCCAGTCTATAGTTAGACTCTAGGTGACTATTTTGGGTGGAGATTGGATTATTGTAGGTAGTTATTAAAGTTATAACATGGATTTAAAATCATTAGTATATTATTCAAGTACTTTAAATAATATTCATACTTAAACATATCCACATCATTCCCCAATCCATGCCAACATCCAAACTATCATCTTCTAGTATACTGCAAGGTTAAAATTAAATTGTAAGTAACCATTTAGGAGATTTCAAGACTCATGTAAGTGATCATCTCTCTATGATCACTATGTTTTCACTCCCTATAGTAATCTTTGGGACACTAGTTCCATTTTTCATCATATGGGGTCACTTATCATGAAGGTATGTTTATATTATATCTTATTGCATTGAAAGGTCACTTGGGTTTCAATCAATATTATAGATGACTGACAGTCTATGGTGAAGTTTAGCTTGAAATGGAAAACAATGTTCATTACCTTTCATAAAAAATAGTCACCTTTTTCATGTCAAGGCATTGCCCATATTTCTAGGATATATGATAGAAACACTTAGACCATCACAAACCTCAAGACACTCTAAAATGAGAGGATCAAATGTAAGATAAAATCCCTATTTTGTAAATATTAAGGTAATGTGTCCCTAGATAAAATTCTCAACTTATGGACATATTATTCAATTAATCCTACCATATTTTTATTCCACCATTGTTACCATACCACTCTCAATGCTCCTAGACCTTAATGAGACTTCAAACAAGTGCCAACACTTCTATCTCAATATTATTCAGTCCTGTATGGAAGCTTCCTATGGGTACACACGTAGGATACAAGGAAATGTGTGGTGAATTAGTTATAAAACCAATCTTAGACATCTTTGAATATTCCAAACTGATTCTCTTCACCTTGGGAGACATCTCAAGACTTTGAAACATCCATGCCTAATGATCATTACTATACAATATTTAATTCCACCTGATCATGATGATTGTTTGCAAAGAAGTCTGATCGTGTTTCATAATCTGATTTTTCATTCCATTAAGATATGACGTTGATACCAAATAAAATTGGGTTATAATGATCACTTTGTAATTAAATACAAAAAACATGTTACCCTTATATTACCATTTTTATGAAGGTCAAAACAAGGATATAAGCCTATGCAAATGATGGAAACCATATGCAAGCTAGTAATAGAGTTTTCAACTAGTAAAGTGAGATAGTTATGATCAAATCCTTCACACCACACATTCATAAAAAAAAATTACCATGTGATAAGGATGATAAAACTCCTAAACAAAACAATTTCAACAATTGGTTTGTATGGGCTAATCCAAACATAAGAGAAAAGTGAAGGGTATGGGGATGTGTATACAGAAAAGAGTCACTAGCACTCTAAGTAATGGTTCATAGAGAAAAAGAAAACAATATTATAAATATTTAATTATATTTTAATTATAAAAATATTAATACCTCCAATAAATTTCATTTAATCTAACTCACCTCCCCCTATTTGTACCATGCAAAAACTAATTGACTATTTCTGTTTGCAAAGGATAGTGATAAAGGAGTAGAATAGTTTTATGCCATTTTTAATCTTTTCAAAGTTGATAAAGCATGGATCTAAGTGAAGGTACCTATAGGGTCACTCTAGAGCCTTTTACACATTCCAAATCTTATGCATAAGTCATACAACTGCCCAAAACTACCTCTGATTGCCTGATTTTCTTATTATAACATTACACATAGGTTTTGTCAATTTTAGAATAGTTATTATGACATTATAACATGTGGGACATTTAAATACACTCTGTAATATTTATCTCGCTATATAAACTATACAAACTCAATAAATTACTCTAAAATTACCCCTAAATGACATGAGACCAACTATACAATTATAACAAAGCTAAAGTACATTATAAATGACCTCATAAATACCATGGGACACATATAAGACCCTAGTTTACTCCTATATCAATTTTTCAACTATATTGGATTCATCTAATTTTACTTTTGGTCAAATTAGTCAATATTCTTAGTAGTTTCCTAGGGGTGGCAAGCCAACTATGCCAAAGACCAGTAGCCTACCCCTATCCATCAGGATATGGAGTCACCTATGCATAGATGTGACATTGAATTACCTTTTAAACCACACCAAATAATATTAAAAAACAATAAATAACACAAAAAATAACACCCCTAAGTAAACACATGTGTTCTTAAGAACACTTAGGTAAAAAACACACAACAAAAACAAAACATACCTATCCTAGTATATACAAGACCTCAAACACTTGAGGTGAATAACAACTCACCATGCTTCAACCAGGGTTAAATATGGTACCTCTTGCATCCTTGAGACTCCATGAAATCAATCTATCATGTAGAATATGCTTGTCAATAAACACTTGCTTATGTGGATGATCAAAAAGATTACCATCCTTAGCTATTCTTCTATCTTTAAATGTGCTACTTTGAACCTTCAAATAAACTCCTTTCCCTCCAAGAATATTCTTAGAGCTTGTATCTTGATGAAATTTTATCATGTTCAAATAGAAATCCTCAAACTAAGTGTTAGGAGTCATCAAAGCTGCCTCAACTCCATATTTTATTTGAACATGATGCACTTGATGTTTAGGTAAATCAAGCTTACTCTACTTCTAATTTAACACATATGAAAGTGACTCAACCTCAGGTTTAGATGTTGACTTCTCTTCAAACACAATTTTTTTTTTCTTATGTTTAGTAGACTCCTTCATGACTACAAAGTTTTTAGCATCAATTTGATGTTCATCTTCATTCTTAACAAGACACTCAACTTCATGCTTGATAACACACTTAACCACCTAATTTTTATGTTCATCAATAAACTTACCATTAAATATACACTTCATAGGGGGATAATTAGGTCTACTCAATTACTCAACTTATTAACTTATGGCATAGAAACTTTACCATAGGTCATCTTATTCCTCATGACTATCATGTTCAAAGACTTATTTAACAATTGTAGATAAAAATAAATTGTTCTTCTCACCATAGTGATCTATCATGCTTTGAAAAATATCATCATCATACATATGAATAAGTTAATTTCCCTTATCATCTTGTAAAAAAGAATGTTCAATGCTTACCTCAAATTTCTCATATGTTCCCTCATGGATGATGTATGTGCCAAGATAAATTTTCTCAAAGTAGGTGTATGGATCATCTCTATAGGTATATGTACTATACTCATCTATAAATAGATCATTTATATCCTAAATATTATAAGATATTCCAACATCCACAATAAACTCCTTTTGATCATTGATGACACAATTCAAATTGGAGTTTGCTTATACATAGGGTTCAATATGAAACTTAGCTAATGGTTTAGTTATAATGGTTACCTTTACTCCATACTTTGTCTCAAATTATAAGAATTACCAATTAGATCAGAGGTAGCCTCTAATCTTGGCTTTGATATCTCTTGAGAGGTAGATAACAAAGTGAGAAGGCAAGTCAACAACCATAATGTCTTGAAAAATAAGGAAGCTAAGATAATAATGAAGGAAAACTTTCAAACTTTTGACTAGTCCTACTAACCTAGTAGGTGTCCCATAAATTTTAATCACCCTTTTATTATATGGTTCATACTTTAGACCCAATTTATCATCTAACACCTTGGGAATCACTGAATTACTAACCCCACTATCCATTATGTAGTTGTGAACAAGTTTGTCCTCGACAATGAGAGTGAGGTAAAAGGATGGAGGATTTTTAGATTTATATGAGGGATATATAATTTGATTAGGGGAATTGGTGAGATCAACATTACCATGATTTTATGGTTGAGGGATAACATGAATTTGAGATAGTTGCTTTTGAAGAAGCTCTTTTTGACTAGGAAAGTGAAGCACATCCCAAAGAGAGAGAGATGTCTTAGCATTTTTTAAATATTCAATAATGTTTAAAGTAGAAAAATTTACCTTTTATTGTGTCCTTGGATGTAAGGAAGTGTTTTTAACTTGAGGTATTGAAGTTATTTGATCATACATTCTAACATTTTGATTTGAATTAGGTGTAGAAGTTATAGGGATTGTTATCTTTGGAGTCACACCTTACTAACTTATAGGAGGACTACTTGATATTACATGAACATAATTGGAATCTCTTAAATAATTCCTCTTTGATCTAGTATTATCTATAACTGAATAATTTTTATTGATAACACAAGTGTCTTCTACTAGAAAATTTGCAAAGTTCACTCCTTGAGGCTACCATACTTCATTTGCTTGCATGAGAACTTCATATTTTGTTGATAGTTGAGGATTAGCTCATCCTTGAGAAAATAGAGATTGATATCCACAACTATTGGGATGAATTAATTAACCTTGCTACCACTCTTCTCCTTGTACCATGTTTCTATGCACTAGTACCATTGCTCTTATCTTGGAGGTAGAAGTTGGAATATATGCATTGGCAGGCCTATTGAAGTTAGGATGACCTTGATCTCTAACCTAACCATATTTTTGAGGTGGGAACCTATTTCATTATTGAGGATAAGGGTAGGTTTTTTTATGAACACCATGTTGTATATTTTTTCTCCTAATCTAATCTTTTAATAACTGGATCCTTGCATCTTTATCAATAGCATCTTCTACCTTCTTAGTGGCAGCTCTAGACTTAGTATTTACACTAGGAATTTGGGTAACACTTGGAGTATCAAAAAAATTATTTGGTAGTATAGGCATGGATAATTTTGGATGAAACTTCCCATATTGTATTAAGGTATTCGTAGGTCTAATGGAGAGGTCATATGCTTTAGGTAAGGTGTAACCACCCATAGACCCCAAAATATATTTAGTTTTATCTTCAAGTTGTTATTTAGATATCTCATAGGTGTATTAGGTCCTAATTTTTTCTTAAGAGTGATCTAGGTTAGCACAAGTTGCATAAAATTTGAATTCAGGATTTTCCCTCCAAAATGGCACTATTTGAAATTTTGAAATTTTCAACCTTGTTGAAGGATTTTCATGCATGGTATAAAGTTTTAAAAGTATATAAACATGTATAAAATGTATTACAATAATTAAAAATGTCTTTACTATGTTCTTTAGTCCTTAAAAAAGGTCATACATTGGACATTTTATGTAAAATAAAAAAAATGCATTTAATGGAGGATCTCATGTGGGAAAATACTTCAAGAGTTAGTTATGATTCTTGATAGGGGGTAGACTTAGTTTTTGGTATTTTAGTATAGTATTCCATTTTAATGTTATGAATAAATGGGTTGTAAAAATGAAAAGTGGATGAATAAAGAAGAATGGAGCAAGAAAATTTATGTGTGTGTGGTATTGGTATAACTAAAATAGAGCCCTGTATGCTTGGATGATCACTGTGGTGAGAAATATGGTTGTTTTTTTTTTTATAAATTTTATTAACAAATTAGTTTATATTATTTTAGACATGGAATTTTAAATTGAATTGAAAAA
The DNA here is from genome assembly GCA_037957365.1 of Torreya grandis. Taxonomy (NCBI): domain Eukaryota; kingdom Viridiplantae; phylum Streptophyta; class Pinopsida; order Cupressales; family Taxaceae; genus Torreya; species Torreya grandis. Next base: position 284,486 of record JARHVA010002815.1, read on the forward strand.
TGTTACTGTTTGAAGAGATAAATAGTCTATAAGCAAGAAATGCACTTGCTTAGTTTGTTCAAAAGGTAATCTGAGTATAAATCCTTTTATTTATGTAATATATTAGATACCTTAGTGAAATAAAAAGCATATGAATAGAGATGAAATATATTGTTTTAATATACTATTGTTATAGATTGGTCATGTTTGACTTTTAGTCATAAACCTTGCTCTTAGCATACAAACCCAAAGCCCAGAAGTATATATATACTGTAACTTGGTATTGAATCTTGTTTTGATTAAAAAATAAGGTTGTGAAGGGTTTTTTATAGCTATTAAATATGATAATAATAATGTGTAGCTCATGGAGTCTTTAAATGTTGAAAATAGTGAAACAACATAAAATCCTGCCTAACCCTTATTTTTTGCTAAAGAATACAGTCAGACATGACTAATAATTCCATTTTTTGAATGAAGAAAGGGTTTTTAAGACTTTATTAAAGAATAAAAAAGTTTAATGTAGCCCTATATAACTTTTCAAATCATTATTTTTGTTTGAAACTATTTCTAGTTCAAAATATTGAATTTTATCTACCCTCAGCGTATATAATCTTCACAAACGCTTACAACTAGAGTTTTTCTCATTCTGGGAAAAGAAACCCTTGAAAATAATTCAAAATTTTTATTATTTCGTTTTTTTGAGTGATCTAACTGATTAATTCACTTCTAGACCTGTGCAGACCAGTTTGTATAGTTTTCTAGCTAGAAAGATTGAGAAAGGGCTAAAAGAGGCCTAATTTGGAAGGTTCTAGAAAGGAAAGTGGACTTAGAAAGTGATATAGGTATTGAAATTTTACCTAGGGTAAAAATTTCAACAATTAAAATGAGAATATATTTTTTTCAAGTCATAATTATTATTACTTTTTTGTACTAACCTATTTACAATCAAACAGAGCTACACAGAGTGCAAGTTTAAAAGCCATAATTGCATAAGTATAAGGTATGTGATTGAGAGAGTTTAAAAATGGGTATATAGAATTTTTATATAATATTATAATAAAATTATATACCTTTTCATATTATATAATCCTTTTAAACTTGTACTTGTATGGTGAATGAACTCTTGAGCCTGAGACTAGAAAAGTAATCCATTGTTCAAGAACTAGTGTGAGTTACTTGTGCAAGCTTTGTATCACAGCTTATGCCAAGTCCTTTAGAATATCTCATTAAAATAATACATTGTATATTTATTGTTTATTTGAGTCACATTGATCTGATGAAAGTGTTATGTGTGATCGCTCTTGTCTTCAAACCTTGATGTCAATAACTCTTCAAAATCATCCCAAGTTGTGATATAACCTCTAGGAAATATCCTATACCAGTCAAGTGATTTACCTCTAAGGGACATGGTAATGAGTATAATATAAATTTTTACCTTAGTATCATTTTGAAAATTTTATAAGTTTGAGATATCCCTAATATGCTCACTAGGAGTGACATGACCTTCACCAATAAATTTGTGAACAATTTTGGTAGCATTAGGGGGTATATCATCATATGCATTAAGATGGATGGGATTTTTAGTGTTAAAGGATTGTAATTCATGATACCTATCCATATTCTCTTCATCTTCTTGACTTGAAAATTCCTCTTATTCTTCAAAGGTCAAGATAGGCTAAGGATGTTTAACTTCAATAGGAAGTTTAGGCTGGGTGGTAGGTTTATAGGATTCAAAACTCTACTAAAAGATGACCTATTAAGGAACATTAAGTATGACCATAATAAATAATAATAAAATTTTATAAAACTATATATTACCTTAAATGGAGTTTCCAAATGATCAGTAGAACACTATATGCAACTATGATGTTGTCAAGACCAACATTGACCTTGAAAAGAAGTCTTTAGGAAAATGGTCCCACTAGGTGTACCATAACTATTGTCACAAACTATTTCACATTAAATGATGTTATTCAATCCTACTCTAATATGTGGGAAACATTGGAATACCTCTAGGCCTATGGGTTGCTTATGGTAGAGGTAGACCTCTAGGTCTAAGGGTTAGCTCCCTAGATTAATATTTAATTGCTTATCACCTAAACTAATTGCTTGCTTGTGTGAAAAGGGATATAAGTATACATGAAATTAATATAATATAATGTGGTGATAAAAAATAAATATCTCCACATGACTATCATACAATTGCACTATGAAACATGACTTACAATACTAGCTTCAAAATCATGAATTGCTCTAACATTAGTATTCTAAACATGAAGTCGATATGTATGAAAATACTCAAGGTAAGTGAACCAGAGATAATTTTGAGACACTAAGTATACTTTTACAATTTAAAATAGACTAACATACTTTACAACACTTCATGTGACTTGCTAGAGTGGAAATAACTTGCATCAAACATGGAATGATTGAGAGAAAGCAAGGATATATGTTAATCACTTAATATTTCATTATACATCACTTAAAATAATTAGATAATATATTTTGTGAACTCAAAACAAAATTTAATATCTTATTTCAAAGGCAAAGTATAATATCAAACTAGTAGGGCTTCACCATACTAGGTGTGGAATTCCTCTATAATAACCAAAATAGATTGCATTTATAGAATGTGAGAAGAGAGAGAAGAAAGTGGAGCTCAAGGGTAATAATTTTACATGTAGAGGCATGAAAACTAGTTACATTGCATAAGGATGAAGTGGATAATAGAGGTCGGGAAGGTCCTCTTGGACAAATGTCCACTTGAAGCATGACAACTCTCCAAACTTGACGTAGGGTCTTCAAATAGCTTTATTCCAACTACCTTCATTATTAGGCCTCTTTTGAGAACATGAAACTAGTATATGGAGATTTCGCACATGTGCACTATCAAGGAGGGTTTAGAAAAAAGCTTCAATAGTCATCAGATGTGTCCCTAACTCATATCCTTCTTTTGGACATTTTTTTTCACCTTCTACAGTCATTCATTATCCCTCTTTCACTCATTCTTCACATTTATCACCTAAGTGGCCTTCAGTTTCTCAATAAAATCCATGTAAGAGGTGTTAGGACACCTGTGTAATACCCCTTTACCTTTCAATCCATTATTTAGACCTTAAAAGTATCCCTAATTCAACTTATCATCCTCTCACTTGGTAGTCACTCTTCATTTTCACCACCTACCACAGACTGCCTAAAGTGAATGAGTTATAAAAAGAGTTTTCATGACAAAGTATGATGATAAATGGACATATGGAGTTATAGTGCTCAAAGTTGGTTTCTCGATTTTTTGAGTGCATTTTGCATAGGTCTAAGGTAAGATAGGCCAAATTTGACCACATTGTGTAATTTGCCTACAATCCATAGGTATAAACTCATCTTATATCTCCCCTTTAAGGTCATAAAATTTATGTGAAGGTTAATTTTGTCTTATAAAAACAAATGATCCTCATTAGGGCTTAGGCCTAGTCTAGGTCTAATAGGCCTCAATATGCTCTAGGACTTAAAATCTCATTTGAATGCTTTCTCAAGATTGTGGAATCTTATTTATGATTTTTATTGTTAAAATAAACCTTACACACCATTTTTCATCATCTAAGACTCTTTATCTTATGGTTTTATCATTTACCTAACCCTAACTACAATCTTCTTTCTCTAGGAGTGCCGTCAATCTAAGACAAAAAAAGGAATCTCCCCTATTTATTATACCAACTTGAAGATATATAGGGATATAATAGGTCATAGGGACATTTTTTACCAAATTTTAATATTAGATCACCTTTATATCATTCACAACTTCATAAACCTCAATACCATCTTACCAAGTTGACGATTGTGCAGGGTTTTTTAGTTGGCTATGGGTTGAGAGTTGAAACCCTATTCTATATACATCTTCACTATAAGGATAATGTGAGTTTCATATCACCATTATTAAAAATTTCATCAACATTTCTATCCATATATACTTATGACAACCTTATCAACATGTACTCTTCACTTCACTAGGCCTAGTTGGTAGACTGTGTTGCTTTTAGACTAAGGTGTAAAACCCACCCTTTCTCTACTTATTTAGTCTAAAGATCTCCGTTAACTAATGTAAAATTTTTCAATGTAGTTAAAAACATGTTCAAAATCCAACCTTTCTCATTGTAACCTTATTAATCCAACTCTCTCCACTTGATTGGGCCTATTCTGTAGTCAGACTGTAGGTGCCTACTTTGGGTGGAGATTGGATTCTTGTATTTAGCTCTTCATGTTAGAACATGTATTTCAATGCATTAGGCTCTTATTTAAGTCTTATAAATCATATTCATACCTGAACCTATCCATATCATTCCCCAAGCCATGCCAACATCCAAACTATCACGTTCTAGTATACTGTGAGGTTACAGTCAAACTATAAGTAACCATTTAGGATATTTTAAGACTCATGTAGGTGATCATCTCTATATGATCATTGTGTTTCCAATATTTTAATTACTCTTTGGGGCACTAGTGACATTTCTCATCATTTGGGGTCAATTTTCATGAAGTTATGTTTCCATTATATCTTATTTCATTAAAAGGTCACTTGGGTTTTAATTAGTACTATAGATGACTAACAATTTATAATGAAGTTTTGCTTGAAATGGAAACCAATCTTAATTACCTCTCATAACCAAAAAGTCACCTTTTTCATGTCAAGGCATTTCCCCTATGCCTAGGATATATTATGGAAACACTTAGACTATCACAAACCTTAAGACACTCTAATAGGAGAGGTTAAAATGTAAGGTAGAATCCTTGTTCAAGAATTATTGAGGTAATGTGTCTCTAAAACAACTTATCAACTTGTGGGCATAGGATTCAAGTCTTCCTACCATCTTGTGATTCCACCATTATTACCATAACACTTTTAATTCTATTAGACCTTCATGATACTTTAAATAAGTTCCAACACTTCTATCTCAATATTGTTCAATCTTCTGTGGAAGCTTCCTATAGGTGCATATTCAGGATACAAGGCAGTATGTGGTGAATTGGTTCTACAACCAATATTATACTTCATTAGATAGTCTAAACTACTTTTCTCTACTTTTGGAGACTTATCAAGACTTTGAAACCTCTAATTGAGATCATCATGACTAAGCAAGACTCAATTCCACCTTACTATGATGACTTTTTTGCAAAGAAGTCTGACTATGTTTCATAACTTGATTGTTTATTCCATTAAGATATGACTTTGAGACAAAATATCCTTGTGGGATAATGATCACTATATTATGAAATACAAACACAATATTTTAACCTTACATTACCATTGTTATGAATGTCAAAATAGTGATATAAACCTTTGTAAAGGATGGAAACCATTTGTAGACTAGTAATGGAGCTTTCAACTAGAAAAGTGAGATAGTTATGCTCAACTTCTTCAAACCAAACATTCATACTAGACAAAGGACCATGTGAGAATTAATATCACACTCCTCAAAATCATGTTACACAACTAGTTTGTATGGACTGATCCAGATAGAATATAAAATTGAAGGGTATGGGCATGTGTATGTAGAAAAGAGTCACTAGCACTCTAAGAAATGGTTCATAGAGAACAAGCAACCAATATTCTAAATCTTAACATTGATTTAAATTATAAAAATATTATTACCTCCCACCAAGTGAATTAGATCCAACTCACCTCCCCTTGTTTGTACCATGCAAAAACCAATTGATTATTTATACTAATAAAGGAGAGTAATGGAGGAATATAATGATTTTATGCCATTTTTGAGCTTGTCAAAGTTGATCAAGCATGAAACTAAGTGAGGGGACTTGAAGGTTCACTTTGAATCCTTCCACACGTGCCAAATCTTATGTACAAGTCATATAACTACCCAAAACTACCTCTAACTTCCTAATTTTCTTGTAATGATGTTGCACATGTATTTTATCATTATAGAATAGTTCTTCTAACACATTCTGACATGGGGTATGTTTAAATACACTTTGGAACATTTATCTCTCTAAGGAAACTGTACAAACTCAATAAATGACTCTAAAATGACCCCATATGACATGAGACCAATTATACAACTATGACAAGGATAAAGTACATTATAAATGACCTCATAAAGACCATGGGACACATATAAGACCCTAGTAGACCCCTATATCAAGTTTTAAACTATATGGGGTTGACCTAATTTGACTTGCGGTCAAATTAGTCAATAGTTTCTCTATGGTTGGTAATGTCCAAACAACTAGAAAAGAGGTATTCATCTAAAATTGAAAATGAATACTTTTTATTAGATTTTAATATTTGTGTGTAGTATAGGGGACCTAGGTCATCACAATGATATTATCAAACTAAGAGATAAGTATTTAGGCATAATGAGATGGTGAATACAAGCCTCTAGTAGTATGGAGATCTATAACCTAATGGTAGATCCCTGATTTATATTTTCCAAATATAAATTATTGATATGATATAAATATTTGGTTTTAGTACCTACATTCTCACCCTTAATCTAGTAATGCATAATTATGAAATTACTAGGATAAAGGAAAGAAATGGGTGTGTATAACACACCTTACCTTTGCTTGATCCCACTTTGAGTGATTTTTTTGTTGTATGACTTATAATCAAGATCATGTTACACTATAAATAAATGAATATAATATGAAATTTAAAATAATTGAAATGCTTCAAATGAAAGATAACAAGGAAAGAGTACACATGTGTGTCAATGCAACCATTTTTCCTCTTGATGCTTTTACTTGGTAAATATGCTTCTTTTTGAAGCATTATAGATGAATAATGTTCAAACCTAAATATTTGATATTTTAATAGGGATATTGGAAGGTATTATGCTCCCAAACCAGTGTAAGGATGTGTTGTGACATTGCCATTAATATCATTATATCTCAATCACACAATTCAAGTGTGAATATATATAATCTAGTGAAGGTGAGTGATTTAATCAATTCATCCTATAAAATTGATGATATTGGATGATTTAATAACCTAAGTATCTAAATATGGTGAGTTTTAATGATTTAATCACTTCAACCTATAAATTAAACTCTCGACTACATTAAAAAAAGGCTTAATAAAAATACATCATGGTGTAATATATGCATCTTAGTGAATAATAATATTGGTAATTTTTGAATTTTTTCATGCAATAGCATGGAATATGCACCTATAATATATCCTAAATTTGGTATATATGTGTAATGAACATAAGAAAATATGTATCAAATCTATGATAAATTGGTGCAATGTATAAGATTCTAACCCAAATGTTTATCTAAATGATCTAATTTAATTATAGATTGTGAAAGTATGGAGGTCATGTTATTATGACATTACCCCACTAAAGTCTAGAGATACTAAGTAAATCTATAAGTTTGGAGGTATTTTTTTGAAACACAACCCCACTAAAATTTGGAGAACTATGAAAATGTGGAGGTTGTGTCTTCTATGACATGCCCCCAATGAAATGCATGACCCCGCTTTTCAAGTGAGGGAGATATAAATTTGTAGGTATTGTGAACATAAGATTTCAATAAGGGGAGCTTAGTATTTGTGTTAGTATATGAAATCAAAATCAAAATAACACACTAATAACTTACACCTTAAGCCTATCTAAATGAGGTAACTTAGTTAACAAGACTAGAATGGAAAATATAACTAAAATTTAAAAAAAAAAAAAAAAAACCTTCTTTCACCTTCTTTGGATGCTCCAAATAGTTTGTTGAAGTGGATTTCTTGGTTTGTCCTCATGAAGTCTGCATCAATGAAGTGTGGCTACCTCCATCTCTCTTTGGCACCATGTTTGTATTTCTCTTGGATCAATAATTTGACATTATAAAACTAATTGCAATGGATTTTTGAATGCATTTGGGCATTATAAGTTTGGCATAAAATATTTTAAAATTCAATAGGTAAGGCCTTTTATTTATAGATTTTTGGAATGGTTTAGAATCAATCTAAACCATCCATATCAAGATGAAGATGTGTGGTTAAAGATTAATTCAATTATGTAATTAAAATTTATAAATATGTTCATTAATATTTGGGATATAGGAACACTAACTAGGCATAGAGGGTCTAAATGAGGCATGGGAGGCATTAATTCAAATATTTGTGGCATTTATGGCTTGTGGATGCCACCCCATAGGATGATGTCATTTGATGATGTAATTAATGAAAATAAATTTCTAAAAATAAATATTCAAATTTTCTATGCAAAATTAACTTAAGCTATTGATTTGGTTTAATTAGCCTTAAACATGATTAGTCAACTTTCATACAAAACCTTGGCAATTTGTGCACAAATTAATCAAATTAGTTAAAATGTCATATTATTGGTTTAAAATTTGACTGGATTGGAATTAAAATTAAATGTTAGATGAATTGGAATTGTTATCCAATTCAGGGTGTTGTTAATTCAAAATAACAAAGGCATGTGTCTCATATAAGAAAATTGATATAAAAGAGCAATCTAAAGCACCTAGATGTAAAATTGGCATTTTGAATCAAAATGATTTGATCAAAATTAGTTGATTCATAAATTATATTTCCTCATTTAATGATAATTTGGCAAAAATAAAAACTTTAATATATTAATTTCAACTTATTTAATGTGTTTTAGTGTGTTTAGGCCAAATTGTGCCTTTTATTTATAGATTTTTGGAATGGTTTAGAATCAACCTAAACTATCCATATCAAGATGAAGATGTGTGGTTAAGGATTAATTTAATTATTTAATTAAAATTTATAAATAGGTTCATCAATATTTGGGATAGAGGGACACTAACTAGGCATAGAGGGTTTAAATGAGGCATGGGAGGCATTAATTCAAATATTTGTGGCATTTATGGCTTGTGGATGCCACCCCATAGGATGATGTCATTTGATGATGTAATTAATGAAAATAAATTTCTAAAAATAAATATTCAAAATTTTTATGTAAAATTAACTTAATCTATTGATTTGGTTTAATTAGCCTTAAACATGATTAGTCAACTTTCATACAAAACCTTGACAATTTGTGCACAAATTAATCAAATTAGTTAAAATGTCATATTATTGGTTCAAAATTTGACTGGATTGGAATTAAAATTCAATGTTAGATGAATTGGAATTGTTATCCAATTTAGGATGTTGTTAATTCAAAATAACAAAGGCATGTGTCTCATATAAGAAATTTGATATAAAAGAGCAATCTAAAGCACCCAGATGTAAAATTGGCATTTTGACTCAAAATGATTTGATCAAAATTAGTTGATTCATAAATTATATTTCCTCATTTAATGATAATCTGGCAAAAATAAAAACTTTAATATATCAATTTCAACTCATTTAATGTGTTTTAGTGTGTTTAGGCCAAATTGTGCCTTTTATTTATAGATTTTTGGAATGGTTTAGAATCAACCTAAACCATCATATCAAGATGAAGATGTGTGGTTAAGGATTAATTCAATTATGTAATTAAAATTCATAAATAGGTTCATCAATATTTGGGATAGAGGGACACTAACTAGGCATAGAGGGTCTAAATGAGGCATGGGAGGCATTAATTCAAATATGTGTGGCATTTATGGCTTGTGGATGCCACCCCGTAGGATGATGTCATTTGATGATGTAATTAATGAAAATAAATTTCTAAAAATAAATATTCAAAATTTCTATGGAAAATTAACTTAATCTATTGATTTGGTTTAAATATCCTTAAACATGATTAGTCAACTTTCATACAAAACCTTGGCAATTTGTGCACAAATTAATCAACTTAGTTAAAACATCATATTATTGGTTCAAAATTTGACTAGATTGGAATTAAAATTGAATGTTAGATGAATTGGAATTGTTATCCAATTTAGGATGTTTTTAATTCAAAATAACAAAGGCACGTGTCTCATATAAGAAATTTGATATAAAAGAGCAATCTAAAGCATCAAGATGTAAAATTAGCATTGTTGACTCAAAATGATTTGATCAAAATTAGTTGATTCATAAATTATATTTCCTCATTTAATGATAATCTGGCAAAAATAAAAACTTTAATATATCAATTTCAACTCATTTAATGTGTTTTAGTGTGTTTAGGCCAAATTGTGCATTTTGGTGGAAATTGGTCAAAAGATTGATTGATGGTCATTGGTGGCCAGATTTAGTTGTCTATAGTTTTCCCATGTTTGGAAAGATGTTGTAAACCATTGGTAAAGAAATGTCTTCTCAAATAATGAGAGATGTTTTGTATGCCAAAAAGAAGATGATGGTTGAAGAAAAAGCTCCAAAGAGTGTTTGGGAAGCCTATGATGATGCCCCCTTGAGGGAGTGGTCATCACATTTATTGATGGATGGTACCTCAAAAAAGAAGCAAGAAGAAAGGTGGAATTAACCCATGTTTGAGATTAATCCAAATGAGAAAATGCTTTCATAAATTGATTTAAAATTTATTGATTTCCTTAAAGGCAATTATAATCATAAATAAAAGTCAAAAATAATGATTTGCCCATATGTAGTTATAATCATTAAGAGGAACTAAATTATTGTATAAAGATGATTGTGCCCTAATTAGGGCTAATTAGTAAGCATAACTCAAGGATATAACCTAGAATATATATTTAAGATGAGCAGGTGCACACGTAGATGCGATGGTCTAATGACTAAAGAAGCCAAAAATAATCAGGAACATGAGGATGCATAAAATGATGAAAGAGATGAATAGAAGAATAATCATTGATCAATTTGAATGATGTAGTTGTACCTATGAATGAGGAGATGCTCATCCTTATTATCAATGATATAACTATAATGGTCAATGGGTTGATTTGATCAAAGGTGAATGGAAGGATGTGCCAAGGTGCCAAGAATAAACCTCTATGGCTCCATTGATTGTAGACCTTCTTGAATCTGATTTTTGTTGTAGTATGTGATGATAGGCTTCATGATAGAACACCATGAATACTTGGCTAAAATGTGTATAAGGATTGACTCCCAATCCAATAAACACTCAAAAATAATGCATCCATGATAAAAACCATGATGACAATGTTGGCATATAAATATGGATGGACTCAAGAATAATGTGTATAAAGAATCAGCCAATACATTCATATAGACTGAGTCAAGGAAATAGTGTTGAAAAAAAACAAATAGAGAAGTGAAAAAATAAACAAAAAAATAGTAAGCACGCAAAAAAACAAACAACTTGAAATAAATAAACAAAAAAAAAAGCTTGAAAAAAAGCCAAAAAAAACATCCTAACAATGACTTTACCCCAGTTGGGCAGATTGAGGATAACTAAATAAGCTTAGACAAGACAAATATTTTTGGATTTTGAGATATTTGGATGTTTTTAAAATTTTGAGGTATCTTAACTTATAAGAGAATGACAAAATACCTACTCACAAAATAACAAGATTGTTTGGCTTAGGTTACTCACAAAATGATGAGAGTGTGGCTTAAGTTACTCAAAAAATAATGAGAATGTGGAAATGGGGACTAAAATGGCTTCAACATGAATTGATCATGGCCCACATAGTCCTAAAATGACCCCAAGTTAAATTAAATCCATCCACACAAAAGGTGTGGAGAAACCAACTAGGTCCCAACAAGTTCTCAAATCTAGAAAATGGCAAGGTGATGTGGCAATTCATGACAAACAACAAATGTTACCCCTATTTTTTCCATAGGTGGTTATAACTAGGATACAATGACAAAGGTTAATGATACTAAATTTTCCATAGGTGGTTATAATTAGTAACATTACTAGTGAGACATTGATTTTCCCATAGGTAGGTATAATTAGGCTCACATAAACAAACTTGATATTAAACATAGAATGAAAGATATCTTGCCAGATCAATTTCCACACTACTTTTATACACTATCATTGTAAACACATATTTTATAAAAGTTGAAACTTGATCGAAATCCCCTAAAAAAATGTGTAGGAAGAACCAAAGTAACCAAGATCAAAATAGGATTGGATAGTATGACTAAAAATGGGCTTTGGTCTTGATAGGAATGGAATTGTTGTAGGATAATGATGGTTTTTTATATATTGGAAAAAATGCTAAGAGGTTTGCCCCTAAGTGATGGGGTGAATGGCAGGATATGCGACAATGGTAAAAGGATATGGAAAATAAAAATGGAAAATGAATGTCATGGTACACACACACACACACACACACACACACACACACACACACACACACACACACACACACACATGCTAACGATGGTTGTTGGTTTTGGCCACTTCCCTAATTGGTACCTTGGTTCTAATTAGTTTAATTAATCTTGATGACTCCTTTATTAATGAGTGCTCACTTGATCAACAAACCTTTATCAATGATTTCCTTAAATTTATGTGCACACTATAGTTCTAGATGATATTTTATCTCTCTTTGAAAATTTTTAGTGAATATAGTGGCTAATTGTTTATCTGGTAAACTATGAGTGAATCAGCTTGCAAGTGCTCTCCATTATTATAGATATCTTGTAAAACTCTCACCAATTTTTTGTTTAGCTTGCATCAAATCAACCAATGAAATCTCATGCTTGATATTATAGTAAAATTTATACACAAACTTATCTGATAGATCATCAAAGTTAGTTACTAAATTCTTAGGCAACATTAAGAACCACTTCAAGGCTTGTCCAACTAAGCTCCTTAAAAATTTTAAAAAAAAGGTATATATCACTATATGCCACTAGCTGGCAAGCAAAAAATAACTTGGCTAAATGGGCTTTGGGGTCACCTTTCCCCTTGTATTTATAAAATTTTGATGGCTCATATCTTGGAGGAAATGGAATTTGTAAGTACTCCATATTGAAAGGATAAGAACACACATTGTCCAACTTAAACTTTTTAACCTGTTTCCCCACTTGGATTGCCATATTTGTATCTTTCATTTATTATAACTCTTTCTCTAATAAATTTGTAAGAATATGGGCCGAGTTAGATGGTTGAGTGGTCACAAGTGAAACACTTTGACTAGATTACGATGGAAGTATTTATTGGTATATGTTGGATTGGTTGGGAAAATATCTAGGAATATACATATATGGATTAAGATGTGCTTATTAAAATTGCATGTTTGGTTGTGTGATATTCTAGTTTAGGTTGGAAATGAAGGTTTGACTTAGATTATTTTGAGGTTAGGATGGACGGATATAACTATACTATTCCTATTGTGGTTGAATAGGGATTCATTATTGACTACTCAAATGTTATTATTGAGTGAGAACTTGTGAACCAAGATCCTATCTCTTAACTTATGGTATGTTTTGTATAAAAAGAAATTGTTGCAAAACAAGTATTTGAGAAACATTTAAACCCATTTATTACATGAATCCCATTTGGAAAGTGGATTCATGTTGGAGATGATGAGTGTCATCTAACTCCTCATTTAACCAATATTTAATTGGTGTCTTATCAACTAGGGCTAGTGTCTAAAGCTATCTATAGTAAGGTATGGGATGGTAGATCTAGAAGTCTACTTATGGGGTTGCTTGATCATATTCTAACTTTGACTAAACTACTTGATTTATGCTTTTGCTAAAAAAGAAATAAATCAAATCAATCCACTCTTTTTCTAGAAGTAAAATATCACACTCCTATTTTAAATTTGTAGGGAAATTAAATTCACACTTCTACTTATGAAAATAAATTTGCTTCACACTTCTGTGGTAAAAAAAACATATTTTGCATAGAAAAAGAAATGAAATAAGAAAATGCTCTTTTTAAACTATGAATTTGTTTTGATATTTTTATGAATAAATGTAAATAGTAACAAAATTATAATTAATTATAACAACAAATTAATATAATAGAACATAAATATCATACACAATTCCTGGTTCTAAGGAGAGTGGGCCCTTGCTCCTCTCAGACTCAGGAACAAAGATTAATCAGTGCTAGAAACTGAAGTATTAATTCATAGAAATGAAATGATTACAATCTAGTTGAAGCATGTATGCTTTTATAATATCTGATTCTTGATTCTCTTTTTTCCCTATATCTTGTATTATATTCATAGTCAAAATTCTTACACTTTATACTAATACAATTAACTCAAAATAGGATGCAAAATAATAGGACTTCCTTGGTCAATCCCTTTAGCCAAAGATAGGAGATTGAATTTCCAAGAGATTCAATTATTTTGATAAAATAATTATCCTATCCCATATTAGTCCTAAAATATGATTACATACAATTTTATCAAAAGAAAGTCCTTAAAAATAGCAGGCAGTTATTTTCCTTATTTGATTTTAGTTGGAATGGTTCTTTCTTATCCTATTTGGTCTTTAGCTTCCCATTTTTGGCATTGTCCTTACAAAATTCTCAGAATTGACCATGTGGAGTCCATAGAGATGAGCCTACAAATTCCATAGAAATAATCCTATGGATTCTATAGAAATAATCATGCATAATCCGTAGAAACAAGCCTGTAGAGTCCATAGAAACAAGCTTGCAGAGTCTATAGAAACAAGCCTGTAGAGTCCGTAGTTCTGCTGGGTGAAGATCAAAATGGAATGTTCACTATACATCTCTTGTGTCTTCTTCCTAAGCATTCTTCACACCAAATATCACTAAAACATGTTATGTATTAGACATTAATGACAAAGTAAAGGTTTAGTCTTTGATTTAATATAAACAAGACAAATATCTATTTTCTATTTAATAGCTATCTAAGAATCTAAGATTTGCATGAGATAATATCTTTTGAGAGATGAATTGAGGGAAATATTATGTCAATAATGAGCCATATTTTGAGCTCATCATCTCCCCCAAGCTTTACCTTTTGAAAGTCCCATTGAAAACATTTATTGGCATTTATAGCTCTGGCTTCTACTCTCTACACTCTAACTCAAATCATATTCATCAAATTCATCTGTTATATATCTATCTAAATTGTTGGTAAATCCCTGATGTGTGTGAATCATTTGTTTCCATATACTATTTTGGAAATATTGTCATTGATGTCAAAGGTCTAGCATTATTGGTGATAAATGCCCCATTACATTTAATTTAGTTTGTAATAAATATATCTTGGCTAATATGAGTTAATATTTATTTAATATTAATGAATATATTTTTGGTTGCATATGAGACAAAAGAAGGGCCCATGGAGAAATTGAAGAGCCATAGGGTAAATACAAAAGAAGGATGGGATGCATTTTCCCATGAAGAGTCATCTTGGGGATTACCAAGAGTCACCAAGTGAAGACAAAAGAGTAAGGGCAAATTTTTCATGAAGGGACACTTTAAGGAATACGAAAAGTCACCAAAGATAAGGAGAAAAGTGGGGAGGACGTTTTTGATCATGAAGGGTCACGACATGACTTTTCAAAGGCTTGAATATGAAGGGTCATCCAAGATTGGCATCATTTTCCATGAGAATTGAAGGGTCACAAAGGGGGAAGGCCAAAGGTCATTTGGAAAGCTATAAATAAAGGCTTGAGTAGCCATTTGTAATATGGTGTGAGAGGTTGATTTGATATTGTAATATCTAGCTTTGAAGAGCAATTGTGAGAGATGAATATGATTTGTATTTGTTATATCTAGCTTAGAAGAGAAAAGGTGAGAGAGAAGAAGGAGATGTTGTATTGATCTATCATTTGTTGAGATAGCAACATTGAGAGATAGGTGTGTGGTATACACAAAGGGGTTGGTGCTCCTGTGGGTTGGTACTCACAAATTGTTCATGGGTTGGTGCTCCTGTGGGTTAGTGCTCATGAATTATTGCTAGGTTGTTGCTCAAAAAAGGGGTTGGTGCTCTTGTGGGTTGGTGCTCACGAATAGGTGCTGGGTTGGTGCTCGACAAAGGGGTTTAAAGCTCTTGTGGGTTGGTGTTCATGAATTGTAGCTGAAGTTTGTACTTGGCAAAGAGGTATGGTGCTCCTATGGGTTTGTTCTCATGAATATATTTGAGATTGATTTTTCATGGTTTTTCCCACATTAGGTTTCCATGTTATATCTAGTGTCTCTCTCTCTCTCTCTCTTGTGTGATGTTTATTATTTGAGTTTTATTGCATATATTGAATGTTTGTTTAAGTGGAATTTGATAAAGGGAAAGTTATATAAGATATATAATATATTGATTCACCCCCCCTATTAGTATATTCCATTCTTAACAATTGGTATCAGAGTAGGTTCCTTTTTTGAAAAGTTTTACAGCTTGAAGGTAGATCGAGAAAGAATGATGGCTGGGTCACAGGAAGGATTTTCTAAAAATAAGGCACCTTTGTTTGATGGGATGAATTATGCTTTTTGGAGCATGAGAATGAAGGTTTATTTGATGGCCCTTGGATTCAACATATGGAAATCAGTGGTGGAGGAATATGAAGAGCCACAGACATCTATAATTACTCTAGTAGAAAAGAAGGCAAGTGAATGTATTGCTAAAGCTTTAAATGCTATTTTATGTGAATCTAAATTTGTTAAAGTTATGCAATGTAAATCTGCTCATGAAACTTGGGTAAAACTTGAGAATATTTACAAAGGTGATGGAAAGGTTTAGCAAGCTAAGTTGTAGACTTTTAGAAGGTAGTTTGAAAGTTTGAAGATGGAAGAAGAAGAAGATATAGCAATTTATCTCTTGCAAGTTGATCAGATAATAAATCAGATTCAAGGTCTTAGAGAAACAATAGAAGAGTCAACAGTGGTGTAAAAGGTTTTGAGATCTCTACCAATGAGATATGATGCAAAGGTTTCGGTAATAGAGGAGATGAAGAATCTAGCCAAGCTAAAGATGGATGAGCTTCATGGTATTCTTATGGCATATGAGATGTAGACAGAACAAGATAAACCCTCAAAGAGAGAAGCAGCTTTCAAGACATCAAAGAAGGAGAAAGCTAAGATTCAAGAATCAAGTGATATTTCTAGTGATGATGAAGATGACAATGAAGCACTTTTCATTCATAGGCCGAAAAGAGGAAAAAGTTAATATCGAGGAAAATTACCTTTTAAATGTTTTAATTGTGGAAAGATTGGACATTTTTTAGCTAGATGCCTAGATAAGGTTAACGATGAAGAAGAAGAAAAGCCCACATACAAGAAGAATTTCAAAGGCAAATCTAAGAAGGGATTCAAGAAGAAGAGCCTGTATTCTAAGGATCCTAGCTCAGTTGAAGATAGTGGAGTCAACGATTTAGAAGAAGAAGAAATTCTATTCATAGCCATACATGATGATCAAGAAGAAGAAGATGAGGAAGTTGAAGTAGATATGGAAGGAGAACTAAATTGTGCCTTAGAAGAGTTAGAAGTTGTTCAGAAGAAGAATCGAAGATTAAAGTGCCAGATCGAGAAAAATGAACAAGAGTCAAAGGAAATGATTGAAGATCTATAAGCACACTTTGAAGAAGCCAAGAAGAATGAAGATCTCACAGCACAGTTGGAAATAGAAAGAAAAATTTGTGAAAGATATGTTATTGAAATTTCCTCTTCAAAAGAAGATATTAAGAAAGCAATCAGTGATAAAGTAGTTAGTGATTCAAAATTTGAAGATAGCACTAACATGCTGAATAAGATATTGGAAAGTCAAAAAGCATATTCAGATAAGATAGGGATCAGTTTTGAAAAGAAAAAGAGCTATGCTAAAGCTCTTACATAAGAGGAAACAAAAAGGGGAGAAGTGAAGAATATAGAGGACATTCCAAATAGAGAAGACTAGAGAGAACAAAGCTACAAAAGGCAATTAGGTCAGAGATAGATAAGTCTTATTTTTATGGCTATTATTTTTATTGTAATGGATATGGTCATAAGAAATTAGAATGTAGAAAAAGAGCTAACAATTTAAGAAATAAGGAGAAGGAAAGTCAAGTAGATTCAAGCAGAAGCCATAATTCTTTTGCTCCTCTATCAAGCTTTGATGAAGAGACCATAGTATGCTACAAGTGCAATAACTTCAAACACATAGCTCGGTATTGTAGAAGCGTGTTCGAGTTAGTCAAGAAGGATAAGAGGCTCAAAGCTCCATTCATCAAGAAGAAGGATCAAAGTGTCAAATCTCCATTCATCAGGGAGAAGGATCAGACATGTTCATGGCAAAAGAAACAACATGAAGATTCTATGATGGTACAAACAGCTCTGCATGTGAGAGGTAAAGATCAGTCATGGTTAATTGATAGCAGATGTTCAAGGCATATGATAGGAGATAAAAGTAAATTCATATCTCTAAAGAATACCAATGGTGGTACAGTGAGATTCAGAGATAAAACCACTGCTAGGATAGCAAGAAAAGGTACTTTGATTTTGGATTATGGTAGAACTAAGACAAAATATTTTGTATGTAAAAGGTCTTAAGCATAATCTATTGAGTGTTAGTCCAATTTTTTATCAAGGATATACATTAAAGTTTCATAAAGAGGGTTGTGAGACTAGAAGAAAATATTCAAATGAGTTGATTGCAGATGCTTAAAGGATAGGGAACAATGTATATGTTTTGTTAGATATCTTCTCAAAGGCATGATCAAAGGATACATTCAAAGATCAGTGAGAGGAGTTGGGAGTAATTTCTATTACTTCCTACCATTGATGGTTAACATCAAGTGAGGGGGAGCTAAGTGTTAGCTCTAGGTAGGCCCTTTACCATTGATATCAAAGGGGGAGAATAACAAGTATAGGTATAGGTGCAAAAAATAGGTACAGGGAACAGGTACAAGTTGCTAAAGTAAGAGGGAGTTACTGTATGTTTTCAGATGATGATATGTGTAGGTGATAGGATGTGGCAGTTTTAGGATTGAGGTTGCCATCAATGACAGAG
Organism: Torreya grandis; assembly: GCA_037957365.1. Taxonomy (NCBI): domain Eukaryota; kingdom Viridiplantae; phylum Streptophyta; class Pinopsida; order Cupressales; family Taxaceae; genus Torreya; species Torreya grandis. The sequence goes on from JARHVA010002815.1 coordinate 303,227, forward strand.
GGGGAGATTGTTGAAAATATTGTCATTGATGTCCAAGGTTTAGCATTATTGGTGATAAAGGCACCATTGCATTTAATGTTGTTTGTAATAAATATATTTTGGCTAATATGATTTAATATTTATTTAATATTAATGTATATATTTTTGGTTGCATATGAGACAAAAGAAGGGCCCATAGAGAAGTTGAAGAGCAACGGGGTAAAGACAAAATAAGGATGGGATGCATTTTCCCATGAAGAGTCATCTTGGGGAATACCAAGAGTCACCAAGTGAAGACAAAAGAGTAAGGGCAAATTTCTCATGAAGGGACACTTTAAGGAATATGAAAAGTCACCAAAGATAAGGACAAAAGTGGGGAGGATGTTTTTGATCATGAAGGGTCACCACATGACTTTTCAAAGGCTTGAATATGAAGGGTCATCCAAGATTGGTGCCATTTTCCATGAGGATTGAAGGGTCACAAAGGGGGAAGTCCAAAGGTCATTTGGAAAGCTATATATAAAGGCTTGAGTAGCCATTTGTAATATGGTGTGAGAGGTTGATTTGATATTATAATATCTAGATTAGAAGAGCAATTGTGAGAGATGAATATGATTTTTATTTGTTATATCTAGCTTAGAAGAGCAAAGGTGAGAGAGAGGAAGGAGATGTTGTATGAATCTACCATTTGTTGAGATAGCAACATTGAGAGATAGGTGTGTGGTATACACAAAGGGGTTAGTGCTCCTATGGGTTGGTGCTCAACAATTGTTGCTGGGTTGGTGCTCAACAAAGGGTTTGGTGCTCATGTGGGTTGGTACTCACAAATTGTTTCTGGTTTGGTGCTCGACAAAGGGGTTGGTGCTCTTATGGGTTGGTGCTCACGAATAGGTGCTGGGTTGGTGCTTGGCAAAGGGGTTTGAAGCTCTTGTGGGTTGGTGCTCACAAATTATAGCTGAGGTTTTATACTTGGCAAAGGGGTATGGTGATCCTGTGGGTTTGTTCTGATGAATATATTTGAGATTGATTCTCCGTGGTTTTTCCCACATTGGGTTTCCATGTTATATCTGGTGTCTCTCTCTCTCTCTCTCTCTTGTGTGATGTTTATTGTTTGAGTTTTATTGCATATATTGAATGTTTGTTTAAGTGGAATTTGATAAAGGGAAAGTTTTATAAGATATATAATATATTGATTCACCCCCCCTCTCAATATATTCTATTCTTAACATACTGAATTGCTCTTCTGATTGTTGAGCCCAATTCTGCCATTCTAGAATAGGTATGATCAACAAAGGGGGTCTATATCCCATGCCAATCCATTCCTACTCTCCCCCAGAGTTGATTACTTCTATTAAAAATTTTGTAATTGAGGATGCTCTCCTCATACTCCATCTTAAGTTATTTGGAGGCATGACTTCTCACTTTTTAAGAGGTACTAAAAGTTGGTCCCATCTGTTTACACTTGCAGCCACTACTGAATCAAAACTCTGTCTTGAAAAAAAATTAAAAGAAATAGCACAATCATATAGATCTTTTAAATAATGTGTTTTAACTTCATCATTTAACAAATCATAGTTAAAATTCTATTTGATCAATCTGGGAATAGGAAAGGTTGGTCTGACACATAATCCTATAGTCTTAGCATGATTTGTATAGTCCTCAAATCTGCCTTTCCATGTTATTTGATTTTTGAATGTAGAATGTAATGCTCTTAGTTGAACTTCTCCTACATGAATATTTATCAAAAACTTATTGTGCTCATGATCTCCTATAATCAAGTCATGCAAATAAAATTCACAAGGAAATCCTGTTGATCAGGTTTAACACTATAGAAAATTTCAAAATTTGTTGTTGGCTACGAAATTTTGTAAGGATGATGATAGGATATCCATAAAATATGCCATCTATAAAATTATTCAAATTAAAAAAAAACTGTATGCAAGATAAGGATTCCTACATGCCAAAAGAGTAATTTGCATGCATCCTGTAAATTTTCTTCTAACTCTTGGACTTTAGCTTTTAATTCCATCTTTTCATTTTCCAAGACTTTCTTTGAAGAAGATACATCTTTGTTTTTCTGTTTAAGTACAAAATATTCTTCTTCTATTTGATATATTATTTTCAAGGGAGGAATACCTGGATCACTTGTTTGACAACCATGGTCAACAAATACCTTAGGAGGAGAAGGTGTAACAGTAGGTGCTTTGGAAGGGTTTACCAAATTCTACAATCTCCCATTTTCCTTCTTTAGACTTTTTGCATATATCCAAAGACCAATCTATTAAATTTCATGTTCTTTTATTATTTCCTCTAATCTGTGAATTTCTATTACATGATCAACAGATACTATATCTAATTTCTACACCAAAGATGAGTTGAGATGATCCTTGTTTTGTAATTGACTGATCAAGTCAAGAATGTTATTTGTTTTTTATTGTTCAAGAGCTTGAGCTTGATAAAATTTCAAAGTTAGCTACATAATAGGATCATTTAGATTTTATGATTCACCTTTCTCATTGATAAATATAGTTTTCCCTTTATCAATTGTAGTTTCAATTGGAACAGATGGTTATTTTGCCATACTTAATTCCTCTATCGTGTGTGGCTCTTCATCTAGATTTGTCTCTTCCATTATGATTGGAGAGTTCCTTTTGGAAGGAATTTATTCAATATCTATAGGTGCAAGAATATTCTAATGTATTGGGAAATGAGACACCATTTTAAGACTATCTAAAATATCTATAGCTTCTTGTTCATCTTCTTCTACTAAAATAAGCCTTCTCTTTCTTTTAGTTACTCTTTGAGCTACACTTGGTTGATTTTCATTCTCAACCACCAAAACCTTGGTCTTCTCAAGTTCTATAGCAACCTTCCATCTCAATTTTCTTCTTATTGTCAAAGGAACTGGTTGTACTATAGACTCATGAGGTTCTTGTGGGGGCCTTAAAATTTTAGGGTTTTGAGACCTTGTGATTCTTCTCAAAGAAGAAGAAGAAGGGATTTTTTTTGGGACTATAATCTATGATTTCTTCCTTGGTGTTGTTTTCTCAACTAATACAGTAGGTGGAGATGAGTGTTCCTATGGTGAATTTAGAGTTTCTTGTCAGGCAAATCTTGAATTTGTTATGCTATACTATTTTGAAATTCTTCCTAGACCTCTTGACCTTGTTGAAGTAAATGATGCTAGATAATAAGTTAAATAAGGCCATGATGCTTAAGATTAGTGGTAGGGGTTGTAGACATAACTTGTAGATCACCATATAATAAAGATGGGAGGTTAATTTTGTATTGAGGGTTTTGTCTCCCATACTTAAGATGTATTAACATTTGCATGGCATCTCCCCCTAAAATATTGTGTTGCCCTTCACAAATGATATATTTAAGTACCCACTTGGCTACATATTTCCAAGGTTTAGGAAGTGAATTTATTTTAATCCCTTTTGATTTTCCCTTAGAATCTACTAGACATGAAGTTCTAGTCTACTCATTACCATTAAACTGACTAATTAAATCACTAAATGAAACTCTGCCTGTAGCTCTCATTCCCTCTTCTATGACTTGTATAATTTGGCTTATACTTTGAGTTGTAACAAGAATAACAATGCCTTTCACAATTGAAAATTCAAGGGTGAGATTGGTAATGAATTCACTTACCATTATTTCATCAAAACCCTAGAATGTTTCAATGAAAGGTAGCTAGCCATTGGATCTAAACACTGCTATAGAAGCTTTGTCATTATGAAACTTTGTTGGATCCTTTAGCTCTGATCTTGTCTTCTATCCCATTTCTATGTAGATTCACAGTTAGCTCGATTGCTTTACCTCTATTTAAGGTGTAAACTAATCTTTTGTTGAAGTTGGTAGGTAATAGGCCCTAAGGGTTGGTAGACCAGCTTCTATTGAAGTTCATAGAAAGGAAATGGTTCATTTGAAATGCTAAAGCTACATGAGTCCATAGTGTGGTATGATGATTTGATACAGTTAGGCACCGCACATTTCTATGAAGTGTGCCAGCCATTTTTTCTCATCAATACAAGCTATGTGAAATGATGACATGTCATATTGATGGTGACAATGATTCATTATTTCATTTAAAACCCTTTTTTATGATGTCCCACCATTATGATACTTGATGACTCAATTGATGATATCAAAGTTGCACACTTATCCATACACCTTTGGTGGCTCAGTTGCATGCTTCTTCATTATGGCATGTGTCATTCCATTTTGGAAGATTCAAATTTGGGTCATCTCTAGAAAATAGTGTCTTAATAAAATCAAAGATAATTAGTTAACTAAACATAGATAAAATATATGTCTTACTTACTTTAACCTTAGATGTTATCCTTTGCTCACCATGTGTCATGCACAAATAGGTTTGCATGGATTAGTTTATTGCATGGAGATGACCAATCATAGTGTCATGATGAGATTTTCTTATAAATTTTTGTTTTTACCCTTTGGCCAGCCATTGCTAGTTTTCTAGCCAAAGCCCTTTTTTTGCAATGCATAGCCAGCTAGCAAGCTAGTTTTTTGGGCATGCATTGTCAATAACGTCCCTGGAAGGATTTTCACTATTGATTTTTGTGTTTTCTATTTTTTATTTTTTGGAGGATTATCAAGGATCATGTTCACTAGAAGAAGTAAAGATTTCTAGAATATCTACTTGATCCTTTAATTTTTGAATAAATTCATCTTTATTGAGAGGTTTTTTATAGAGATTCAATCTATGTCCATTGACTAACATAGCTCTTCTGCTATCATCAATAGGTATCATTTTAATAGAACCATTTTCATAGACCTCTTCAATCTCATAAGGTCCCAACCATCTTGTTTGTATTTTTAATTTGAACTGTTGAAATATATAATCAAACAACAGTGCCCAATCTCCATTCTAAAACATTTGTTGCTTGAAGTTTGATTATGGGGGTGCTTGTTGATCCTATTCTAATTTTGACTAAACTACTTGATTCACACTTTTGTTGAAAAAGAAAGAAATCAAATCAATCCACTCTTTTGATGGAATTAAAAGATCACACTCCTATTTTACATTTTTATGGAAAGTAAATTCACACTTCTACTTATGAAAGGAAATTTGGTTCACACTTCTGTTGTAAAAGAAAACATACTTTGAATAGAAAAAGATATGAAATAAGAAAATGCTCTTTTTAAACTATGAATTTGTTTTGATGTTTTTATAAATAAATGCAAATATTAACAAAATTCTAATTAATTATAACAAAAAATTAATAAAATAGAACATAAATAATGTAAATAGTTCCTAATTCCAAGGAGAGTGGGCCCTTTCTACTCTCAGACTCAGGAATAAAGATTAATTAGTGCTAGAAACTAAAGTATTAATTCATATAAATTAAATGATTACAATCTAGCTGAAGCCTATATGCTTTTATAATATTTGATTCTTGATTCTCTATTTTCTCTATATCTTCTATTATATTCATATTCAAGAGTCTTACACTTTATACTAATACAATTAACTCAAAATAGGATGCAAAAGAATAGGACTTCCTTGGTCGATCCCTTCAGCTAAAGATAGGAGATTGGATTTCTAAGAGATCTAATTATTTTGATGAAATAAATATCCTATCATATATTAGTCCTAAAATCTGATTAAATACAAGTTTATCAAAAGCAAGTCCTTCAAAATAGCAAGAAGTTATTTTCTTTATTTGATTCTAGCTAGAATGGTTCTTTCTTATTATATTTGGTCTCCAGCTTCCCATTTATGGCATTGTCTTACAAAATTCTTAGAATTGACCCTGTGGAGTCCATAGAGATGAGCCTACAAAGTCAATAAAAATAATTCTATGGAGTCTGTAGAAACAAGCCTGTAGAGTCTATAGAAATAAGCCTGCAGAGTCCATAGAAACAAGCATGCATAGTCTATAGAAATAGGCCTACAGAGTCCGTAGTTCTACTGGGTGGAGATCAAAATGGAATGTTCACTATAAATCACCTGTGTCTTCTTCTTGAGCATTATTCACACTAAATATCACTAAAACATGCTATGTATTAGACATTAATGACAAAGTAAAGGTTCAGTCTTTGGTTTAATATAAATAAGATAAATATCTATTTTCCATGTAATAGATATCTAAGAATCTAAGATTTAAATTAAGGTAATATCCTTTAAGAGATGAATTGAGGGAAGTATTATGTCAATAATGAGCCATATTTTGAGCTCATCAGGAGAGTTGGCACTTTTTACTAACCAACATGATTATGGTTTTGATTAAACATTATTTGGTTTTGAATTGGCATGTTGGTATGTGAAGAATAAGGAATGTTTGCTACTACTTGATGAGGTGGAACATTAGTTTCCCTTTGTTGAGGTGGCAATATGTTCAGCCTCTATTGTGTTGGTATATTCATTTATTCTAGTTGTTGTGGAATGTTACTCATCACCTATTGAGGAGGAATAGGATTCATCACATTCTATTTTTGAGGCATAACATTGGTTGTTGGTTGACTACCTGATCCTATTGGTTGTGCTCTTGACAAAGAAGTTGGTTGAGGATTGGAAGTAGTTGGTTGAGGTTGAGGTGCAAAATCTCCATCCTTAGGTTTACAGATCCACTCATGGTATTAACTAAAGGTACATGTTGTTGAATAATTATTTATGTAGTAGTACCACTTTGATTTGGATTGGACGTTGCTTACGTATTATCCATTGTGTTTTACTCATTATTCTATGTAGAATTAGAAGACACTTATTCAATAATTGGTGTATACAACAAGATATCTACTGAAGTATTTTACATGAATAGATCTAAACTTTGATTATCTTGACTAGTTAACTCTATCAAAACTCTTGTTGAAGGAACGAAGTCAATAAAAGGTTTACTCACCATGGTCATTTGATTGAAATTATGTGTTAGATTTAGGTAGGTTTGATATGCTTCCTGCATTTGGTTAAAGTGGTATTCCATGAGGTTATTTCCTTTGTTAGGCAGATTAGGGTCCTATTACATCATTTGGACTATATTTAAAGGATTTCTAGAAGAAGCATGTTGACTATAGAATATGTTGTGAGGCATTCTTACTAGGCTTGGTAAAATTTCACAAGGGAAGTCTACTCGAAACATAGCCCCTAATTATATGGTTGTAACCAAAATCTCATCTTTATTATCCAACAATTGATACTAAAAAAAATGGATCATACTCAAAAGGCATATTAATAGAGTATGATTATTGAGGAATTTGTTCTTCAACTGAGGGTATCATAGCTAGGTATTGTGTGGTTTATTCTTGGTCCTATTCTAAATATGGTGGCGTATTAACCAAACAGGTAGCTAATGGATCTTGGTTTTGTGGCCCTATTTGAGTACTATAAGAGGGATAAGAATCCATCTCGTAAGAAATATTATCTACATAGGAATATTGCACCATTTCTTCTTATGTAACCACATTACTAATCTCTAGATTGTACATGAGTCCACTACAAGTGTAGGAATACATGTTGGGATCCATAGTGAATGTTATAATATATAAAGGGAAGAGAGCTCTAAAAAATATAAAAAGACAATGTCTAAAATATTATATTCAAACTTAGTCTAGATTTGTCAAAAGGATGGAAAGGTTTATGTAATGATTTGTGATAAAACAAGCTAACATTAAGTATCTAATGTTACAAGTCTTATACAAAAAGATTAAGTAAATGGACTAAAAATCAAAATTACAAACTCTAAGTTTGAAGTGTTTCAACTTAGTCTAATCTAGGAAATAAACCACTGCCAAGTCTTTTCACCAAATGTAGCATCAAAAACTAAGCTCAAACAAGGCATGTGCTAGGAATCTTGGCTAAACTATGTCAATAGCTAGACTTTAAAAATAGATGAAATTTTAATCTAATAGATTTGAAACACTTCTAATAAAAACTAAGCATTTGACTCTTGGACATGAACTCGATCAAATAGGTATAAGGTATGAAACAAAAGGCAATTTAGAGATAGTTTGTTTTCTTGAAAATAATGGTATAAAGCTTGGTTATTTTGATAAATAGGCTAGAGAAATGTGAATGGTGTAACTATGCTAGACAAAGATTCATAAAGGTATACTTAGATTGGCTTGAAAAATGTGTATAAAATTGAACTCTATGAAAAAAAGGTTTATGAAACAATGTTTGAATTGTCTTGGGTAGTGTAAAAATTCTAGACTACTCAAAAGATGTGACAAAATGTTTGTTTCAAAAAAAAATCTCTCAAGAAAAGATGGTTTTACACAAATTTGGTAGCATAAAACTACCCTTATTAACTCAAATGACATACATACCTTCAAATTTTTGACAATAACTCTAAGGAAAAAAAGTTTGTATTCAAATGATCTTAATGGAAATATGATGGTAACACAAAAAAAATTGGTGCATAGACTAAATTTCAAGTGTTTAGAACAAAATTACTTAAGTCTACCAAGTGGTGATAATGATTATGAATCTTAAATGACCTTTAACCCAAATTGGAAATTGAACCTAAGTTCCCTCAAGTTTAGTGCAAATGGAAAACCCACTTAACACATCAGACTTATGAAATTATGAAAGGTGAAATTTTGAATTTAGATTATAAATGAAGGACTTTAAAAAATAAAAAATTAAAATTATAGACTCAATTAGGTATCATAACTATGATAAAGTGGATGATATGACTCCAAGTTTTGATGAACTTTGAACAAGGAAAATTGATGATTCACGTGGGAAACATAATGCCTCTTTATTCAAAGTAAAATGAGTAATATGTGTTGTAGTTTGTATCATTTATTCACACCAAGTTTTGACTCCAAACAAGACTTTAATCTAGGACAAAACTAACTATTTAATCGCACTTAGGTACTAAACTGACAAGGTCTCTTGGTATTGTCAGAATCCATCAATATAAGTTATTTGAGAGGATTTTTTAGTGTTCATCCAAAAACTAAAATGTGAATTATATAATAGGGTTTATACACCCCCCTTCTCTCAAATGATATTATTGTGACAAGGACCTTGAGGCACACCTTGCACCAACAACACTTCTGTGGTAAGTGGGGATTTATCTAAGATCTACAAGTTTTTGAATGTCTAGATGAATAAATTTGTCAATGAATTACACATCAAATTTCAAAATAAACACACTTAAATTAGGTGTTTATATCACTTGGCTTGTTGCAAAAAGTTCTTTTCCTTTTTATAACTACTACATCCATCGCTTGTTTAGTGTAGTGTGATGTCCAAAGTACATATACATCTCTTGTATAACTCTAACACTAGAAGGTGGTTTAACCACTAGAAACATTTGATCCTAGTGGGAGTGGTTGAATTTATTATTAGGATATGAAACCATAGGTCAAATCTTACCTATATAAATTATGAGAGGTAATGAATTACCCCTTGCAATCAGAGATGCAATAAAATAAATGACTAATAGAAAGACTAAGGTTGTTTTAAGATCACCCAAACTATTATGATTTTTTTGGGGAGTGATTTAGATGACATTCTTTCTATACCTTGGACTAGTCATGTTTGCAATAAGGATGATACTTTAAATTTCAAAAGTTCCCTAAATGGGATGGATGGAAGAGCATACACACACAAACCTTCTTTTTGCCAATCAATTAATTAATCATCTATTGAATACAAACTTGACAAATGAGTCCAATTTTAAGCACTAAAACAAAAGTTTGGTGATGTTCTTTTTAGCCCTTGGTCTTAAGTTTTAAAAACATGTAATTATTACAACAACAAAAATACTAAATGAAACAATAAGCACCTATGTTCATTTTAAACCCAAAGTTTGAAGTGTTCAAGACATAGCATGCTAAAGATTCATTTTAGGCACCAAATTTTAAGTGTGAATGATTTATACCAAGTTATTTTAAAACTCCAAATTGAAGTGTATGATTAGGTAAAACACCCAAATTAACTTAAAAACCATCCTTTCAACCTACAAAAATAAGATTAGGACTGCTTGCTTTAAAGCACTTTAGAGGATGAGATAAGGACTTTTTAAAAATGAGCTCTTAGGTTGACAGTCAAGTTAGGTTGATAGGTGATTTGGGTTGATATATGAGTTGGGTTAATAGGTGAGTTAGTTTGATAGGTGATTTGGATTGATAGGAGTATTGGGTTGACAGGTGAGTTGGGTTGATAGGTGAGTTGGGTTGATATTTGAGTTGGGCTACACAAGCGAGTTGGGTTGACAAGTGAGTTAGGTTGATAGTCATGAGATTAAAACCATGGCTTAGAAAAAATGGATTTTTTATCAAAATTTTATCTTTTTGCCTCCACACTCTAAGATCCTACATGATAATGGTCATTACTTTATTTTTAGGTGAAATTTGAAAAAAATTGTGAGGCTAGGTCTAACTGGGCATGTCATTTGTGAAAAAAGGATTACACTGAGAGGAGATTAGTATTGTGTTAATATATGAAATAAAAATCAAAATAACACACTAATAGGTAACACCTTAATCATAACTTAATTAGGGATCTTAGTTAACAAGACTATAAATTAAAACATAAATAAAATGGAAAAATAAACCTTCTTTCACCTTCCTTGGATGCTCCAAATAGTTTTTTGAAGTGGCTTGTTCAATTTGTGCTCATGAAGTCTACATGAATGAAGTGTGGCTACCTTCATCTCTCCTTGTCACCATGTTTTTATTTGTCTTGGCTCAATAATTTGATATTATAACACTAATTTTAATGGATTTTTTAATGCATTTGGGCATTATGAGTTTGGCATAAAAGAGCTTAAAATTCAATAGGCAAGGCGTCCTATTTATATATTTTTGGAATAGTTTAGAATGAACCTTAACCATCCATCTCAAGATGAATATGTGTGGCTAAGGATTAATTAAATTATGTAAATAAAATTCATAAATAGGCTCATCAATATTTAGGATATAGGGGCATTAACTAGGGATGTAGGGTCTTAATGAGGCATGGGATGCATTAATTCATATATTTGTGGCCTTTATTGCTTGTGGATGCCACCACATAGGATGATGTCATTTGATGTTGTAGTTAATGAGAATCAAATTTTAAAAATAAATATTCAAAAATTTCCATGAAAAATTAACTTAAGATCTTGACTTGGTTTAATTAGCCTTAAACATGATTAGTCAACTTTGATGCAAAATCTTGGTAATTTGTGCACAAATTAATCAAATTGGTCAAAATTTTGCATTATTGGCTCAAAATTCGATTGGATTGAAATTGAAAGTTAATTTTAGATGCATTGGAACCATTATCCCATTTAGGATGTTAACTCAAAATAATAGAGACATGTGTCTCGTAAAATAAATTTGATAAAAAAAGAGTAATCTAGAGCACCTAGGTACAAAATTGACATTTTGACTCAAAATATTTTGATCAAAGTTAGTTTTTTCATAAATTTAATTAGCCCATTTAATGATACTTTGGCCAAAATTATCACTTAAATATATCAATTTCAACTCATTTAATGTTTTTTAGTGTTTTTAGGCCAAATTGTGCATTTTGGTGGAAATTGGTCAAAAGCTTGATTGATGGTCATTGGTGGCTAGATTTAGGTGTCTACAAGCACCTTAACTCAAAAGGATAAATTAGTTGTATAATTTTTTCATGAATCATGTAACATGTATGGATAATATGTCTAAGTAGATATATCAATTAATCTTGTAGTATGTGAATGCATCAAGTCCTAATATGCATGATATAGATCATGGTAATGGTGAGAGAGTAGCAAAACAAGATCATCAAATAATCAAGCACACACAAAAGAACACTCAATATAAATCAAATAAATTTTATAAGGATACCTCATATAATGGGCATGTCAAATGATAGATAATCTAAAGGAATGATATATTCAAATTTCTAAGCAACATAGAATGACATATTCAAATATCAAAACATACAACAGCAAAGGAACATAAGCGAATTTTCCACAAGAAAGATAATAAAAACCAATAAATACAGTTAAATAAGTTATAATGTGAATAAACAAAGTAAAAATAATCAAAATGAGCATATTATACTAGTCTCTACATATATGTGTTATAAAAAATGTTCTATAGTATAACATATCACATACATTATGAAACATATGAGAGTGGATATATACATGTGTAAACCTTAGCATATAAACTCAAACATGATAATTTAGGAATGATCATAAAGGATATTTAACCTATATAAATCATGATTAAATAAGGCATATGCCCCCAAAGTACTATATGACATAGGTAGAGGAAAGGTCCAACATCTATAAATGCATAGATCATATGTCTAGGTATGCCTGTATCACACTCAAATATGCATGAAACATATGTTCATGTAAGAATTAAATGAAATGATATGATATATACTAACATAAATATAAAAAAATAAATGACAAGGAGATAATAAGATTTGGTAATGATATATATATATATATATATATATATATAATTATTTGAATGATTTTAGATGTTTGAAAAATTTTAAAGGAAAAATAATTATCCTATGAGCGTATCCAAGGGATGCTCATAGGTAGCTCCAGGCTTGGAATATGATATGTGAAACTGGTGGTATTGCTAGGAATTATGCATAATTTCATATTTAGATCTGTAGAATCTATGATTTCTTATGTATGTTTAATAGAACAATGTGGTCTTGAAGAAAAAATATAAGGATTAGGGGTTCGTAGAACCCATAGTTTAATGCTCTATGGCTTTTTTAGTAGAAATAATTGGAACATGTTTAGTTTATATCAATAATTGTTTATGTTATGTAGTTGTAGATGAAGATTCTATTGAATCCATTTTGTGTTGCTAGTGCAATGACCTCTCAAGTATGGGTTGCCTAGGAAAGGGGAATGCATGTAGCTTACCCATTCTTAGAGTATTAACCTTAGTAGGTTTAATGATTAACTCTCTTTGAATAAACTTCTATTTTTTAAGTAGATGTTCATATAGAATTCTAGGAACTATGACTACCCTATTGGTATGAACATATATAATAGATCCATGCATTATAGAAGGTACTACATAGAGATTATATATCTAAGGTCATCACAATAACATATCAAAGACTCATGTATAAGTTATAACTAAAAGTGCTAACCACATGTGTTGGACCAACCTATAAAGGTAAATGAATCTCACTAATAACCTATTGTGATGTGACATTAAATGCTCTAGACATTTTGGTTTAAGAGTGTAAATCACCATTTGTATATCCTAAATGTGTAAGTAGTGACATGGTACATATATTTTGACTAACACCATTGTCAATCATGAAACTATGTATATGATGATGTTCAAGATATACTAAAATAAAAAATGAATGAATATATGAGTCATTATACACTATTTCATGATCATCAAATGTAATATAAGGTATATTAACCATAGGAGGTAATGTACATGTATAAGTACAGATAATCCCATATAATTGGTGTTCATAATGTGATGGAGGAGGATGTGCATTGTATGTCATTTGCACTTATTTATATTTCTTAGATTGATCTTACAAAGGATTGTTAAATATGTTCTAATTTTGGTGGTCACCAAGTTATGAACTTGAATATTTTAGAGGATCATCGAAGGTAATCTTTTAGTCATCAATAAGGTTTTGAATCTTATGCTTCAAGGGATAACATTTATTTGTATAATTCCCAGGGCCTTGGTAATAGTCACAATATTCATTGGAATCATATCTTTTAGGTATAGGTTGACTCATATTGACCTTTATGAGATGAGGGAAAGATATGATATGACACTCCATAATATTTTTAAGTAAATAATATGGAGACACAGGTAATTATGTAAATTGTCTCTTAGATTCATTGAATAATATGAATTGATTAGGTTGTTGTGACAATATGTTAACCATTATGGTTGATTATTTTTTAGGTTATGTATGTTTTACCTTGTAACTTGGTTTGATATGGAACATGTTATTATATGTAGTTAGTGTATTTGCTACATATTTGATCGTGTTCAAGGAAATATCTATCATTTTTCAATCTCAAACAAATCAGGACAATATTCCAAGCGATGCTCATTCTTACAAAAGGCATAGGTTGGATGGGCCATGCAATCATATTGGTAGTGGTTTATAGACTTGAATTTATAACATGTCCTAAGTGGAAAACAACATCCTCCACATCCATTTCAACACCCTTGACCTCTAAAATATCAACCTCCACCAACCCCCTAGTTGTAATCTATGTAAGTTTGGTTTATACCTCATGTGTGTGCTCATGAATCTCATTGATGACCCAATAATCATTGGTATCATGAATATATACATCACATATTTTACAATATAGTGAAAATTTAGCTTGTATGGATTGTTAAAGAAAGGGATAACTCCTTACATCATGATCTTCATTGTCAATCTCATAAGACCATTTCAATATAGCACAAACATTCCTCTATGGACAATTATTCCTATTATGGCCTTCCACTTCACAATAAAAACACCATAAGTTATTACAGGTGTTATGATCATTATTTGATATAAGCTTCTCCATTTAAGAATCCATCATAGCAATTTGAGTCTCCATAAAGGGGATGATCCCCATATTTATACTTACCATGATTTTAGCACAAAGAATGGCTTTCAATGCCTCAAGTGGTTTAATGAAAGTCTTTTGAGATAAGGATCATGGGAATCGAATTAATAAACCTCCCACAAACCAGTAGGTATATTGTATCAAGTTAATCTTAAATTAAATATTCAAAATAATTTTTTTGAAATGTGCATCATATGTTTTCACACAATCAGTGAGCTCTTACTTGATATCTTTTAAGGCAACAATACTTTGCTTCTCAAATTTAGGGATATCAAATTCTTGGAGAAAAGTAGTCATTAATAATTCATAATTCACAACTATTTATTAGGGATCAAATTTATGGTAGCATTTATAAACATAATATAATAATTTAGTGGAAAATTAAGTTACCTTTTACTCATAAGAAGTGATACCCCGTGCTTGCCAAATGATCTCACACTTGTGAACATATTTTGTTGCATTTTTAACAGCTCAATATTCATGCAATTGAAGTGTCATCTCATAGTAAACTTTAGGTGCATTGTGTGGGTGTAGTGGACCTTATTTTGGTGCTCCTCTAGTTTCTCTTTAACCTTGTGGTAGAGGTCTTCCAATGCCTCCTATATCACCGCCCGATCCTCTGGTTCTAGTAGAACCACCATTGGTACTACCTCTTATGCTTCCTATAGTAATAAGTGAACTAGAGATAATGGGCATTAAGGGAGGTTGAATATTTTTTTTTTTTGATAAATTAAGGTGGAAAACCAGGGGTTGAACCCTATACAATCAAAAAAGGCAAGAAGGAAAACAAAGAAAAAATGCCTTCAGAGAGACGACGGCACAGTCGAGAACAACAGACAAAAACAAAACACAAGCCATGGGAAGACCAGAGTCAAAGAGGTCTCCCCTTACATAACTATTGATTTGATAAGATCATTGAGTTTCTCATTATCCACATTGTCAGCATACCTAGTATTACCCACCACTTCTAGCACAGACATGTTCAGCATAATTGTATTACGAAGCCCTTTGGTGAAGACCTTCTCTAACTTTTAAATACGGTCCTTCAAGGCCCCAATTTTAGTTTTTCAATTAGTCTCATTCTCAGTGCCCTCACCAGCTTCCTCGACATATAGTTTCCCCTTATTGTCAGTAGTTCCCATAGTGTTAGCACCCTACTCCTCAGTAACCTCAAAATCCCTAGTAGCCTGCTTCCCTCCAGTGTCCTCTAAAATTTCCTAGATTTCCAACTCCTCAGACTCTTCCTCTTGGGTTGCTTCTTTTGAAGCACTTTCTAAATTCAATCTAGCCTTTAGGGTTGGTTTACTATCAATCTGCCTTGACCTTCACACTCTGGAGAGGAATCCTTCCTTATTAATTTTGGAAGGCTTGTGAGATTTTGCCACCCTGACCCCCATGGCCCTGCCCAGATTCCTATGGGTCCCTTTCGTAGTCTCTTTAATATTTTCTTCCTCTGCATCAACCTTTCTCTTCTTGCCCTTCCTACTCACAAAGGAGTTGGGGGTATCAATAGGGGTCTTTTCAGGGTCATCAATATACCTCATTCCTGACAAGTCATCTCCTTTTGAATGATCTCCTGAATATTTAAGGTAATATGAACACCTTGTTGCCACACCCTCCAACCTAAAAATTGCTGACCAAGGTTGGCACAAGCATCAGCAACCCTGTTGCCTTCTTTGTAGGTATGGGAAATCTCAACTTTAGAAATTTGTTTAAAAAGAAATTAGATATCATTAATGATGTCTTTTAGCTTGATTCCCACATTTGAAGCCTTATTAATGGCATCTATGACCATCTTAGAGTCTCCTTGTATATTCAAGTTCCTTATTCCTAGGGATATAGCTAACTTTAATCCCCATAGTAAAGCCATTACTTCAGCATAGTTATTTCTCTGGCATCCAATTCCACTAGCATAGACAACAGACATCCATCTTTTATCATTCCTTATAATTCCTCCTCCACTAGCTTTACCATCCAACTTGGATGCCCCATCAAGGTTGAGTTTCATCTAGTTAGGTTTGGGGGGGTCCATTTAGTACTAAGTCTCTATAGTATTTTGGAGTTATTATACCCAGGGATCTGGTTTAAAACCTTCCATTTGGATGTAATTTGGATTTCAATTTGAGATAGGGGTTTCTCTGTAGCATGAATATGAGCTGTTATAACACTTTCCATAATGGTCTTAGCAAAGGAGTTAAATACCTGAGAAGCATTTCTAGCAGTGTCCCTAAAAATTTTGTGATTGCGCTCTTTCCATAAAGTCCAACTCCAACATGGCAGAGCTTGCTTCCATAATTCCATAAGCCAGGGATGTGTGAAGGTTGGGTTCCAACTAAGAATTACTTCTTTAAGGTCATAATTGCAGACCCATTCAATACCAAAGTTGTTAAGTATTGTGCCCCATAATTCTCTGGCAAACTCATATTGGATAAAGAGGTGTGAAACTAATTCCTCTTTTAAACCACATAGGAAACATCTGTTAACCAAAGTAAACCCTCTCTTTTGAAGGTTATCCTGAGTAAGGATTTTGTTATGAGCAGCAACCCACCAAAACATGTTAATTTTTGGAATAAGTTTATGATTCCAAACCTTTTTCCATACATCTTTATTTTGAGCTTCAAGAATGAGCAGATGGTATGTAGATTTGATAGAGAATGATCCATTATTATCTAGCCACCAGTATTGTTCATCCTCCTAGGGAAAGAGAGGGATTCTGATCTCCTGAATGCACTGCTAGATCTCCCAAACTCTTGAGAAAAGCTCAGGCCGGTGCACACAACAATCCAAAAGATTTTTCCAGCTCCTCATCCCATTTTTATTTTCCATATAATCATTGACCCTATCTCCAAAAAATTGGGTATTCAAGTCAGCAATCTCTCCATAGTCTCCATAGTTGAATATTTATTGTTATTCTTATATTTACCTTAGTATTTACATTTGTTCTCCTGACATTCCAAGGTGAGCTATAGGTCTTACATACAATGGAAAAGTAAAGGTTAATGGTAAATTGTTGTCTTGCACTTCAAGATACTTCTCTATAGTCTCAAATTTTGATTCAACTTCATATTCAACACTAGCAGTATCCCAATTTATAACAATAATTCTCTCAAACTCAAATTCATGAGCATGCATTGTGTTGTGGGAATTAGGTCTATTTATATTGGGTTTTACTATAAATATTTGTCCTACTTATTATATGTGTACTTTTGCTAACATAATGCATAGACCCATGGTTAGGGAGTACTCACCATGTCTTTTCACCCTCCTATAGATTATTGTAACACTTCTATTATCCTCCTATTTTCCCCTAATATCACTGCCTCCCATAGTCTTATGCCTAGATTCATCATACTTACACTTTCATAGCTCTCATTATCTGACTTACATGTTGAACTACCAATACTATACCAATGCATACCCATCCATTTCCCCACTAGTCATACTACTCATGCATGAGAGAGTTTATCCATCCATGGGGAAGTTCTCAAGTCTAGAATCAACCATAAGCTACTTATTCTCTAAAGAAAATTGCTTGAGATACTTCATGTGCAATTCCCTCATACAGTTAAACTATGCTTCTTTTAGACAAGAGTATGTAAAGATATGTATACTAAAATGTAGCTATTGAGTGATCCTTTTCACCACTTTTCCATCACGTGTGTCCAAATATATTTCAAATTTGTTAAGGCTATCTAATGTTTTACTTGCCAAGGACCTTTCCATCCATAATTTATTGAATAGTCTTGTACATATGCCAAAATCCAAAAATGAAAGTGAAAAGATAATTCTATAAGGAATGTTTCATATAGAGAATCATGTAAGTATTTCTTTACCTATGTGTGTTCACAAACTCCTAGTTCAATATGATAAAATCCAAATTTATACTCTACGGTACCAACCCAACACTTGACATGTTCCAAAGATATATATTTGAGAATATTTATACCATGATTCTAACAAATGTAATGGATCATGGCAATAGAACCAAAATATTGGGTTTTTATATCCTTAGTTCCAAATGAGTAAGTAATAGTCAAGTACCTAGAGGAATGGAGAAGCCAACATTCTAGTGCACTATTATATCACATGATTGACCTCATGCACTCACCCAAGTCATGCATGCTAAACTAATTCCTATTGGTTATGTTGTATGATGGTGAATAGATAGTTATTACTTAAATGATTGAGTTAACACATTTAATCATTGTTATTACAAACATTATTAAAGAGTTGTCCATTTGATACATTCAAATGACACATGTACTTATATAATATCATAAAAGTAGAATTAACACTAATTAGATTCAACACATTAAGATTCACAAAGCATTAGTTTCATTGATCTCATTTGATAAGATTAAAAATGTACTTCATTTAGTACACATTTTATCTAGCTCTCTATCTTGACAACAACACATCTACATTCAATAACTCTTTATAATCAAAGATAAATGGGTATTTATACACAATAAAAACCATTCTTGGGTAGCATAATTAATATATTATATATGTAAATCCAATTATTGTTTCATAAAAAGAAGTCATGGCAAGCCATTACAATTAAGTTCATTTTGAACTAGGCCCAACAACCCTTATATACTCATTATGCTAAATATTTACTTTCATGTTCCTCCTCCTTCACAAAATGGTATTAAATTCACTCTCCCATTAATCTCTGATACTTACATCAATTTTTTGTAACCTCTTCTAATTTTTTCACCCTTATCTTGTTTATGTGATTTTTTGAGTCCTACATCTTATGCTCATTCTCTGTTTCCTTGTCTTTCACAACCCACCCATCCACACCATCTTCCACATTGTTCTCCCATGTTTCTCTTTTTTGTGTCATTATCTCCCACACTATGGTCTTCCATGATATTCTTGTACCCTTACATCTTTGGGCTTATGGTTGAAAAATATTGAGAATATATTATAAAATTTGGGACCAAAAACTACAATCGATGATACTATATGAATATGATGCAAGTGTCTATTATGTAATAATTAATAAATTTACATGTGACCAACTATTGGTTTTTTTCTATTGTAAATACAACATTGGTGTTGAATTCTAGCCCAATGACCTAGTGTGTTGGTCCTTTCATGCAAGATTGAGGTCTTGCGTGCTCACCCAAAGTACATAGCTTAAGACCGATTCTCGTAGGTTTCTTTTACACAATAATACTTAGTTATATTATTTTTAAAACATTTATTCAATTAAATATTCCATAATTCAAAGATAGACTATTATGATCCTTGGATTTCTAAGTTCTACTACAATAATTACATGGATTAGCAACATTGTAGTTTCAGATTTACTTCTTATAAAATAAGAGATGTGTTATAAGTATGATTGTTATTAATGTAAAAAAGGATATTATGAGCATATAATTAATTCTCAAATATGAATATTGTGATCATGGTTATCCTATTAGAGGTTAAAGATGATTGGAATGCTTGTGTGCATGAATGGAATTCATCTGATTCTTCATAATGATCATCCGACATTTTGGGTTGAGATAGGAAAAGATGAGAAGGCATTTTCTAATATCACCATTTCCACATGTGAATGAGATGGGGGATATAGTAATATGATTATGATAACATTATTCCCTATTTTTTATGCACTAAATTATAGGTCATGTAACTAAGTACAACAAGAGTTATGCAGATGCAAAGTTAGCCTTCTAAGAAAAATGAAATGGTCTCCATACTTAGATAAAATTTGCACAAGGTCATATAAATTTATCATGATTTTATTAAGAACATTTATAGATATTTACAAAGGATATAAATAGAATATTTTTAATGGGTTTATCATGGATATCTTGAATATGTGGTCTACAGGCTCAAAGGAGATAGAATGAGCTCAAAATTGAATTATCTTTGCTCTCAGAATGGTTAGGGTTTCTCATTAAAACCCTAAGGGTTTAAGTCATGGTCCCAATAGGTACTTTCTATTTTGATAGTGAATAGATATAGTTAAGACTTGATAGCTTAATTTATGACTTAAATTCATTATCACCATTGTAAAATTGACCCCTTACCTAGAATTTACTGGCTTGGGTAGTGATCAAAGGAATTAATATTTCCTAAGTCTTAGACTTTATATTATCTCCTAGATTGATCCATAACTATCTCTTAATCATATGTAGATGATCCAATGAAGTGTAATGAGTCAAATTTTCAAAAGGACCTCCAAGTTAATGCATCATGACATGCATCATAATCATAGAGCCTACATAGTAAATAAATGGAGAGGTTCTAAGTCAAAAGGTCAATTAGCAATGCAAGATTTCCAAGTGTCTCAATAGTGGAAACTAATAGTAATATGCAAAAGGCATGTGTTAATTCTATGTATCACTATTAAGAGAGCTTAATAGACATAAATATTTGGGTTGTTATAAGATCTAATGGTGAGAAGATGATCTTACAAAGGAGATCCAAAAGAGCGAGTAGACCCATATGGAACAAAGTAATCAATGGTTATTGACATAGTGGTGAGTTTAAGATCAAGCATGTTTGAGAAAATTGATGAGATAAAATCAATCCAAAGATATAAGAAGTAGTGAGATAGTATAAAGAGATTGATGTTTAACGTCAATCTATAAGTAAAGATCATGTATCTTTGAAGATAAAATGGCATGTACAAGCTTGAATCAGGAAGATTAATGGATTCATTTTAATGATGATACAATTAAAGTTTGAAAGCATACAAATATCAAATGGATAGTATGAACCTATCAAAAAGTGATCAGATGGATGCATTTTAAAGTTGATCTAGTTAAATAAAGACCATTAGATCATGACACCAATCATAAAATTAATTAACAATATTTAAATTTATATCCAGATAAATGGTTAGTTATATGAACATGTAAGAAGTAGCAATAATCTCTACATCTTGACACAGTCAATGAGATTGATTGATCTAATTGATCAAATCTACATTGATGATCCTATGTATCAAAACTTGATTCCAAAAAATGTTATAGATAGTAATAAGACGTGAAATTATGACAGTGATGCATGGAATCAAGATGCGAGAGATAATAGTTCAAGTCATAATGAACTAAAATCTAGAATTGGTATAATGTGTTAATAGTCTGAGTGTGAACACATAAAAAAAATAGAACCCTAGATCAATTATATATATACATGATATCTAAGACAAAGGAATAATGTGATGGAGTAATTATAACTATGTCATAATTTGAATAATATAAGGACACAAGCAAAAGTGTAGAAAGTATGATTTATTGTTGATAAGTTGTGTCAAAAAGGAAAATATACAAACATAATCAAGTAGAGAGAGATGAAGTGTGTCAAATAGAAAATCGTAAAGACATAAAATAAGAAAGGGTATAGAAGAGTAGAGTGGTTTATGAATAAAATGAATGTTGTTGAATAGAAACATATCTAGACACAGGATCAGAGGGAAAAAAAGGAGCAGAGAAGAAGAAAGGCACAAAGAGAATATGCAGAGTATGATTAGTTGTAAATTAGACCTATAACAAAGAACAAAGATTTGGATTCATTTATGAATCTGATTTTTAAATTGAATTTGTAGCTTCATAGAAGAGTCTGATAGGTTCGTGCCGTTAGATAAGTTAAGTGGGTGCTTATATTAGGAAGAGGATGCTTTCTTAGAGTTGGTGCTCTTAAATCAGGGGAATGGTGTCTCTTTAGGATTGGTTTCCTTAAACATTCTAATTAGTGAGGTTTACTAGTAAGGCTTTGAACTATGGGGCTAGATTAGAATAGTAGCTTCTAGTAACTATTATCACCATGGTTTTTCCTTTTGGGTTTTCCATGTATAAATATTGTGTCATGTGTATTTATGTTTATATGATCTATGCATATTTGATTTAGTTTGCATATATCTTTTAATCTATTCTAAATGGTATTAAGAAACTAATTTTAATTCATATATTAATTCACACCCCTCTTAGTATCTAGTTGTGTTCCAATAATTGGTATCAAATCCACAGGTTCTTAATAGAAGCTTAATCAGGTTATGTAGATCTTAAAAGGAAAACACATATGGCTAGTCAAGAAGGATCTTCATCAAACAAATCACCTCTCTTTGATGGATCAAACTATGAATTTGGGAGAATAAGAATGGAAGCATATTTATCCTCATTAGGGTTTGATGTATGGATATTTGCAGTAAATGGATATATAGTCCTTGTGTTTCTACTCATTTTTTTTTTGCTTTTCACATTCAAAAGAAATAAGAAACTAAGTTAATTGGTCAGGGGTTTATACGTACCTGGATGAAGCTATGCACCGTATCCAGATGATTGAAGGAGCTCTTCTTTAGTTGTGGAGGATGACAACTGTAGATAAGAAGAAAACTTAACAAAGAAAAATGTTAGAGACAAAGATGGTGGACTGCCAAGCGATATGCTCGGTCCCAGAAGCGCAAAGACTTCCTGGAGGGATGACAGTCCACTAGTTGATAAAAAGAATGTTGTAATGGAAAGAAATAATGAAAGACTTAAAGAAGGAGAAATAGATAATGTGTACCTAAATCCTGCAATTAGTCTTCCATAGTCACTGACATCGGTAGTCCTGCCGGTGTCAATTGGTAAAGTTGCCAACGTCGGTAGGGGCAATGGTCGATGTCGGTTAGGGAAATGGCCTTGAATGAGTTTTGGACAGGTTTGTGGTTGATAAAGGGGTTTGGAAGGAGTCTGAGAGTTTTATGGTTTGTGCAGGGTTACAGGGCAATGAATATGGTCTAGAAAAGGGCTAAGGTAGGGGACAAGGGTGGAAAGAGAATAAGAATGAGAGGAAGGCTCTAGGAAGAAAGTTGAGTTGTCTATCAAAAGTACTCAAGAATATTCAATGGACTAACCACCAATGCATTCTAAAAATATTGAAATATAAACCAGAATAATACTTAGCTCTTGGTGGAGAACCATAAGTGTAGAAGACTTGTTTCCATTATGGCTGATGTAGGAGACCTCATGCAACGTTTCAACCTGGTGTGGAGTGAATTTTGCAAAGTTTCTTAGCCTAGAGAGTGATGATACAATGTTGATGCCTCATCCTAAAGCCTGTGTTTGATATGTAAGGAGTCGAGGAGCAAGAGAATTTAGATCTTGGGAGCAAGAGAATTCACCTTCAGGTCTACAGTCGAGGTCGGATTTTAGTTTTAAGCAATTGATGTCAGCGATACCGCCGGCATCGGTCGACTGTTAACCGACGTCGACGGCTAGAGAATGGGAAAAAGGCTATTTTTAGCCTTTTGCCTATTCTTTCATCTTCCAAGTTTGGTTGTCATTGTTAAATGGTCCAAAGGCGAGTTTAATAGGTGTGAGAATTAGTGGGAGAGTTAAAATTAGGTCTTAGGTAATTATGATTAGTCATAGGGTGATAAATGGCCTAAGAGCTAGGAATCCAAGGTGAGGTGTCTAGGGGGGATTATTAATTTAAAATAAGTATTTTAAATTAATAAAGTATAGGTTAGGCATGTTGAAGTTAGAAAGGGACCAAGGGGGGTTGACACTATTTTGGTGTCTACATTTGCCCCTTTTTGTCTTGTTGGTTGTTCTGACGAACTACAAGACAAAAATAGGAGTAAGTTGCCCCAGGTATGGATAAGGTCATTTTTGTCCTATTAGTTGTTCTGATGAACTGCAAGACAAAAATAGGAGTAAGTTGCCTCAGGTATGGGATAAGGTCATTTTTGTCCTCTTGGTTATTCTGATGAACTGCAAGACAAAAATAGGAGTAAGTTGACCCAGGTATGGGATGAGGTATTCCCCCTCAAAGCGGGAGTCAAGGGAAGGTAACCTGATATCGAGTGCTAATTTGATAGGTAGTGAATGGGTATGGTGATGTTGGAGTGTGAATGCTGTAATAGTTAGGATTGCACGTATACCACTTCACGTGATAGTCTGGCCAAATTATCATAGGTAAGGTTGAGGAGTACTAAAATTGAAATAACCAGGCCCCAGCATTTAGTCGTGGCTGATTGGGTTATTCGATCTAATGGTCATCATGTTCCAAGTATCCCAAGCTCAAGAAGTACTCCTGAAAAACATGAAAATGTCACAAGTAGTGGGGATCAATTGGAGCACAATCTGACAATACGTGTGAGGGTCATAATGTGATGTGCGGACAATTTTACTATCTATTCGTGAGGTAGCATACATGCAATCAAAACAACCAAGGCAAAGTTGTCTCGAATGTGGTTGTGGTTGGAGGAGATAGTCACAATCTCCAAGGTCATTGGTCAAGTTGGCTTGAGTCATGGTATGATCTCAAGTGGTGTGTGTTGGTCAGGGAGATGTATGTGATCTCCAATGTGCCCCATGAGAAGTTTAGGTAACTCATTCAGTGTCAGGGCTGATTGTTTGGTCATGATTTTGGGTTGGTATAGATAGTTGGTCCATTAGATGGATGGATGAATGAAGGAATGACTGAGCTAACATTAGAAGACCCCATGTCAACTGAGTGATGCCTACATAGCCCCTGTTTGAAGGGCCTCAGGCCAATGTAGTTCTCCCTAAAAGGGAGGAAGAGGGTTGGTTATGGATGTGGGTTGGATGAGATTAAGTCATGGTTAAAGGTGAAATGGTTTGTCCATCAGGTAGATGAACAAACAAATGGCCGATGTCATTAGGGAGACGAATGGGAAAATGGATGGTTGAGCTAACCTTAGAAGACCCCGTGTCAACTGAGTGCTGCCTACATAGCCCCTATTTGAAGGGCCTCAGGCCAATGTAGTTCTCCCCAAAAGGGAGGAAGGAGTTGATTATGGATTGGTTTTTATTAGGTTAGGTCATGGTTAAAGGTAATATGGTTGGTCCATCAGATAGATGGATAAATGACTGTGGCTGAGCTAACCCTAGAAGACGTCATGTCAATTGAGTGCTGCCTACATATCCCTATTTGAAGGGCCTCAGGCCAATGTAGTTCTCCCCAAAAGGGAGGAAGGAGTCGATTATGGATTGGTTTTGATTAGGTTAGGTCATGGTTAAATGTAATATGGTTGGTCCATCAGATAGACGGACAAATGACTATGGCCAAGCTAACCCCAAAAGACGTCATGTCAACTAAGTGTTGCCTACATAGCCCCTATTTGAAGGGCCTCAAGCCAATGTAGTTCTCCCAAGAATGGAGGAAGGGTCAAAGAGGTTGATAGTTGGTTTGGTCATGTTAACAGTTTAGCACTTCCCATATGTCTAATGGTACATTCTTGAAATGATGAGTGTATGATGATGTTACAGCCTTTTCCATATTATGTGATGGTGTATTCTATAACATAGGTTATGTGGTTTTTCATCCCTAGTAAGTTTTTATATTAGTGATGGATGTATGCTAAAAATGAAATGAGTATGTTTATGCTTTAGCAAGTAATGGTTTATGCTTGACATGATTTGTGTGGTCGATAGTTTCCATGTGCATTGGTTTCCATAGAAACTAGTGTGAATAGGCTATGATAATGTTAGTGGTTTGAAAAAGGTTTGGCTGGTTTGGTTTGGTTGTATGTGACCAAAGTGTGTAAGAAGTGAAAGGTGTGTTGCTCTTTCATTGACAAAGACCATAATGATAGCATAGATAGGGTTATTGCAAATAAAAACCCCGTTCATGGATTACGTCGTTGACCATTGGTTTATGTTAGAGAAGTAGTCGAATCACTTGACGTTAAGTGAGCT
Organism: Torreya grandis; assembly: GCA_037957365.1. Classification (NCBI taxonomy): domain Eukaryota; kingdom Viridiplantae; phylum Streptophyta; class Pinopsida; order Cupressales; family Taxaceae; genus Torreya; species Torreya grandis. The sequence continues at coordinate 329,409 of JARHVA010002815.1, forward strand.
GAAAATCCCTTGGGTATGTTAGGGTAATAGGTTTGATTATGTGAGATGTGAGGATAGCATAACCCTTTTTAGCAAGGATAACTTTGACCCTTTTTATAGGTGACCCTGAGAATGACTATAGGCAAGTCCATGACTTAATAGTTTGTCAGTCAATTTTTTTTGGTAGACTAATCAATGCGAAAGTCTATGTGGGGATGTTGCTTTGTTTTGTGGTCATATGTGAAGCTGATCGATGTGGGAAGCTTCTGAGAGAGTGTTATTTGTAACAAAATTTAGGCATAGCCATCCTTCAAGGGAGTGGTCTATATTCTGCTTTGTATAGTTGAATGTCTTTGAATAGCTGTCCTTTAAGGGAGCAGTCTATCAATTACAGTAATGATGTAGTTGTCCATCGAGGGAGTAGTCTAAATTTATATTTTTATGACCTTTGAATAGGCATCCCATTTATATATATATATATATATATATATATATATATATATATATATATTTGTTTTATTTTTGACTAAACTTTTGGTCATGGACTTGACTATAGAGGTTTGGGGGTTTCCCTTTTATTAGGATAAAGCATTCATGCTTTACCAAAGGGTTGACTAATATTTGTAGGGAAAAAGGGTTGAAAGGAATATGAATGACGATGATGGGGGTTTCTCAAGGGATGAGCTCAAGTTAAACATCAAGTGAATGATTACTTGATTAATAGTAAAATGGTCATAGATGCAAGGCATTAAGGGGCTTAGGTTCTGGCTGGCCTTCAATAGAAGATAGATGATAAGTCCCTGATCCATACTTGTGTGATATGATATAAAGTCTGAGCTAATTAGGAGCAAACTTGCCTCATTTGCTTCTTTCCATATTGGTCACGTGTTGGTTTTCTTTGAGGACAAGATCTCTAATTTTGAAATCTCATTCTCTCAGACTTTTGTTATAGGCATGTTGGATGCAATTTTGGTAGACATGGAGATGGTTGAGGGCAACAAGGCAACGTTCATCAAGTAACTCAAGTTGAGCCAACTAATCTTGACAAAAGTCATTGTTAAATATTATGTCGTGCAAAGAGATACGTAGAGAAGGTATCTATATTTCAAGAGGCAAGACAGCCTCAATTCAATACACTAGAGAGAAAGGTGTAGCACCCGTAGGGGTTTGAATGCTAGTGTGGTAGGCCCACAAAGCAAAGGGAATGTGGATGTGCCAGTCCCTTCTAGTGTCATTGACCACCTTCATTAGAATTTTGGTTAACATTTTGTTGGAAGCCTCAGCCTGCCCATTTACTTGTGGGTAGTAAGGCAAGGAGAAGTTGAGCTTGATGCCAAATGAGTCACAAAGTTTCTAGACAGTTTTGTTTCTAAATGATTTGTTGTTATCGGTGATGATTTTTTGAGGTACACCGAAATGACAGATGATGTTGTTGTTAATGAAGTCGATGATTTTGTCAAATTTAGTGGAGATGAGGGGAATCACTTCCACCCATTTAGTGAAGTATTTGGTTATGGTGATAATGGACTAATGTCAGAGAGATGAATGGGGGTTAATCTCACCGATTAGGTCTAAGCCCCATTGTGAAAAGGGCCAGAAGTCCTTAGCAATTTGTAGAGCATGGCTAGGGACGTGAAGTAAGTTAGCATATTTTTGGCATTTGATACAATGCTAAACAGAGTCACTGCAGTCTTGGTGAAGAGTGGGCCAATAATAGCCTAGGCAAAGGATGCGCTTTGTAACTGAGTTACCACTGAAATGCCCTCCACAAATCCCATCATGGACTTGTTTGATAGCGTGAGATGTTTTAGTGGAGGTTAGACATCGAAGAAGGAGGCCATCGAAACCTCATTTATAGAGAAGACCCCCTAACATATTATAATGAGCTGTGCTTTTGATAAAAGCCTATCGCGCATTGCTAGAGAGACTAGGAGGGATGATAGAATAAGTTAAGTAGTCCACAAGTTGTTTATACCAAACATCTTGTGGACTAGAGTCAATGGTGCTAATGAGATTGATGTTAGTGGAGATATATGAAGGTAACGCCAAATGGTGTACTGTAACATAAATTCTCAAGGAAGATGATGAGGATGGAATGTGTGATGTGAGAGAAGCCATAGTATCAGCAAACTTATTCATAGATCGAGGAACAGTTTGTAAGAGGTAATGGTCAAAATATTCTAGTAGGGTGTCAACACGGTGTTTGTACCTTTGTAAAACTTCATTTTTACAAAGATATGAACCATTGATTTGATTGATGACTAGTTGTGGGTCGCCAAAGATGTTGATGGTCTTGATGCCTAGGAAAAGGGTGGTTTAAAGTCCCAAAATTAAGGCTTCATATTTAGCCATGTTATTGGTACATTCAAAGTCAAGTTTGAAAGATAGGAGCATGGGCTCTCTATTGTGAGGGATGAGAATGACCCCCAGACCCCCACCATGTTGACATTTGGACCCATCAAAGAACATTGTCATTTGATAGAAAATGTCATCAATGGATAATGTGGTGATGGATTCATTAGGGAATTTACAGTGAGAAGGTTGGTTGTTAGGTAGAGGGGCATCCGCTAGTTGGTCAGTGATTGTTTGCCCCTTTATAGATTTCTATTGGATGAATTCCAAGTCAAACTCAGCAAGAAGCATGAGCCAACGAGCCATACATTGATTTTGGTATGCCTTGGAATGCAAGTATTTAAGAGGGTCGGTGTGGGTGATCACATAAGTTTTGTGATTGAGAAGATAATGATAGAGTTTGGTAGCGATAAAGACTAATTGCAAGAAAAGTTTTTCGGTATGAGTATATCGAGTTTCATAGTCAATGAGCATTTGGCTTATATAATAAACTACTTGCTCACGATATTTTTCATCTTGGTGCACGATCATGGCACCTAAAGAATGATTTGTTGCTGAGATATAAAGATAGAAAGGTTGGTCATGTTTAGGTGGAATAAGGACTGGTGGAGAGACAAGATAATGCTTAAGAGCCTCAAAAGCCTCTTGGCAGTCCTTATCCCAATTAAAGGAGATGTCCTTCTTGAGGAGGTGATGAAAGGGTTGACATCAGTCAAAAAGCTACGAGATGAAGCGATGGATAGATTGAAGCTTCCCTTGTAAGCTGCAAAGTTGCTTTAGATTGGTAGGTGGCGGCATCTCGAGTCTAGCTTGAATCTTAGTGGGGTCCATCTCAATGCCATGAAGAGAAATGATGAAGCCTAAAAGCTTCCCTAAGAGAACCCCAAAGAAACATTTCTTGGGGTTTAGTCAAACATTGTATTGGAGGAGGTGAGTGAATATGATTTTGAGAATAGTTAAATGGTCATGACGGAGTTTAGATTTGCCTAGGAGGTCATCCACATAGTCCTCCATGATTTTGTGGAGGAAATCATGAAATATGTAGGTCATGGCGCGTTAATATGTGGTGCCTGTATTTTTTAGCCAAAAGACATGACCCTATAGCAAAAACTCCCCCATGGGGTGATGAAGGTAGTTTTGTGTTGATCTTCTGGTGCAATCAAGATTTGGTTATATCCTGAAAACCTGTCCATGAGTGATAGCATTTCATGACCGGTCGTAAGATCAACAAATTGGTCGATGTTGGGTAGAGGAAAATCATCCTTTGGGCAAGCTAGGTTAAGGTCATGATAGTCAGTACAAATTTGAATTCCCCCAGTCACTTTTGTGACAGGGACGATATTCGACACCCATTGCAGATAATCAATGGGTTGGATGAAGGATATGGAAAGAATACGTTGAAGCTCTTCTTTGACAAGGAGCGCAATGTGAGGATGCATCTTGCGAAGCTTTTGCCTAACAGGCTTAGCCTTTGGGTTTGTGATGATGTTATGAAGGTTGATGTTGGGCATATTGTTGTAGGTCCAAGCAAGGGCTTTGTTATGATCTGAAAGGAATTTGGTATAGTCAATTTGTTCTTGGGCATCCAAAGATTGACCAATCTTTAAAACGTGAGGAGCATCAGAAGATGGAAGGTTAATGTCAATGGTTGATTTATTTAACATAACCTACGCTTCTGAAGGAAGTGATCGTTGAATGAAAGAGTCATCTGCACCCATGTAGGTGAGAATGGCATCATCGTCTATGCATTAGATAGTGTTGATGGTAGCAAATTCATCGACTATCATGGTTTGATAAATGAGAGGGAGAGACCTAAATACCCCACCTAGTTGATAGGTTAGGGGTTCCAAGCGAATGGTATTTATGCAAAAAAACCTAGGAGGGATGGAAACCACCGATTTCATAGGTGAAGATGGGGGAATAGGCGAGTTTGGAGGTGATTGTTCTATGGTAGGTTCAGGGTGAGGGTTTTTAGAAGTTTCAGTAGGTTCTTCAAATCCCAGGCCATGTCACTTCTTGGCATCCTTTATGGCCTCATCATTTGGTGGTTTGACGGGCTAGTGGGAGCCTTGTTCATAGCACCCAAAGCCAAAGCCCTTCCATGCACACCTATAAAGATAGGTATGAGCAAATTTTGGGTTGCCAAGAAAAGAGAAGTCAGACGTAAATAGTTGGAGTGATGAAAGAGGATTTCCATCAATGGGAGCTTGATTTAGCCCTCCATAGATGAGATTTGTTTAAAGATTGGGAGGACCATAAGGGATGACCATTCTAATACGATGGTCATAGCTAAGATTATGATGAAGTTGTCCATACTCTTAAGGAGTCTAGAACATGTCCAAGGTGAGTAAATGATACTCCTCAAGTGAAAGACGTTGGAAGGTATCTTTCATAGGGTCTTTTGTTGTCACTTGGGGAGGTGGTGTAGGTGTAACCACCATTTGCGTACTTGTTGAAGCTTTCACGGGTGGAGGTGGTGTTTGGGTCAATGTTTTTAAAGGAATGAGAACATCATTGGGTCGATAAGTTGTATTACATGTCTTAAAAGGGGAGGGGTTTGTGAGAATGACATGGACTTCACCGTCGTGTTCAAATTTGACACAACGGTGTAATGTAGAAGGGACACAAGCCATGGCATGGATCTAAGGTCATCCTAATAACATGTTGTATTTGAACTCTCCCTCGATGATGTAGAAGAGTTTCAATATTGTTCATGGGCCAACATGAATATGTAAGACAACGGTGCCAATGGTAGTGGCGGTGGAGTCATTAAAAGATTGAAGAATTGCATCAGTTTTAGAGATACAATTCTTTAGGAGGGCTAATTTGTCATAAGCATGGGTGGAAATGATATTGATGCTAGCACCCCCATCAATCATAACTTGCTTAATGCAAGTTTGATCAACGTAGGCTGTGATGAAAAGCCCAGCATCCTGATCTTCCAAGTTAGAGGTAGGAATTTCAGAATCACTAAAGGTAAGAGGTGATGGTGGGTAATGATTGGACTAAGGTAGCTAATGGTTGGGGGTCCTCAGGTTGGACCTCCACTGCCTATAAAGCTTTGATTAAAGCTTGATGATGTTGTGGAGAGCTTTGAATGAGGTCATATAAAGTCATCTTCACGGGAGTTTGGTGAAGCTATTTCACCATAAAATCATGGATTGCCTCTGAAGAAGTGGATTAGGATGTACCCAAGATAGAAATCTTAGGTTTGGGTGGTTGAGAAAGTTTGACAAATGGGTAGGTCCAAGGAATAACAACTTTTTCTTTTGATTTATCCTTTAAAGTTTGTGACCTAGTGGCCACATTGATGGTGTTAATCTCGAATAAAGGGTGCGAAGGAGGTAAAGGGACCATAGTCTGATGATGGGATCCTAATGAAGGTGGAGAGGTTAGAGATACATTTGATAGTGTTGGAGATGTGTTGATAGTATCCTCAACAAGAAGGGTGTCTTTTTCTAAGTAATGGTGAATGACAACCTTAAGGGTGCAACAATTTTTAGTGTCATGTCTAGGTGTGTGATGATATAGACAAATTTGGGTGTCATCGAACCAAGAAGGTTTTGGTCCAAGAGGTTGAAATGGTTTAATAGGTGGAAGAGTGATGCTAGAAGACTGTAAAAGCTGGCGTAGTATCAAAGCATATGAACCCACTAATGGGTCCATGCTTGTTGATGCACTAGGTGTTGATGACTTGTGTTTGGGAGTTGTTGAGGGAGATTTATGTACCACCTTTTGGGCTGGTGGTGTGGCCACTCATGTAGACGACACTTTCTTTGTGAGGGGTGCCAAATTTTTTAGAGGAGGTATGTTTTTGGTGGGTGAAGGGAGTAATGGAGGCAACTTTTTTTTGTTAGGTGTTGGAGTAGGGAGCACTCCTATTAAGGTAGAAGGATGTGGGCCCAAAATGGAGGGAAATGATGATGGTGGAGGAAGAGTTCTCTGACGTGGTTTAGTAGCCTTCTTTGGTTTAGTTTGAGGACTACTATTATGCGAGGCAAGGTTCAAGTCTACCTTCACTTGTGGGTGAGTGAGGTTACATATGGGGTGAACACCAAGGGATTTAACCGGTGTTGATATGGTGGATGTTTGTGAGGGTTTAGGTTCAGATGCGGATGGTTGAGCTTCTAAAGATTTGGAAGTAGAAGCCTGGTCCTCATTGGAGAATTTGGGAGATTTTGTCGAAGGAGGGTCGTTAGTACGAGATGAGATGGGATGTGTAAGATAAGGAACTTTGAGTCCCTCCTATAATGCCTCATGTTCTAAGTTCCTTGAATGGAGAAAACCTAAGTTTTCAGCTAGTCGAGAGAATGGTTTAGAAGCTATTGTGCTAGGCTTTATAATTGGTTTTTCAGAAGATGTGGGTGGTTGCGAGAGTAGAATTGTGTTAGATGCGGCAATCTCAAGCAAAAGGCAAGAGAGAGCCATTACTAGATCATCTTCGATTGAAGTAGGTGAAGATACAAGTTCTTCTCTCGGTGGAGAAGGAATTGGAGAATGGGGTTCTTTGAGAGGAAAGAGCATAGGGATGACCATGCCTTCTACTTGTGGTTGAAGAGGAGGAAAGGTATGGTCCTCCATTGGTAGTAGGAAGGATGAAGGTGGGGCTAGTGGCGTTGGTATGGTTAAAGCATCCTCCAATATAAGAGGGGCAAATAGAGGACTGTTAGGAGAAGAAGACTCTTCTTCCTATGGTGGAGGGATAGGTTGACTAACCTCTTCGGTTTGTGGAAGAGGTTGGTTAGGGACAAAAGGTGAAACCATATTGATCGTGTGTATATTACGCTCTTGGGGGTCTTCGACTGTGGTCTAAACATTGTTTTGGCTAGGGAGATGGTTAGGAAAAGGTTGTCTAAAAATGTCTATGTTTTGGTTAGGTGGCGCATTTGGGTTATCCAAGACAAGATCACCTTTGTCTATCATATCTTAGACAATGTTCTTAAAGGTTTTACAATTGTCTGTCATGGCCTTTGACACAGTGATAATTATAGAAGTCATTCTCCCTATACCATGCAGGGATGGCACATAAGTGATCAAATTGAGGTGGTGTTCAAATTTGGGGGAGGTTAAGGACTCCCTGTTTGACTAGTTTATCCAACATGGATGCGTATGATTCTCTTATTAGAGTATATTGATGTTGTACGTATCGTTGTTGGAATTGTCATGTAATGCTTTAAGATGTGGAAGGTTTAGATTGGTTAGTTGTGGTCGATGATGATGGTCTAAGTAACACAGCATTTGATAACCCCTTGGACTTGGGATTAGAAGAAGAAGATTTGGATGAAGGGTCATTTGATTTTGCATTAGTATTTTTACTATGCAATCTGACTTTATTTTCTTCGACAGCATGGAGTTCAAGCTTCTTAGCCATGGTGAAAGCTTCATCAAATGTGCGGAATGTTTGGACCCACAAAGTAGATGAGATGTGTTTGGCACATGCTTGTGAAAAGAGCTCAATGAGCTCAAGTTGATGTAAATAAAAGGAGAGTTGGTTGATTAAACCTCTCCAGTGGGCAATGAAATAAGCTATTGATTCATCATCGAATTGTCTAATAGAATATAGGTCCGTGATGGGGACCTTTTTAGTTATGTTAATTGAAAAGTGGTCAAGAAATAGTTGAGCTAGTTGAGTGAAGGTAAATAAAGAGTGACTGATAATAGAACTATACCAATCGAGGGTAGCACCAGAAAGTGACATGGGAAATGTGCATAGTAATAACACATCATCATGTGTTATAAGGTAACAAGCATGTCTAAATGCTCATAGATGTTGTTGTGGGTTCTCTTTACTCTGAAAGCGAGTAAACTTGGGAAGTTCCCACTGACTAGGATATGGTCAGATTGGGACCGATGGATGAATAGGTTCATTACAGATTTATTCATATGAGCAAACATTTCTTGAACCCAAAATGGATGTCTCAAGATTAGACATCTTATCCATCAACATCTTGATTAGATCAGTTGATGGATTTATAGGTGGGGTGCTCCCCAGGTTGTAAGGCATTTGGGAGGTGTTAGGTGGAGCGTATAACATAGTTGGTTGCACTTGTATAGGCGCAACATATGGGTAACTAGTCATAGGGACTGATGTTGAAGTCAAGGGTGGTTATGTCATGAAGCTAGAGGGCACAACTTGACTTGATGTCGCCAAAGGTGGTTGGATGGTGGCAACACTAGCCAAAGGATAAGTAGCCACTCTTGTATTTATGGGTGTAAGAGTAGGTGGGATGGAGACAATTAAGTTTTGGAATGGTGTAAAACTTTATTGAATGGTTTATGGTTGAGGAGGTACAGAAATCCCAATGGATGTAGGTCCAAAAATAGAAGGAGAGGCCACACTTTGAAGATTGGTCATGGTCGAGTTGTTAGTTGAGGCAATGGCCTGGGTGACCATGGGTTTGGTCATGGAGGCTATTGATATGATTGTCGTTTCAACTAAGTTGGCATCCTATAAACTTTGTTACCTGAAGGATCTCGCATTTGCCTTCTCGCGAGATAGTGCTGAAGAGCCTTGACATTGAGGTCAAGAAACATTTCAAAGTCTTGATCCCCTTCGGGAACAATTGGATGTTGAGTTGGGGTTGGTCAGATAAGAGTATGCTTAGTTTCTGAATTATACTCCATTTGGGGACTTGATATAGAAGGCAAAGGCAGGAGTGGTTGTTGCCTTGCGTGGTCAATAAGATTTTTGGTTTGACTACGTGTCAAAACCATCCAAGGCAAAATAGATTTAGATTCTAAAAATTTTATGTTTTAGCCTCAAAAAACTAGAATTTGTTTTTAACAGCAAAAAGGTCAGGTTTTTAGCTTGCTGTTTGAGAAGAAAGATTTTTGATAGTGATCGACGTCGGTAGAAAAACTGATGTCGATGAAGTAAGTTGCTAATGTCATTCAGATAACTGATGTCAGTGAATATCAGTTGCTGACATCGATGGAAAAACTAATGTTAGTTACTGTGTATTTCCAAAAACTCAAAAAACTGAAAGTTTTTGGAAGAAGAAAGTCTGAGTTGTTTTTAGATTTTAGAATGTGACCTCACCAACTCAAAAAATTAGATACAGATAGAAAAGTAGATGAAGGCAAGTAGCCTCTAAACATTAAATTCCTAAGAATAAATTTTAGAGTCATGTTGGCTTATGCCTTAGAAGAGTGTGTTTGGGAAGTTGGGCTTTTAGAACGGGTCCTAAAAGAGGCAGTCTAAGGTTGGTTTCAAGTTATGTTTTGGTGCTCAAAAGTCTATGTTAGGTTTTATACGTGGCTTGGTGCTAGGAGCTTGTTCCCCTCACTTCACGAGCCCAAAGACAAGTTGGGTTGCTTAGCCAATATATACTTCCCCTAGAGTTTATACTCTACCAGAGAACAGAGTGGGTTCTCCCCTTGGTAGTGAAGTCCAAGTAGGATTACCAAGAAGGGTAAGGTATTCGCTAGGTGATGAAATCCTAGTCGGGCCTTGTCTCAGGTATGTTTAGATGTTTGATTTTTTGAATGTGGTCAAGATGTGTAACATATGTGCACTACGATTTATTCATAATGCAATTTTAATTATTCGATGAGAAGGTGAAATATGCATTCAAGCAGGAATGAAATGCAATAGATTTTAGCCCAAATTGAAATGTTTTTGTTTGGATGCAAACAATTAGGAAAAGGTTAAGAGCATGAATTTCACTACTCTAAGATGTAGAAAAGAAGTGACAAGAAGAAAAAGTTCTTTTTAATTTGTGCTAATGGTGTATTTTCAAAAGAGAAAGAAAGAAGAAGGATGCAAGAAGAGAAATTTTTCTAATGCACCTATATGAAAGTTTGTTTTTAGAAGAAAAAGAAATGAACCCAATGAAAACTCCAGGGTCCCACCGGGCGTGCCAGAATGTTTCTACTCATTTTTTTCTTTTCACATTCAGAAGAAATAATAAATTGAATTTAAATGGTCAGGGGTTTATACGTACCCAGATGAAGCTGTGCACCGTATCTAGATGATTGAAGGAGCTCCTCTTTGGCTATGGAGGATGACACCTATAGATAATAAGAAAACTTAACAAAGAAAAATGTTAGAGATAGAGATGGTGGACTGCCAAGCGATATGCTCAGTCCCAGAAGCGCAAAGACTTCCTGGAGGGATGACAGTCCACTAGTTGATAAAAAGAATGTCATAATGGAAAGAAATAATGAAAGACTTAAAGAAGGAGAAATAGATAATGTGTACCTAAATCATGCAATCAGTCTTCCATAGTCACTAACGTCGATAGTCCTATCAGGGTCGGTTGGTAAAGTTGTCGAAGTCAGTTATGTTGCCGATGTCGGTAGGGGCAATGATCGATGTCGGTCAGGGCAATGGCCTTGGATGAGTTTTGGATAGGTTTGTGGTCAACAGAGGGGTCTGAAAGGAGTCTAAGAGTTTTATGGTTTGTGTAGGGTTGCAGGGCATTGAATATGGTCTAGAAAAGGGCTAAGGTAGGGTACAGGGGTGGAAAGAGAATAAGAATGAGAAGAAGGCTCCAGGAAGAAAGTCGGGTTGTCTATTAATAGTACTCAAGAATATTCAATGGACTAACCACCAATGCATTTTAAACCAGAATAATACTTAGCTCTTGGTGGAGAACCAAAAGTGTAGAAGACTTGTGTCCATTATGGCTGATGTAGGAGACCTCATGCAATGTTTCAACCTGTTGTGGAGTGAATTCTGTAGAGTTTATTAGCCTGGAGAGTGATGATAGAATGCTGATGCCTCATCCTAAAGCTTGCATTTGATATGAAAGGAGTCGAGGAGTAAGATAATTTAGATCCTGGGAGCAAGAGAATTTGCCTTCGGGTCTGCAGTCGAGGTCAGATTTTAGTTTTAAGCCACCGACGTCAGAGATACCGCTAGCATTGGTCAACTGTTAACCGACATCGGCGGCTAGAGAATGGGAAAAAAGGCTTTTTTTAGCCTTTTGTATGTTCTTACATCTACCAAGTTCGGTTGTCATTGTTAAACAGTCCAAAGGCGGGTTTAATAGGCACGAGAATTAGTGGGAGAGTTAAAATTAGGTCTTAGGTAATTATGATTAGTCATAGGGTGATAAATGGCCTAAGAGCTAGGAATCCAAGGTGAGGTGTCTAGGGGGGATTATTAATTTAAAATAATTATTTTAAATTAATAAAGTATAGGTTAGGCATGTTGAAGTTAGAAAGGGACCAAGGGGGGGTTGACACTATTTTGGTGTCTACACCCTGCTACAACTCCTACTAATTAGGCTACCGAGAAGTCATATGAGAGAAATGTTAAGGAAAAGAATGCTATTCTTTATGGATTGTCAAACTTAGATTTTGTCAAAGTGATGCAGTGTCAAAATTCTCAAGATATTTGAAACAAACTAAAGATTATCTATGAAGGAGATGACAAAGTAAAGCAAGCCAAGCTACAAACTTACAAAGGTAAGTTTGAGAGTCTTAAGATGAATGAAGAGGAAAAGATTGTAGAATACCTCCTCAAGGTAGATGAAATAGTTAATTCATTCAGAGGCCTTAGAGAAGAAATGAAAGAATCAATCATTGTCAAAAATGTTTTAAGATATTTTCCATCAAGATATGACTCTAAAATATCTATAATATAATAAGTAATAAATCTAGATAAACTCATTATTGATGAGTTGTATGGGATGTTCACAACATATGAGATGAGAATGGGAAATAAAGACATCTTCAAGAGAGAAGAAGCCAACTTTGTCAAGAGATTGAAGAGATGATCTAGAAAGTATAGAGGTAAGTTACCCTTCAAATGCTTTAATTATGGTAGAGTAAGACATTTTACCACTAAATTCCCTTATAATAAAAAGGATAACTCTGATCAATTAGAGAGTATAAAAAAGGTAAAACCCTATTATCTGAAGAAGAATAATTTCTTCAAAAATAAGAAATTTCTATACACAAAAGAAGATAGTGATTCAATGGAAGATAGTGAAAGTTCAAAAAATGATCCTGACTGTGCTTTTATTTCTAAGGGAAATGAATCCCTATTCATGATAGTAGGATCAACTTCTATAGATCTAGATCAGGAAGAAGTTGAAGACTTGGATGAAGAAGAATAAGGAGAGGTGGAACTTGAATGTGAACTCATCTATGCTTTAGAGGAAATTGAAAAGCTGAGAAAAGAGAGCTCAAAATAGAAAAATCTTAGACAAAAGGAAATAGTGAAAATGTACAAAAGTATTGAGAAATATGATCAAATGATAGTGAGCCTAAAGACACTAGTTGAAGAGGCTAAATTAATAGAAGATGTAGTCAAAATTGAACTAAAATCTAAATCTGATGAATGTATGAAGCTTGAAATAGAGATAGTGGCCTTGATAAAAGAGCTTGAGAAATCCAAATGTCAACTAGACAAAAGTTTGAAGTTGATAGGAATATCAAACATTCTTGTTGACCTGATCAATTCTCAAAATCCCTCAAAAGAGAGATCAGACCTTGGCTATGAAAATGGAAAGAGTTCCACCATTAGTACAACTACTAACCTTTATGAAAACTTCAAATTAGAAGGAGAATCAGGAGCAAAGAAAGAAAAAGTTTACAAGGATATACAAATAGACTAAAACATAGCTGATGTGAAGAAAGTTGAACATAAAAAAAATTGAAGAGAAGAAGACAAAGGTAGCTGATGTTGATGGAACACCATGGTGAGAAACTTGAAGAAGCCACAACTTAGAATAGTTCCTCATGCTACACCAAGAAATGATATGACTATGTATTTCTCAAATTTTTATGGTTATTATTATAACTTTTATCATTTTGGTCATAAGGCTAGTAATTATACAGTTTTACCTACAAGGAGGATAAATTTTGTAAGTAGAAACTCATGTGTTCCTTTGTTAGATACAAATGTAATGTTCTATAATAATAATTTTAGTCACATAGCTAAACATTGTAGAGCTAGATTTTTAAGATCAAAAGGAGTATGTAACTACAAAGCCTCTAAAATTAGTTCATAATAATCTTTGTTGTCCTACTAAGGCAAGAGGATCTAAAGAAGAGAGGTACTTCATGTTATTTGTATATGAATACTCAAGAATGAGATGGGTAATCTTTTTAAAGGACAAATCTCAAGCCTTTGAGAGATTCAAGATCTTTAGATCCATAGTTGAAAACAAGATTGAAATAAAAATCAAATGCTTAAGATCTTATAAAGGTGGATAATTTGCCTTAAATTACTTCATAGAGTATTGTGAGAAGCATGGGATCAAAAGGCACTACTCTGTAGCAAGGACTCCATAGCAAAATGGAGTTGCTACGAGAAATAACAAAACAATCAAGGAAATGGCCAAAACAATGCTAAAGGAGGCTAAGTTACCTGATGGATATTGGAGAGAAGTTATCCAAACAACATTTTACATCTTAGACATTTTTCAACTAAGGATAAATATGATAAAACTCCCTATGAGCTATGGTATGGAAAATCTGCCTCTGTTAAGTACTTCAGAGTGTTTAGAAGCAAATGTTACATCAAAAGAAAGGAAGACAAAATAGGAAGCTTTCAATCAAGATGTGATGAAGGAATATTTCTTGGTTATTCCACTCAAAGCAAGGCCTATGTATGCTATAATAAAAGGATACATAATATAGTAGCTAGCATCAATTTCAAGGTTGAAGAAGGCATAAAACATGTTTAACTTGACAAGGAAATTAGTAATGAGGAGTCATAACTTGAAGAAGAAGAAAATAGTGAAGAGGATAATGAAATGCATGAAAAGGCACCTCCAATATTTGTTCAAAAAGCTCATCTTAAAGATCAGATAATTGGCAATAAGAATGAAGGAGTTCAAATAAGGAGAAGATCCAAAATGAACAAGGAGAAAGTAAGTTTTGCTCTAATGTCTGAAATAGAACCTAAGAGCTATGTTGAAGCTAGCAAGGATGAGAATTGTCTTAAATCCATGGAAGAAGAACTAAACCAAATTGAAAGGAATAAATCATAGTAGTTGGCTCTAAGATCCTCAAATAAGAATGTGATAGGTACAAAATGGGTCTATAGAAATAAGTTCAATGAAGATGGAGTTTTTATAAGAAATAAAGCAAGATTGGTGTGTAAGGGATATGCACAAGTAGAAGGCATAGACTTTAAGGAAACATTTGCTCTAGTTGATAGATTGAAAGCTATAAGAACATTTCTAGCATTCTATGTTTATAAAATGTTCAAAGTCTATCAAATGGATGTAAATTATGCTTTCTTGAATGGGAACCTAGAATAGGAAGTATATATTGAAAAACCAAAAGGTTTTTAGTTGTCAAATGAAGAAGATTATGTGTGCAGATTGAAGAAATCACTGTATGGTCTAAAATAGGCACCTAGAGGATGGTATTCAAGATTGGACCAATACTTGCAACAACAAGGTTTCAATATAGGATGTGAAGATAGTAATCTATACTTCAAATCAGAAGATGAGTATATGTTGATTGTTTTTGTTTATGTATATGAAATCATATTTGGTGGTAGCAATAACAAAATGCACAAAGAATTTGATACACAAATGAAAATTGAATTTGAGATCTCTATGCTAGGAGAACTTTCTTTCTTCCTTAGTCTAAAAATAACACAAAATGATAAAGGGATATTCATATCCCAAACCAATTATGGAAAGGAGATGCTCAATAAATTTGGAATGTAAGATAACAAACTAGTTAGTACTCCCATGATAACTAGATGCAAGTTGAGAAAAGAGGATGAGTCACTTGATGTAAATTAGACTACATATATATCAATGATAGGTAGCTTGATATACCTAAGAGCATCAAGACTAGATATCATGCAATAAATTTTCATGGTTTCTATATTTTAGGCTACTCTTAAAGAATCACATGTCAATGTGGTGAAAATAATCTTTAGATACATCAAGATCATATTTGACTATGGTTTATGGTACCCTACAAGTGAAGATTTCACTTTGATAGCATATATAGATGTTGATTGGGTAGGAAGTGTGGATGACATAATAAGCACTAGTGGTGGTGCATTTTTCCTTGGAAATAGACTTGTTTCATGTTTGAGAAAAAATCAAGATTCAATTACTCTTTTTATAATAGAAGTAGAGTATGTAGCAGTAGTGGCATATTGTACTCAATTCTTGTAGATGAAATAAACACTCACGGACATCAAGGTTGAGTACAAGTAACCTATATCTATTATTTGTGATAAGTCAAGTGTAATAAATATATCAAAGAATCTAGTGATGCATTCTAGAACAAAGAACATATCAATCAAGTATCACTTATTAAGAGAAAGGATTATAGATCAAAAGGTCACAATGGAATATTTGTCAATTAAGGATTAGATTGTAAACGTATTCACCAAATATCTTCCCAAGGAACAATTTGATTATCTGAGATAAAATTGGGGAGTGGTGGATTCTACACCACATCAATAGCTCCTAGTGATAGGTCATGAGTCCAAGGGGAGTCTCATAAAAGTTTTGTTAATCCTTGGAAGAAGAGAGAAAAGTCAGCTTAGGTATGTACACTTCTAAAAATTACTAATGAGTTTAAATTTGTAGATTCTTAGATAAACTCCTTTATCCAATAAAAGGGGGAGAAATATTTAGATGAACAATCAGCTAGAGTCCCTTTGCCATTGATGTCAAAAGGGGAGAAAGAGAAAAATGTTCTCTACAAAAGTGGAAATGTCAAAGCAAAAGTAGAGCAAGTATCTAACCTAATTATTAGGAAAATGTGCCATTACTTAAGGGAGAGAAATTTTGGTATGAATAGATTTAGTTCATACTTATCAGATACCAATGCAAGAAATGCTAGAGAAGGAGCTAAATAGTAGAAGATCAGATCATTTAGTTTGCCATCAATGACAAAGGGGGAGATTGTTGGAAATATGATTATCATTGATGTCAAAAGGGACATTATGAGAATGTCATTAATTCTCAAGGATGAGTATGGTGATCATGGTTATCCTATCAGAGGTTAATGATAATTGGAATGCTTGTGTGAATGAATAGAATTCATCTGATTCTTTATAATGATCATTTAGAAATTTTGGGTCTAGATAGGAAAATATGAGAAGGCATTTTGATGACATCACCATTACCATGTGTGAATGAGTATGGGTGAGATAGTAATATGATTATGATAAAATTAGTCCATATTTGTTATGTACTAAATTCTAGGTCATATAACTAAGCACAACAAGAGTTATGTAGATGCAAAGCTAGCCTTCCAAGAAAAATGAAATCGTCTCCATACTTAGACAAAATCTGCACAAGGTCATGCGAAGTTGTCATGCTTTTACAAAGAATTTTTATGGATATTTTCAAAGGAAATAGATAGAAGATCTATGATGGTCTTATCATGAACATCTTGACTATGTGGTTCACAGGCTCAAAGGAGAAGGAATGAACTCAAAATTAAATTATATTTTCTCTTGGAATGGATAGGGTTTCTCATTAAAACCCTAAAGGTTTAGGTCATGACCCAAATAAGGACTTTCTATTTTGATGGTGATTGAATATAGTTGAGACCCAATAGCTTAAGTTATATCATAAAGTCTTTGTTATCATTGTAAAACTAGCCCCTTGACCTAACAATTATTGGCTCAAGCAGTGATCAAAGGACTTAATATTTCCTAAGTCTTCAACTTTATATTATGTCTTGTCTTGATCAATGGCTATCACTTCATTGTAAGTAGATGATCTAATGAAGTGCAACAAAGTCAAATCGTAAAAAGGACCTCTGACTTAACACGTAAGTGACATGTGTCACAATCATGGAGCCTACATAGTAAGTTGTTTCTATCAAGTTTTAACTTTCACATTCAAAAGGAAATGAAAAACTAAGATAAGTGGTCTAGGGTTAGATGTTACCCAGATGAGGTCTGTGCACCGTTATCCAGATGATGTAGGGACTCCTCTTTGGTTGTGGAGGATGACACCTATAGAAGAAAGAGACTCAAACACAGAGGTTGTTAGATAGGTAGATGGTGGGTTGCCAAGCAAAGCTTGATCCCAGAAGTGCAGAGACTTTCTTGAGGGATGACAACCCACTAGTAGATAAAAAAGAATGTCTGATAAAGAGCAGAATGTTGCTAGAAACAGAGATGATAAAAGATTGAATTAAAATAAATAGAAGCAAATGCATACCTGAATGGGCAAGCTATCTTCCACAGTCATCGACGTTGGTTAGTCTATCGACGTCGGTTGGTCAAGGTCGCCAACATCGGTTAGTTTGCCGACATCGATAGTGGCAATGGTCAATGTCAGTCAGGGCAGTGGCCTTGGACATGTTCTGGATGGGTCTATGGTTGACAAAATGGTTTGAAAGTCTATTTGGATGGTCTGAGAGTTTATTAGGAGGTCTGTGCAGGGTTTACAGGATAGAAAGTATGGTCTAAAAAGGGATCAGATAGAGGACAGGGTGAAAGGGAGATAAAGATGAGAGAAGGCTTTTTAGCCTCTCTGGGAAGAGTAGGTTGGGTCTGTGGTCTGGTTCATAGTAAGAAAGGCAGTAACTAAAAAACTAATTACTAACAGTCTAAAAAATTGAAATGAAAACACAGAGGAAATACTTACCTGTGGCTTGCTGAAGAAAGAGTGTTGCAGACTGGTTGCTAGTGGTGTAAAAATCCTGTTGCTAATGATGTTGGTGTAGAAGACTTCCTGCAAGGTGGAGTGACTAATGCAAAATACCTGTACCTTGTGATGCTTGTTGTGTGTCTGGGAGAGAGGGAGAGAGAGAGAGGGTGAATTGAAAGATTAACTGATTATTGAAGATTGAAAGGTTGGATCCTGCATTTAGGGTTGAGAACACAGTTTTGAAGGCAACCAATGCCGGCAAAACTGCCGACGTCGGCTGATTATTGACTGACGTCCACAGCCAAAGAATAGGAAAAAGGGCTAAAAATAGCCTTTTGTTCATTCTTCCTTCTGTCGAGGTCAGCTGGTCATGGTAAAAAATGGTCGAAGGTGGTTTAATAGGCATGGGGGATGAGTGGGATAAAGGAAATGGGGTATAGGCATTTAAGACTCTGCATGGGGTAGGGGAGAGCATCCAAGGAGAGGCATCCAAGGAGAGGTGAGGTGTGATGGGGAGAGAGAGAGGGAATTATTAATTTAAAATAGATAATTATTTTAAATTAATAAGACATAGGTGGGCATGGTTAGAAGTGGAAAGGGACCAAGGGGGAGAGTCAACCAGGGAGTAGACATGATTTTAGTGTCTACATTTTCCCCTTTTTGTCTTGTTGGTTGTTCTAGATGAACTGCAAGACAAAAATAGGAGTTGGTTGCCCCAGGTATGGGATGAGGTTATTTTCGTCCTGTTGGTTGTTCAAATGAACTGCAAGACAAAAATAGGAGTTGGTTGCCCCAGATATGGGATGAGGTTGTTTTCATCCTGTTGGTTGTTCAAATGAACTGTAAGATAAAAATAAGAGGAGTTGGTTGCACTAGATGTGGGATGAGGTATTCCCCCTCAAAGTGGAAGTCGAGAGAAGGGAACTTGAAATTGGGTGCCGATTTGAGAGAGAGTGGATGGAAAGGGTGAAGGTTAGGGTGTGAACGTTGTAAAGATTGAGATTGCATGCATACCACTTCATGAGATGGTCAGGTCAAATTATCACAGGTCAAGGTTGAGGAGTGCCAAAATTGAAATAACCAAGCCCCAGCATTTAGTCGTAGCTGATTGGGTTACTCGATCCAAGCTGTAGCTCCAATGGTCATCGTGTTCCAGGTATCTTAGGCTCAGGAAGTGCTCTTGGAAACATGAAAATGTCACAAGTAGTGTGGATTAACTTGATCATGATCCTATACTTGTGAGGGTCAAAATATGGGTTGCAAACAATTTTGCTAACCATTCGTGAGGTAGCATACATACAAAAAACAACCAAGGCAAAGTTGTCTTGGAAGTGGTTAGAGGAGATAGTCATGATCTCCAAGGTCGTTGGTTGAGGCTGAGATAGATAGTTGGTCGAATGAATAGATGGATGAAGGAATGTGGCCAAGTTAACCTCAAAAAATGTCATGTCATCTAAGTGCTACCTACATAGCCCTTGTGCAGAGGGCCTCAGGCCAATGTAGTACTCCCAAAAGGGAGGAAGGGTCAAAGTTATGGATTGTTTTGGTCGAGGTCAAGTCATGGTCAAAATGTAGAATGGTTTGTTCATCAGGTAGATGAACAAACGAGGGTGGTCGAGCTAACCTCAGAGGATGTCATGTCATCTGAGTGCTGCCTACATAACCCCTGTGTGAAGGGCCTCAGACCAATCTAGTTCAGGCTAAGAGTCAAAATGGTTGATGATTGGTTTGGTCATGAGAATGATTTAACATGTCCCATATGTCTGAGGGCTCATGCTTGAAATGATGAGGAGAAGATGATGTTACAACCTTTTCCAAATGGTGCATTTTGTAACATTGGTCAGGGTTTTTTATCCCTAGTGATTATCCATATTAGGTGATGGATGTTTGCTAAAAATGAAATGAGTCTATATATACTTTAGCAAGTAATGGTTTATGCATGACATAAATTGAGTGGTCGATAGTTTCCATGTGTATTGGTGTCCATAGAAATTTGTGTGAATAGGCTATGTGAGTGGTCTGAAAAGGGTTGGGTTGAGTTGGTTTGACCAAAATGTATGGGTAGAAAGTGAAAGGCATATTCACCATTTCATTGACAAGGACCAGAATGATAGCATAGATAGGGGTTGTTAGAACTGAGAGCCCCATTCATGCATTATGTCATTGACCATGGGTTGTGTTAGAGAGGTAATCAAATCACTTTGACATTGAAATGAGCTTGAATTCCCTTGAGTAGGTGATGTGATATGGGAGGATAGGGTAACCCTTTTTAGTAGAGATAACCTTGCCCCTTTTTATAGGAGACCCAGAGATGACTACAAGCCAAGTCCATGACTTTTTTTTTGAGCAGACTGATCAATGCGGGAAGTCTACATAGAGATGTCATCTTGCTTTGTGGTCATTTGTGAAGCTGATCGATGTGGGAAGCTTCTAAAAGAGTGTTGTTTATAGCAAGATTTAATCATAGCCATCCTTCAAGGGAGTGGTCTATATTTTTGCTTTATATGTTTTTGATATGACTTTGGCCTAGCTGTCCTTCGAGGGAGCAGTCTATTAGCTATAGCAATGATAGTACAGTTTTCCTTCGAGAGAGAAGTTTGCCTTTTGATTTTGTGACCTTCAAATTTATTTTTGACATAATTTTGAGTCATGGACAAGACTATAGAAGTTTAAGGGCTCCCTTTTATTAAGACAAAGCACTCATACTTTATAAAAGGGCTACATGGGGTTTGTGTTAAGGGAATAGGGTTGACAGAAATGAGGATTAAGAGGACAGGGATTTCTCAAGGGATGAGCTCAAGTTGAATGTCAAGTGAACAAGTACTTGACTAATAGTAGAATGGTCGCAGATGTAAGGCATTAAAGGGCTTAGGTTCTAATAAGTCCCTAGTCCATGCCTGTCCATTAGGATGTAAGGTCTGAGCCAATTAGGAGCAAACTTCCCTCATTTACTTCTTTCCAAATTGGTCACGTGATGGTTGATGTTGGACATGAAGGTGGTTGATATGTTGTTGGCATGAAGTTGGTTGATGCTTGGTCAATGGTTGCTTGTTGTTTGGTCGTTGTTGGACATGAATTTGGTTGATTTTTGGTCGATTGATGTTTGGTCGAGACTAGTCGAGGTTTGGTTGATATTTGGTTGATGTCTGGTCAATGTCTGGTTGATGCTTGGTCGAGGCTTGGTCGATGCTTGGCTGATGTTTGGTCATTGTTTTGTCAATGGTCGGTTGAATGTTTAGTTAAGGTCATGATAGTCAAGATAAGGTCAAATTTCCCTAGCTGCTAGGGACAATGTTTGATAGATTTAGTTTGAGAGGGCGAGATCTTGATTTCCCAGGTTAGAGGTAGGAATCTCAAAATCACAGATGGTGATAGAGGCAATGGTTGGTAATGATTTGATTAAAGTGGCCAGTGGTTGGGGGTCTTCAGGTTGGACCTCCATTGATTGCAAGGTTTTGATAAAGGTTTGATGATGCTGTGGAGAGCTTTGAATGAGATCATACAAAGACATCTTCACAAGGGTTATGTGGTGAAGTTGTTTCACCATGAAGTTAGGGATTGTCTTTGAGGATG
This sequence comes from Torreya grandis, assembly GCA_037957365.1. Taxonomy (NCBI): domain Eukaryota; kingdom Viridiplantae; phylum Streptophyta; class Pinopsida; order Cupressales; family Taxaceae; genus Torreya; species Torreya grandis. Next base: position 350,852 of record JARHVA010002815.1, read on the forward strand.
CTGGTCGAGATGTGGTCAAGACAGTAATCTTAGGTGTTGGTTGTGGTGAAGGCTTGGTAGATGGGAATGTCTAAGGGATAGAAACATGTCTTTTCCCTTTATCCCTTTGACTGTGTTGATTTTGAATAATGGGGTTAAAGGTGGTGGCGGGACCATAGTCTGGTGTTGAGATCCTGATTTAGGTGATGATGTTTGTGAGGCATGTGATGGTGTCAAAGATTTGGCAAAGGGGTAGTCAAGAGGATCCTTGATGAGAAGGGTATCCTTTTTTTGGTGTTGATGAATGACAACTTTAAGAGTGCAACAACGCTCAGTGTCATGTCCCAGTGTGCGATGATAGTGACAAAATTTAGTGTTGTCGAACCAAGATGTTCTTGATTTGAGAGTTGATGAGTGTGAAGGTGAGGAGGTATGGGAAGCATGGGATGATGTTGAAGGTTTGTTGATAATATGGTCAAGAAGAAGGGTGTCTTTCTCTAAGCATTGGTGAATGACAACCTTGAGGGCACAATAATGCTCAGTGTCATGTCCCAGCGTGCGATGATACGTACAAACTTTAGTGTCATCAAACCAGGGTAGTTTTGGTCCAAGAGATTGGTATGGTTTAAGAGGTGGAAGACTGATGTGAGAAGACTACAACAATTGTCATAACAGTAAGGCATAAGAACCCACCAAGGGGTCTGCGTGTTTTGTTGCAGTAGGAGTTGATGACTTTGGTTTTGGAGGTGTTGGAGGCATTAGTCATTTTGGAGGAAATATATGTTTGATGGGTTGAGAGAGTAATGGAGGCAATTTGTCTCTGTGAGTTATGGGAGTAGGAATCACTCCTATTAAGGTGCATGGATGTGGGCCCAAAATTGAAGGTAATGATGAAGGTGGGGGAGGAATTCTCTGGTGTGGTTTAGTGGCCTTCTTTGGTTTGGTTTGAGTGCCACTATTATGTGAGGCAAGATTAGAATTGGGGCAAACACCAAGAGATTTAATCTCTTTTGGCATGGTGGAGGTCTACGTGGGTTTGGGTTTAGATGTGGACAGAGGTGAGTGAGATGTAGCAATCTCAGGCAAAAGGCAAGAGAAAACCATCACTGGGTCTTCCTTGGTTGAAGCGGGTGAAGAGACCGATTCTTCTCTTAGTGGAGAAGAAATTGGAGAATGTGACTCCTCAAGAGAATAGAGGGCAGGGATGATGGTGCCTTCTACTTGTGGTTGAGGAGTAGGAAGGGTAGGGTCCTCCATTGGTGAGAGGAAGGATGAAGGTGGGGATAATGGCATTGGTATGGTCAAGGCGTCCTCTAGTATAAAAGAGGTCGATGCAAAACTAATAGGAGAAGAAGGCTCTTCTACCTGTGATGAACAAATAGGAGAAGAAATCTCTTCTACCTATGGAAGAGGTTGGTCAGGGACAAGAGGCAAGACCGTGTTGACCGTGCATATATCATGCTCTTGGGGGTCATTGGGCATGCTTTGGACATTGTTTTGATTAGGAGGATGGTTAGGAAATGGTTGTTTGAAGATGTCCATGTTTTGATTGGGTGGGGCATTCAGGTTATCCAAAACAAGATCTCCCTTATCTATCATGTCTTAGACAATGTTCTTAAAGGTTCGGGAGTTGTTGATGTCATGGCCTTGGACACGGTGATAGTGACAGAAGTTGTTCTCCCTATACCATGTAGGGATGGCTTTTAAAGGGTCAAATTGAGGTGGTCATATTGGAGGGAGATTGAGGACCCCTTGCTTGATGAGTTTATCCAAAATAGAAGCGTATGATTCTCCTATTGGAGTGTATTTACGTTGTATGTACCATTGTTGGAATTGTTTGGTGATGCTTTGAGATGTTGAAGGTTGAGATTGGTCGGTCATTGTCAAGGATGATGATCTAACAACCACAGTGTTTGCCACTCCTTTGGACTTGGAATTGGTAGAAGAAGAAGGTCTAGAAGAAGAAGGATCATCAGTTTTTGCATTGGTATTATGCAATTTGACCCTATTTTCTATAATATCGTGGAGTTCAAGCTTTTGGGCCATGGTGAAAGCTTCATCAAAAGTGCATAATATTTGAACCCATAAGGTGGATGAGATGTGCATGGCACATGCTTGAGAAAAGAGCTTGATGAGCTCAGGTTGAGGTAAAGGGAAGGAGAGTTGATTGATTAATCCTCTCCAATGGGTGACAAAATCGACTATTGATTTGTTGTCAAACTACTGGATAGAGTAGAGGTCTGTGATTGAAACTTTTTTGGTGATATTGATTGAAAAATGGTCAAGGAATAATTGGGCAAGTTGAGTTAATGAAAAGAGGGAGTGACTAGTAAGAGAGTTATACCAATCAAGGGCAGGGCCAGAAAGTGACATGGGGAATATGCATAGCAGTAACGCATCATCATGGGCTATAAGATAATAAGCATGTCTGAATGCTCATAGATGTTGTTGAGGGTCTTTCTTACGCTAGAAGCAAGTAAACTTAGGAAGCTCCCACTAACTGGGATACAGTCAAATTGGGACGGAGGGATGGATGGGTTCATTGTAAATTTGGTCATATGAAAGGACATTACTTGAACCAAAAATGGAAGCCTCAAGACTAGACATTTTGTCCATCAGCATCTTGATGAGATTGGCTGATGGATTGGTAGATGGGTCACCCCCTAGGTTTTAAGGCACTTGGGAGGTGCTAGAAGGGGCATGCGACGTAGTCGATTGTGCTTGTATAGGTGCAACATATTGATAACTAGTCGTTGGGACAGAAGTGGAGGCTAAGGGTGGTTGCATCATGAAGGTAGAAGGCACAACTAGGCTTGATGTTGCCATAGGTGGTTGGATAGTGGAAACACTAGCCAATGGATGAGTAGCCACCCTAGTGTTGATGGGGGTGAGAGTAGGCGGGATGGAGACAACTAGATTTTGAAAAGGGGTAGAGGTTGGTTGAATAGTTTGCGATTGATGGGGGGCTAAAACCCCAGTGGAAGTGGGCCCAGAGATGGAAGGAGAAGCCACATTTAGAATATTAGTCATGGGTTGGTTATTAGTTGAGGTGATGGCCTGGGTGTCTATGGGTTGAACCACAGACACTGTTGATATGGCTGTTGTCTCGACTAAGGAGGTTGGCATCCCATAAATTGGGTTACCTAAGGAGTCTCACGTTCAGCTTCGCATGAGATAATGTTGAAGGGATTTGACATTGAGGTCCAAAAATATTTTAAAGTCTTGGTCCCCTTCAGGGACAATGGGAGGCTGAGTCAGGGTCAGTTGGGTAGGAGTTCGTTCGGTCTCTGAATGAAACTCCATTAGAGGACTAGTTATGGAAGGCGAAGGTGGAAGCTATTGTTGCCTCGCATGGTCAACAAGAGTCTTGGTTTGACTGCATGTAAAAACCATTCAAGGCAAAAGGGGTCAAGTTCCAAAAACTATGTTTTTCAGTCTCAAAAAGCCAAAATGGGTGTTGGATAGCAAGAAAGTTAGGTTTTTAAGCTTGCTATTTTGGAAGAAAAGTTTTGGATAGTGATCGACGTCAGTTGAAAAATTGATGTCGGTAAAATAGATTTTTGATGTTGGTCATATAACTGATGCCAGTGAAAAAAGGTTGTCGACGTTGGTGGTAAAACCAATGCCGATTACTGTGTTTTCCAAAAACTCAAAGAATTTGAAAATTTTTGGAAAAAAAGAAGAAAACGTCCTCACTAGCTCAAAAAAATAGATAAAGATAGAAAAGAAGACAGAGACAGGTAGACCCTAAGCATTAAATCCTAAGAATCAACTTTTAGAATCATGTTGGCTTATGCCTTAGAGTGTGTTTGGGAAGTTGGCTTGTAGAACGGGTCCTAAAAGAGGTAGTCTAAAGTTGGTTTCAGGTTAGTTTGAGTGCTCAAGAGTCTGTGTTAGGTTTTGTACATGGGTTGGTGCTAAGGAGCAAGCTCCCCTCACTTCACGAGCCCAGTGATAAGCTGGTCTCACTTAGCCAAAATATACTTCCCCTAGAGATTATCCTCTACTAGAGAATAGAGTGGGCTTTCCCCTTTGTAGTGAAGTCCAAGTGGGATTGTCGGGACGGGTAAGGTATCCACTAGGTGATGAAATCCTAGTCAGACCTTGTCTCAGGTAAGTTAAGATGTTTGATTTGTGATAGTGGTTTGGATGTGTAACATAAGTGGCCTATGTTTTATTCATGATGCATTTTAATTACTAGATGTGTGGACTAAATATGCAGTCAATCAAAAATGAGATGCAAAAAATTTTAAGCCCAAATAGAAATGTGAGTTTGGATGCAGACAAGTTGAGAAAAGGTTAAAGAGTATGAATATGACTAGTCTAAGATGCAAGAAAGAAAGAAGGAAAAGGATTCCTTTTAACCTTGCTTACGGTGTCTTTTGGAAGAGATAGAAGAAAAAGATGTAAGGAGAGACATAATGCACCTATATGAAAAGTAAGAAAATGAACCCAAGGAAGACCCTAGGGTCCCACCATGTGTGCCAAAATGTTTCTATCAAGTTTTCTCTTTCACATTCAAAAGGAAATGAGAAACTAAGATAAGTGGTCTAGGGTTAGATGTTACCTAGATGAGGTCTACACATCATTATCCAGACGATGTAGAGACTCCTCTTTGGTTGTGGAGGATGACACTTGTAGAAGAAAGAGACTCAAACACAGAGGTTGTTAGATAGGTAGATGGTGGGTTGCCAAGCAAAGCTTGATCCCAGAAGTGCAGAGACTTCCTTGAGGGATGACAACCCACTAGTAGATAAAAAAGAATGTCTGATAAAGAGCAAAATGTTGCTAGAAATAGAGATGATAAAAGATTGAATTAAAAGAAATAGAAGCAAATGCATACCTAAATGGGCAAGATATCTTTCATAGTCACTGGCGTTGGTTAGTCTACCGACGTTGGTTAGTCTATCAATGTTGGTAGTGGCAATGGTCAATGTCAATTAGGGCAGTGGCCTTAGACAGGTTTTGGACAGGGCTATGGTTGACAAAATGGTCTAAAAGTCTTTTTGGATGGTTTGAGAGTCTGTTAGGAGGTCTGTGTAGGGTTTACAGGGCAAAAAGTATGGTCTGAAAAGGGGATCAGATAGAGGATAGGGTGATAGGGAGATAAGGATGAGAGAAGGCTTTTAAACCTCTCTGGGAAGAGCAGGTTGGGTATGTAGCCTAGTTCATAGTAAGAAAGGCAATTACTAGAAAACTAATTACTAACAGTCTAAATAGTTGAAATGAAAACACAGAGGAAATGCTTACCTGTGGCTTGCTAAAGAAAGAGTGTTGCAGACTGGTTGCTAGTGGTGTAGAAATCTTGTTGCTGATGCTGTTGGTGTAGAAGACTTCCTGCAAGGTGGAGTGACTGATGCAGAATACCTGTACCTTATGATGCTTGTTGTGCATCTAGGAGAGAGGGGGAGAGAGAGGGTGGATTGAAAGATTAGCTGATTGTTGAAGATTTAAAGGTTAGATCCTGCATTCGAGGTCAAGAACATAGTTTTGAAGGCAACCGATGCTGGCAAAACCACCAACGTCGGCCGACTACTGACCGACGTCGGCAGCCAAAGAATAGGAAAAAGGGCTAAAAATAGCCTTTTGTCTATTCTTCCTTCTGCTGAGGTCAGCTGGTTGTGGTAAAAAATGGCCGAAGGTGGTTTAATGGGCATGGGGGATGAGTGGGATAAAGAAAATGGGGTCTAGGCATTTAAGACGCGGCACGGGGTAGTGGAGGGCATCTAAGGAGAGGTGAGGTGTGATGGGGAGAGAGAGAGGGAATTATTAATTTAAAATAGATAATTATTTTAAATTAATAAGACATAGGTGGGCATGGTTAGAAGTGGAAAGGGACCAAGGGGGAAAGTCGACCAGGGAGTAGACACGATTTCGGTGTCTACAAGTCAATGAATTGGTTGTAAGTCAAAATGACAATGAGCAATGCAAGATTGCTAAGTATCTCAGTAGTGTAAACTAATAGCAATATGTAAAAGTCATGTGATAATTCCAAGTGTCACTCTCTTAAGAGCTTAGTAGACATAAATATTAGGGTTATTAGATTATCTAAGGGTGAGTGGATGATCGTTTAAAGGAGATCCAATAAAGAACGTGGGCTCATATGGAACAAAGTGATTGATGGTTATCAACATAATGGTGAGTTTAAGATTTAGCATTGTCATGTCCCCTTTTTAGTTGACATGTGCGGAGTAGATGATTAGCCTATTATGTGACCCTCGTAGGCTAATGAAATGGATAGAGGGTCTTGATAGAGATGGGTTGGAATTTGTTCGGGCTCTTTCGGACATGAATTAAGGGAGATATTAATATTCGATTGATTTAATCAAATATTAATTATTTGATCTCATTTTAATTAATTATTAATTAATTATTAATTATTAATGATTTAGTCTAATTTGAGGATGCAAATTCTAAATTAAGACTTGGTCTAATTTTAAGACCCTAGTTCTAATTTAAGGAAGTCTAATTTAAGGGAGTCTAATTTTAGCAAGCACACCTTTGGAGGTGTATAAGAATCTCTCATGGGAGAGAGTTTGTATTCATGCTTATTATTGATATTGATTCTTGTTAAGAAACTCTTCTGTGAAGACTGAGCCAAGGGTTCCAGGATTCCAATTGCAGTGAAGAATGGCAACTCTTCATTGTGTGCGATTCAGAGGTTGTGAAAGATCAGCCGATCTATTGCCGAATTGAGAGATAACTTCACCCAGAAGTTATCATAGTATTACAGGTATTTGAGAGATAACTTCACTCAGAAGCTATCACAAGGGTTTACAGGTATTTTCTTTATTTTGGGTTTTTGATTCAAGAATTATCCAGATATAGATCTTTTGTGTCAGCCCATAATTCTACAGATCAGGATCAGGCATACAGGGTGTGTTATATCAGCGGCCGTACGAATTCCGTACAGCTCCATGAAAATCCGTACGCATCTACAGGAAGTTCAGGTACCGACATCAGCGAACAGGGACTTACAGAGACCGACATCGATCGACTCATCACCGACGTCGGCAAGGGGACCACTACAGGTCGACCGACGATGGTAGTATAACCGACGTCGGCGACTGTGTTTTTTTACACAGCAAGCCGAGACGTGCCAGATTCAACCCAGTTCGCGGAATATTCAGGCTATAAGGCCGAACTTTCGATATTCTTTGTATACCTGACAGAGGGTCTCTAATTGTAAGCTTATGAGCAAATAAATAAGAAATTATACTGTGATTTATTCATCTATTTGAAGATATTTTGCAGAAATTCAGATAAGCAATTTGGAGCTTTGTTTTGATATTCGAAGGGATATTACAGTGGTATCAGAGCTTTGGTCTTTGGTATCATAGTTTTGTGTCTTTCATATATCTCTATTGGTAGGGGATATTACAGTGGTATCAAAGCTAAATCCTGCCATCCTGAGGGTTTGACAGATCTTATGCAGCCACAAGGGTTGGGACCACACGGGTATTTCACGCGCAGTAGAGCTTTGCTAGAAGGTACTCAAGTTCTAGAACAACCGCCGGAAGACATGGGTGATGACATTGGCAGGGCCCGTATTCCTCACCATCCGAGAGATCAAGATGATCCAGAGGTTTTACTTACTCTTAGAGAACTACGAGAAGGGCAAAGGCAGAATAACCAGGTATTACAGCAGTTGGCAGCAGCACTGCCAAGATTGGGTTCTCCAAGGAGACATTCCCCACACCGTGAAGATGTCAGAAGTGTTGCAGGATCACAGAGAGGCCATGGGACTGTTTCTCATACAGCGAATAGGCCTACTAGGCCTATCTTTGTGAGACAGGAAGCAGAGGAGGTAATAGCAGGTGAGGAGCATGAGGAGGCATTTACAGACACCCTTAGGGCAGCGACTGAAGAGTGGGAGTCATTACCACCTATGGTCAGGGAGATGATTACGTTTGACCGATTCCTCACACAAAGGAAAGAACATTACCGAGGTCAACAGAATGGGAGACCCAGACCCCAGAACAATGATTTGAAGCATGCTACGAGCAGGCTCACACTAGCGACGTTCGACGGTAGTGGTAAGGTGACAGCACAGGCCTGGGTGAGTAAGCTGGATACATTTCTCACATTGTGACCAATGGGTGAGGAAGATGCTATCAGATATGCAACACTACATCTTGAGGGAGTAGCTCACGATTGGTGGCACCATGGGATGGTGACACTCCATCATGATCGGATCACTTCTTATCAGGAGTTTGTGGACAGGCTGGTGGAGCATTTTGACAGGAGGGATCCAGAGTCCTATTTTCGAGAGTTGGCACAGTTACGTCAAAGTGGGAGTCTAGAGGCATACATTGGTGACTTCCAGAAGTTATCAGTCATGGTCCCTGACATTTCAGAGAGGCGACTAGTAGTACTCTTCATGGAGGGCTTGACAGAACCATTGAGAGGTTGGATCAAAGGCTTTGATCCTCCTTCATTACAGGAAGCTATGAAGAAGACGCGCAGTATGGAGATGGCAGCCCCATCAAGTAGATCTAACACCAGAGGTACTTCTTCATCTAGAGATCATAAGCACTCCAACGGGGATACAGAGAGACCGGATTTTAACATAGATAAATCTGGGGTTAAAAATGATTCAAAGGCTAATCCAGCAGCACCACCATTGGATCGTGAGGCGCTTAATGATTTACGTAGGAAGAAGCTTTGCTTCTACTGCAAAGGTCCATATGATATCCATCACGATTGTCCTTTGAGGCCTAAGGGCAAGACGAATCGTATGATGTGGGTATATTATGAGGAGTCAGAATCGGAAGATTTTGAACAGCATGATAGTTCTGAGGAGGCAGAGGCTTTAGAGCCTAAGGCAGAGGCAGATTTAGAGCTTCATATACAGGAGGCACGCCTATCCAGTATTCAGTCAGATGAGTCATTTAGACTCCGTGGAGTTTTGGCAGGGCAGAAGGTTACCACCCTTCTTGATACAGGAGCTACACATAATTTCATAGATGCTACATTTGTGGAGAAGCGTGGACTCACTACCAAAGATTTTGAGGGAATTAGAGTTAAGGTAGCCGATGGTCACACTCTGAGGTGTGAGCGCATGATTAGAGACCTCCCATTGCGCTTGAACAACTATGAGTTCAAGGCTAATTATTATGTAGTGAACATGGGGGACATAGAATTAGTTTTGGGTATGAAGTGGCTTCATTCATTTGAGGAAGTTACTCTTCATCTCAAAGATATGGAGGTTCATTTTCAGGTAGATGGGAAAACACATATTCTTAAGGCAATACGGGGCAGCAGCTTCAAACATATGTTTTTTCATCAAATGGAGATGCCTGTACAACATGACATGAAAGAGTGCGATGATAAGTGCACATTGGCACCAACACAGGAGAGATATGAGGACGAGCTTTGTCTTGAGGTGAGTTCAGTTCAAGGGTTAGCACATGTGGTAGAGTCTCGGCTTTCTTTTACAGGTGGGTCACATGTTGATGACGATATACGTACAGGGGACAGAGGTGATGTGATGCCATTGGATGAGAGTGGTGATGGACAGGGCTTGGAGTTTGTGTTGGTTGACAGCACTGTAGATCGAGACTTCATTTGGGATCCAGGTATTCAGCGATTGCTTGAGGGCAAGCAATTTCAGGAGGGGCGGATTGTCATGTCCCCTTTTTAGTTGGCATGTGCGGAGTAGATGATTAGCCTATTATGTGACCCTCGTAGGCTAATGAAATGGATAGAGGGTCTTGATAGAGATGGGTTGGAATTCGTTCGGGCTCTTTCGGACATGAATTAAGGGAGATATTAATATTTGATTGATTTAATCAAATATTAATTATTTGATCTCATTTTAATTAATTATTAATTAATTAATAATTATTAATTAATTATTAATTATTAATGATTTAGTCTAATTTGAGGATGCAAATTCTAAATTAAGACTTGGTCTAATTTTAAGACCCTAGTTCTAATTTAAGGAAGTCTAATTTAAGGGAGTCTAATTTTAGCAAGCACACCTTTGGAGGTGTATAAGAATCTCTCATGGGAGAGAGTTTGTATTCATGCTTATTATTGATATTGATTCTTGTTAAGAAACTCTTCTGTGAAGACTGAGCCAAGGGTTCCAGGATTCCAATTGCAGTGAAGAACGTCAACTCTTCATTGTGTGCGATTCAGAGGTTGTGAAAGATCAGCCGATCTATTGCCGAATTGAGAGATAACTTCACCCAGAAGTTATCATAGTATTACAGGTATTTGAGAGATAACTTCACTCAGAAGCTATCACAAGGGTTTACAGGTATTTTCTTTATTTTGGGTTTTTGATTCAAGAATTATCCAGATATAGATCTTTTGTGTCAGCCCATAATTCTACAGATCAAGATCAGGCATACAGGGTGTGTTATATCAGCGGCCGTACGAATTCCGTACAGCTCCATGAAAATCCGTACGCATCTACAGGAAGTTCAGGTACCGACATCGACGAACAGGGACTTACAGAGACCGACATCGGTCGACTCATCATCGACGTCGGCAAGGGGACCACTACAGGTCGACCGACGACGGCAGTATAACCGACGTCGGCGACTTTGTTTTTTTACACAGCAGGCCGAGATGTGCCAGATTCAACCCAGTTCACGGAATATTCAGGCTATAAGGCCGAACTTTTGATATTCTTTGTATACCTGACAGAGGGTCTCTAATTGTAAGCTTATGAGCAAATAAATAAGAAATTATACTGTGATTTATTCATCTATTTGAAGATATTTTGCAGAAATTCAGATAAGCAATTTGGAGCTTTGTTTTGATATTCGAAGGGATATTACAGTGGTATCAGAGCTTTGGTCTTTGGTATCATAGTTTTGTGTCTTTCATATATCTCTATTGGTAGGGGATATTACAAGCATGTTTGATAAGATTGATGGAGTGAAAGTGATCCAAAGATATAGGAAGAAATGAGATGGAATAAAGAGCTTGATGTTTAACATAAAGATAAAATTAAATATTATACATCTTTGAAGATGAAATGGCATGCCAAAGCTCAAATCAAGAAGATCTATGGATGCACTTTAATGATGGCAAAACTAAAGTTGAAAGCATATAAAGATAAGATAAATAGCATGAGCCTATTAAAATGTGATCAAATAGATGTAGTGTAAAGTTGATCCAATTAAATAGAGACCATTAGAGCATGGCACTAAGCACAAGATCAATGACCAATATTTAAATTTATATCTAGACAAATAGTTAGTTATAGGAACATGTAAGAACTAGCATGTAATCTTTATATATTGACATAATCAATAAGATTGATCAATCTAATCAATCAACTATACATTAATGATCCTTTGAATCAAAAATTGAGTCTAACAAATGCTATATATAGTAATAAGACCTAAAATTATGGAGATGATGCATGGAATTGAGATACGAGAGCTAACAGTTCAAGTCATAATGAACTAATGTCTAGAAATCGTATAATGTGTTAATAGTCTAAGTGTGAACACAAAATAAATGGAACCCTAGATCATTGTATATAGACATGATATCTGAGACAAAGGAATAATGTGATGGAGTAATTAGAATTGTCTCATAATTTGAAGAATATAAATACATAGGTAGAAGTGTAGAAAGTATTTTGTTGTTGATGAGTTGTGTCAAAAAGGAAATTATACAGACACAATCAAGAAAATATAGAGAGAGATAAAGTGTGTCAAATATAAAATCATAAAGACACATAACTAGAGGGGGAAAAAAAGAGTAGGGAGGTTGGTGAATAAAATGAAGTTTGTCGATTAGAAGCATATCTAGACATAGGAGCAGAGGAATAGAGAGGAACATAGAGAAAGAAAGGCATAAAGAGAATGTGCAGAGTATGATCAATTGTAGATTAGAACTATAACAAAGAACAAAGATTTGTATTCATGTATGAATCTATTTTGTAAATTGGATTTGTATCTCCATATAAGAGTCTGATAGGTTGGTACCATCAAATAAGATGAGTGGGTGCTTAGAATAGGAAGTGGGTACTTCCTTAGAGTTGGTGATCATAAATTAGGGAATTGGTGTCTCCTTAGGATTGGTGTCCTTAAATATTGTAACCAGTGAGGTTTGTCAGTAAGGCTTCGAAATGTGAGGTTGGATTAGAATAGTGGTTTTTAGTAGTTATTCTCACTGTGGTTTTTCCCTTTGGGTTTTCCACATATAAATCTTGCATCATGTGTATTTGTGTTTATATGATCTCTTCATATTTGATTTGATCCACATATATATTTTAATATATTCTAAAAGGTATTAAAGTACTAATTTTAATTCATATACTAATTTACCCCCCCCCACTCAATATTTAGTTGTGTTCCAATAATATGTGCTAGAATTCATGATAAATAACTTTCATGACATCATTCATCATGAACACATGAATTTTGATAAAACCTAAAACTTTATATATTAAGATTAAACATAAAAATTAAGAATGCATCCATCCATCATTCTCTTTATAGTCCTTTAAAATAGGGGTACTTATAATTGTTTATCCCTGACCAAGTGTCTATAATCTTAAATGATTTGAGTAATTATTTAATGAACTCCCAACAAACTAAGAGTTTTGACATTTAAAAAACTATTATCCTAAGTATTTAGGCCTTTGTAACCCCTATATCCACACTCCATGCTAGATCCTTGATGACTTGTGTTCCTCTCCTTACAAGCTGATGCAAAATTTCCTATGAATAAGGTCTAGGTGTCTTGTATAAATCATTCATTTAAATTCTCCCATTTCCCACATTCTCCCCTAGTCTTTCACTTGAGTTTTGACTCCTAAGTCCTTGAATTCCTCATGACTAATTCTTCTTTAACTTGGTCCTCTCATGTTAGTCCTTTTGTGTCATTGTCCTCTTGTACCCTATAGGTTCTATGCCATAGTGCTTCTACACCTAGCAAGTTTTGTACCATAGTTTTCCCATGCCATGTTAGTCCCACACCAAAAATGTACAATACTTAGCAAAAATTTGGGTCTAACATTAACTCCACACTAAGCTCTTTGTCCATCCCAGATTAAGCCATGCTAGTGGCATCTATAAAAAATTTGGGTCCCCTATACTTGATCTCCTTCTTAAAATTGTCCCAATGTGATAATGTCTCAAGTACCCTAGTAACTATTTCTCATAAATCCCCTATCTATTTCATCATCTCCTTGGGTTGGATAGATATCTCATTGGCCTTCTTAACAAATTCATCTAGGGATACGATAGCATCTTTCTAGATGTCTTCAAGTTCAAAGAATTTATTGATAACTTATTCTCAAAGGGAAACAAAATTTTCATTCAATTTTTGATGATGAGTATTGATGCTTCCTCCATTATATTTACATGTTTTAATGCCTTAGCATGCTTGTCATAGTCCATTATTAAAAGTGTAGCATCAACTCGCTACTACTTTTGGGCTTCTTCAGCTTGGAGTTAAGCCTCCAAGATTTTATTTAGATGTGTTAGCCTCTCAAAAAATCCATCTAAAATAGGGATGAATTACCCAACCCTTTATTAGGTACACTCGTAGTCCTTTGTTACCTTGGTGAACTACTCTTCCAACTCTAGTCCCTCATCCTTCAGCATGGGTTGTTCTTTGCATTGCTTTAGTAACAGGTTTACCAAGCTATCTAGCTTGACTATGGAATCCCTGTCAAGAGGTACATCATATTCCAACACCAATTCCTATACTAAAATTATTTTATAGATGTTCAATGTTTTCACTTTTACCTTTGTGGCCTCTTAGACCTGTTGCATCAAAGTGTCCACTTCCTTGGTGAGTGTTTATTTTAGTGGAAACCTCTTTATTGTATCTACCCATAATTTGGGCATGTTTCCTTTTGAAAATGAATGCAATAGAATCTGATGATATATTTTGGTGTGTAATCTCCATGGATAGCTTAAAAAATGTAGTGCTTGTTAGAAGAGGGGAGATATTTTGAAGATCAACCCATAGTGTCTTGGGTAGTGAGGAAGCATCAGGTCCTAAGGAGAGGTTGTCTTGAGAGAGCTCAAATTATTGATCTTTGTTGTACATGTCTAAAATAAAAGACACCTATTTTATGGTCTCCAAGGTTTCATCTTTTGGAATGAAGTGTGGTCAAAGATATAACATCCTATTAGGGATGCCAAATTGATAATGTTCTTGTAGATTGGCAACTACATCATCTCTAGGCTATTTCATGGATTCAATTAGTTCCTTCCCTTTATTGGGGTTGAGCTCTAATATGACCCATGTGTTGGTAACCATAGAAATGCTACTAATGGCCATTTCACTCCTTTCTTCCTCACCATCCCCCTCTTTGCCCTAAAATTGCCTTGCATCAAATAGTGAGTCATCAAAGGTAGCTTCCTCCTCTCGTACCAAGAAAGGAGTCTTCTAAAATGTAGAATTTAAGTCATGAACCTATACTTTAATAATTTCCTATTGGGGTGCTTTCCCTATGGTGTGTTGTAGTGCAGCTCCTAGAGTAGATGCTTTTGGAGGAGATGGTTATGGAGTAACTTTAGGGGGAGAGCCTATAGGTGGAGTAGAAGGTGTAGGTGGAAGGACATTATGTGGTGGCTATTTGGGTGGTGAAGGTTTGGGAAGAGAAGGGTGTGATGGAGAATGATATGGTGGATATGGAGAAGCACATGGTGGAGAAGAGTGTGGTGGACATGGAGAAGGACATGGTGAAGAAGGGCATAGTGGAAAAGGATTTGATTAAGGTGTTAGGCCAATGTTTTTTTTCTTTTGTGGAGCCTATAGTCCACTTATTATTGCACCAAGCTCTAGCCTCTTCTTCAATGGGGGTTCCTTTTGGAGCTTCTCCTTAGGGTCTCTACCTTGAGGATCCTTTTAGGGGCATAGCATGTAGAATAAGTTGTGCACTTATTCACCCACCATTATTTACTTGACCTTAATGTCAATCAAGTTTATCTCCCTCTTTTCTCAATAGGACTTTTTTCCTAGATAGACAAACCTTTTTCAAAGAATATGTATATCTAGATCGATCTTCTCAACTTCTAAGGAAATGGGTTATTCATCATAGATCTAGTTCATAGAATCTATGAAGTACCATGTTGAGAAGATTTATGGTAACTTCAGTGATATAGAGAGATATTTGGAAGGGTTCATCCTAATGCATGCAAGGGAAATGTGCTACATCATGGTAAACTATGCCTACTCATAATAAAAAAGGGGTAAATCCTTTAGAATGAACCACTCATGTCTGAATGTCTCCTTCATGTCATCAAACTAGTACCTCATCTTGATTTTGTAAGAGGGGGTGATGTGTTGAGGGAATCTAAACCCTTTGTATCATTTGGTAGGGGACCTATGGGTGGGAAGGTATATCCACTTTAGCACTCCTGATATGTAATCTAGTATGCCAACATCATCAAAAACCATTAAAATAAAAAAACACCCCCCATGGAAACATGTTCTTAGGCACTCGATAGGTTTTTTGTTCATCCTCAATAATCTTGTAGGTAAAATACATATCCCAATTTTATTTTAGTCCCTGAGTGACTTGGTGGGAAATATAGAGGTGTGATATGTCAATTTATTTCCATTGTCTAGTCCCATCGATCTTGGTCATAATGATTTGTGCCATCACTTAGAGGGTGGGATACTATAGGTTCTTGATATACATGGTGTGGCCCTACTTCTAGTACATGAACATCATAGTGGTCTTTTATATCTCATTGGTGTCTACCCAGTCATCAACCATACTCAACCCTGAGCATTGCAATACCATGAACCTTTTTATTCTCTCAAGCATGATCTTCATATTATGCTTATAAATTTAGATTTAGTCCTCATGGATTTGAAAGAAAGGAACTAAACTACCTCCATGGGTTTTTCAAAGTATGGTAAATTAAATAGGTAGAACAACCCTATGGCATCCTACTAGTTAAATATCTCAAGATCAAACACCACCTAGTTATTGGTGTTTTGAATCTCAACTTAGTCATCATTTTGGAGTTCAACCTTATTTATAGGTTTTCAATTATTATAATCAAATATTATGGAAGTGGAAACCTTGGAAACCTAATTATCTTCACATAGTATTGATTCTAGATATTATATTTCCTTAATTAATAGTGGTAGGGGTAGGGATGATTGATCCTTCTTTATTAAAGATAATTTAGCCTTACTTGCTTATTGTGTCATGTTTATTTCCTCTTCCTCTATTTTCTAAACTTATTCTTTTGGAGTCTCTTCCCTATTAAGAACCATGTCTCTTTCATGCACATCCTTTAACTTTGGTATCATTGATGGTGGTTCAGTCCTTTGGGACTTTTTCTTAGGCTGTATCACCCTTTGAGACACCCAAAAGTTGACATGTGGTCATCCAACATTTCTAAATGAATACATGGTTGCAGCTTCAAATTTTTGAGCTTGAATATCATTTAATCGTAGACTTTATAATATGTAATTTGTAAGCTCTCTATCATGGTTGTGTCTCAAAGTTCCCCCTATTTTACTTGGCAAGAAGTGATAGTTTTCCTCTATACTTATTTAAATCATGACTTCACATTATAGCTTTGGTATTCACCTATTCAGCTCTGGTATTCATTTATTCATCTATTATATTCATTTTTTCTCAGATCTTTGGATCTTTTAATCATAATTAAATGTAAAGGTAAAAAGTTAAACAAAGTTAACTCACCTATTTATATTCTCATGAAGGGTTTCACTATCATTACTACTTTTTCATCACCTATCATTTTATGTTATTAATGCAAATATTTAGCATCTTCCATGCTTTGATCATTGCTTTTATCATTTAATGATTTTAATGATATTATCATGTCAAGTTGTTGGAACATTTTTTGCCATAACTATTTTTTCCACATTAATAACACGTTTCATTTCATGCCTTCTTTCAAAGTGGATGACAACTGTGTCTCACACTTCCCTTCTTATGGAATAAAGTTGTCTTTTGAAATTAAAACTAATGGTAGGAACATACTATCCTTATGCTTCATAGTTTTCATGCCTTACTTAAATAACTTGTGTGCCCTAATAATTTGTGTACCTATGCAATTTATGTGCCTACGAGTCAATATTTTTTATTTCTTTCCACCCCACATTAAAATGAGTCATGATCCTCCATGAAATAAAGAAACAAAACATTAACAAGAATTATACTAAGAAGTGTTTGTGCACAAAAAAGGTAGTGCATTTATTGAAAATAATAAATGTTAAACTAATGGCAAAATCCTTATTGATTCCAATATTTCAACTATTCAAAAGTGAAATACAGTTGGAGCTGACTTCCATTATAATGCCCAGGAAGGAATTGTCTATCCAAACTTTATAATTGACATGCTCTAGTAGGTTGAATGCTATGAATGATGAAAGGACCATCCCAATGAATCTAAAATTTTCCAAAATGGTGCACAAACTTGGAGTCATATGGTATGACTTTCATGCCTAGAGTAAAAGTTGTGTGCTTAAGTGTCGTTCATACCATGTCTTCTATTTGTGTTTTTCTACATCCTGACTCCAATGAGTAAGGAATTGGGATTTATCAAGTTGTAACAAAGCATATATAATAATGCTTTCAAGGATACTTCCTCATATAATTGTCTTACATGTGTTATACATAGAGATGGTACAAAAAACTTAATCGATAAGACTGATTCCTTTTCATACACCTAATGAAGGGTGTGATTTTATTTAGGTGATTATAGGTTATTTGGTAATCTCATAGTACCATAGACACCCTATCATCCTAATAAATTTGGCCAATATTAAAAATATTCATCAAAGTGGTGCCTATGATTTTATTTAATTCCTCGGTAGTGCCATTGGCTTGAGGATGGTATGGTGTTGTTTTCTGGTGTGCAATCATGAACTCATTCAACAAGATAAGAATTGTGTCATTTAAGAAATGGGTACCATGATTCCTAGTGAAACTTAATGGGCATCCAAACCTAGTGATGATATTCTCCTAGATGAAGTGCACAATAGTGACCTCAGTATAGTCTTTTGTTGGCATAGCTTCATCCCAATGCATAAGGTAATCGATTGTCAAAATGATATACCAAGATCCTATTCTTCATCCAGCTAGAGTGATGGCGACAAAAAAATCAATGGATTATTTATTGAATGGTTCTTGAGAAGGTATTGGTTATAAAGGCATGGAATTTATATGGTTAGGTTTTTCCACGTGTTAACATATATCACACTACCTAACATACACTTTATCATATTTAAAGAGAGTAGGCCACCATAATTCATCCAATAGAACCTTTCGTATGGTTGCCTCTCTATCATAATGTCCTCCCATAATTCCTTCATAAAAATTCTCAAAGTACTTTGGGGTGTTCATGCTACATAATACAATGCCAAAGAATCTTGTCATAGCCAAGTTTGTAAAGATCTCCTCCTAAGAGTTGAAATGATGTAGTGTGGACCACTAGTTGCTTCTTGGCCTAGGGAGTGAGACAACTGGGAATTAAACCAAAGGTTAGAAAAGTAGTAATCTACTCAAGTTCCTCAAGTACAAAGGTGGCATAGAATAGTTGAACATTAGGTAACTCATCTTCAATGGCATGTGGCAGTTCTCTAGACTTAATTTGGGATAAGTGGTTAGGTCTATAATTGGTTTTTCTAGGTTTCACCATGATAGAAAATTGGAACTCTTATAACAACACTATCCAGTGATAGATCTGTCCATGTATTATAAGTTTATTTACAAGGTACTTAAAAACCTCATGATCTATATAGAAAATAAAGGGAGTGGCTAATAAGTATTATTTGAACTTCTATAGATCATAGACTATTAATAAAGCTTTAAGTTCCATAGTGTTATAGTTCCCTTCAACTAGAGTGAGATTTTTTATGATAAAGTAGATTAGATAGTCCACATAAATTTCACCTAGTTGTGTAAGGAATGTACCAATGACAATTCCAAATGCATCAACATAGATGTCGAATGGTTTTGTCTAATCTAGAAACTAGAGGATAGGAATAGTGACCAATTTGTCCTTCAGTGTTTCAAAATCTTCTTCACAAGAAGTCTTCCATATGAAATGTTCATTATGCTTTAGAATTTCCTCTAGGGGCATGGCAATCTTTGCATATCCTTGAATGAACTTTCTATAGTAACCAATTTGGCCCAAAATGGCATAGACCTGACATTGAATCTTGGGTAATGGGAGGTGAACTATAATAGACACCTTCATCAAGTCTACCAAAATTCATTATTTACATATAATATGTCCTAATAGCACACCAAATGGTGTAGCAAATAGGCAGTTTTTAAGATCAAAGATATTTGTAAGACCTATTAATGCTCAAGCATAAGCCTCAAGATATAAAAATGGTCCTTGATCAAACCATAAACTATCTAATTGTCCAAATATACTTGAAGGAACTTGTGGATGAAGTCCTTAAAGGCTTAAACTACTATTCATGAAAATATCACTGGGGTGTTCATTAACCCAAAAGGCATGATAGTATACATGAAGGATCCCCATTTGGTGGTAAATATTGTCTTTGGTTTGTTATCTTCAACTATCTTTACCTGATCGTATCCCAAGAACCCATCAATGAAGTTATATATCTCACATTTAGCAACACCTTTAATGATTTCCACTATGAAAGGCATTAGGAAAGGGTTAGTGACATAGGATGTATTAAGTATTTGATAGTCCACACAAATATGGAAACGTCCATATTTCTTGATAATAAGCATCATTATACCAACCCATTTACATTTATTGATGGGGGTAATTACTATAGTGTGTAACATATTATCAATCTCCTCTTTGATGCATACTCATAGATTAGGATTCATTCTATATAACTATTTTCTAATTGGTCGAGCACCATCAATCAACTTGATATGTATCTTCCCTAAATATGGGTGGATCCCCTTAATTTCACTATAATTTTTTGGAAATACATAATAATATTCCTTTAAAAACTCAAATACTTTTGAAATCTCTATTTTAGTCTAATAATTTCCTACCATAACCATTTTTGGTTCTTAATCCATGTCAATGTTACAATAAACAATTTGAATGGGCCTATTATAATATTTATCTAGATTGGTTTCATTTTCATGGACATCTCTTATGCCATAGATTGTATGGACATCCAAATGATTGGAGAATGGGTCAAATGGGTTGGATCTTTCACCTTCTTCCACTTGAAAGACAAGTTTTTGTTTCCCCAGATGAATTTCTTCATGACAGTCCTAATCAAGGACTGGTACTGGCATGGAAACCAATTATCTCAATGGTTTATTAAATAGGTGTATGGTTTCTTCAAGGTCATGATGGATAATCCTTATATGATGTTTAATGGGACTTGGGTCACCAACAATTATTTCACATATAGCTTGGAGGGTGAGGTGTAAATCCATTCTTGAAGAAGAATAGTATAGGGCCTATTTCATGTTTTCCTTCAAGAGATGCCAAAATCAATTTTTCATGTGTCATTCTTCATTAACATACCATGCCCATGTCCATGTGCATAGAGTCCCATGTGAGGCATGCACTCATAAGTACTTTGATAAGTATGTCACTTCATCTCTCCATATTATCTCATAGGCTTCAATGTGAGGTTTTGGTGCTTGCATTCCATTATAATTGATTGATACCCTAACTTTATTATCATGGTGGAATCGATGATATAAGGTATAGTGTACTTGGTCCTAGTGAAGGTGCCACTCATGATGGGTTCTCCACCATCTTGCAGTGGTTCCATCTAAGAGAAGAACTAATGACTTGAAATGATCACTTTTAGAGTCATAAAATTCTTCACGGCACTATATGAAGTCACGTAGCTCCATTTATCCATGGAAAAATGGATCCTCATCAATTCTTTCAAGTAGTGCCTCTATGATTGGTCCCCTTATGTCTTGAATGGTGATAAAGTGCACAAACCTTTGATGTTTACAAAATTGGCATGGAATGGTCTCCTGAATTCTAAATGCACTACATACTCTTCTAATGAGGTCGTAGTTACTATGTGCCTAACAATTACAAGTATTATTTGTAGTGTTAGAGAGGGATTGAGTGTTAACCATTTGAAAATACTATCCAGAGCTGGATCACTTCACTCATTATCTCTAGTTATGACATTATAAATGTGATTAGTGTCTTCTTATGCATTGGTAGGTTTTATAAAAGGGGGCTCTTATGTTTGATCCAATGGAATAAGAACATGTTGGTCAGAGTTATCAAAACTAACATACCACTTCTTAAAGCTTAGATCTACATTATTCTCATAGCATTAGGGTCATCCCAAAAAATCTAGGAAGTCATCTACCTCAGCTAATTAAAGAACCTCAAAATCTACCTTGAAGGGTATTCTATGTATTTTAACAGTGGCATTCTTGAAGACACTTATTGGTAGATCATGAGTCTTGTTATCCATGAATAAGATGTGAGGTGATTGTTGTAACATTTGACTAGCCATTTTTCACTAAGCATATTTGGTAAGTACATTTACTTCTACACCAGTATCAACAAGTATGTCCCGTATTACCAATCCATTGATGGCATCATTGACTAGTATCTCTCTATCTTTTGGGGGAGAAAAGGGAAGAGAAGTGTCTTACCTTTGATCATGATTCAAGTGATGATCCTTAGTATATTATGTGGCTTTGGGTTAAGCATTATGTGTTGTTTATTCTTTATTCTTAAGCCAAGTGCTCAGCTATGAGACAATTTCCTCATCTAGCATGCACTTGCACAATTCTTGGAAGTCATCACAAGCCAAATTTTATGGTTTAACTACCCTTTGTACTATAACATGCTATGATAATTATTTGTATTTAAGGAATTTAATCTCTCCTTGAAGTTTTTGAAATAATGCCATTGTATCATGGAGGACATCCTTCTACTATTGGGCATCAGGATACTTTCTTACTCGTGGTTCTTCACGCTAAACATTTTTAGTATAATTTGAGATAGAGTGAGTCTATCCTCCATTATGTATGGTAATATTCACTTGTTAAATAGTTGGGGTTCCTAAACATGTGCACCAATGTTATTTATGAACTTGTACCATGATAGTACCCTTCTCATTTATCTCCTTAATAATAAATGCCTACAAGTCAAAACACTCTTCTATCTATTGTTCTTTTTTATAGAAGGCATATGTAAGGTAGTCTAGACAATCTCTTTGGTAGTGGTATGGGGATACACATTTTTAACATGTCATGGGTGGAAAATGAACACCTCATCTTCATCCTCTTGCTTAACCCTGGTATCTACCATTCTCCTAATTATTTTCTATAGATGTTTGTCATGTGTCATGCACTCTTTATTTATGTATATCACTAATCAGTCGATAATAATTAGTGTCATGAGTGTAAGAATAACATATCTTAAAATAATTAGACACCTTAATGTGCATAGCTCACTATAGAAGAGGACAAGATCATACATCATGTTCCTCATGAAGAATTTCACACATCTATTTAAGTACTGCACAAATGTTTTAATGCAAGTAGTTGTTTTATATATGCCCTTTAGATTCATAGTTAGTACACCAAATATTAATGCATGTATCATGTGCACTATTGGATATTAACTTCTCAATATTTGATTTCATGGATGCTATCTGATCTTCTATAAATAAACTGATCCCTATATCAACACTTCCAACTACTTCAATATGGAGGGTAGCTTCCAGGGCTTCGTATAGGTTAGTGAAGGTCTTCTGAGATAATGTTCATCATAAAGGGAGTAAATATCCTCATATAAACCATTTTGCATGTTGTGAAACATTGATTTATAAGGATAACTTTGATAAGAGCATATTAAACCTTACATCATACACTCCCACACTTTCAGTAAGCACCTAATTTATGTCCTTTAATGTAGTTATGCTTTATTGTTCAAATTCTAGAATGTCAAACTATTGAAGAAATGTTGTTTTAAGTTCATCATATTTGATGACATCTTGTTGAGGATTGAACTTCCTATACCATTTATGTGCATGGTCCAAAAGTGTATTTATCAACTGTGTGACTTTATGCTCAAAAGAGGTAATGCCTTGCACCCTCTAAATAAGTACTCATTTATGGATGTGTTCATATACATTCTCCATGCCGTGATATTTTGGTAAATGAAGCATCATTTCATAATATACCATTGCTAGCTAAGGTGCCTGAGATGGTAGTTGTTGAGAACCTCCAACCCCTATCACTTGAGGGAGAATTCCACTACCTCCTCTTGTTCTTCCACCTAGTCTACCTCCATTACCTCCACTAGTAGTGCTCATGACATGGGGTACAAAATATAGGTGATTAACCAAACTTGGGCCTGTACTCTATCCACTTTGAGGGCTAGGCCCTCCATGCATACCTAATTACAACATGTAATTCATTTAAAAAAGGAAGGAAAGTATTAGGTCTATATGTATGTCAAATGGATGAGTTTCAATATCTCTTAATGGCTCCTCAATATCTGATTTCATGCTATCTTTGTCCCAATTACCTATGTGTACTTAGTCTAAATCAAGAGCATGATTGAACACTATGGTTAGGGAACCTAGCTAGTTTAGACTTGGTTCTTTAGTTACCATTGTCCAAATAATTTATCCATCATATGATTTTAGATGCATAGGGAATGGCTCAAAAATGATGGGGTCCTCTTAATGTGTCTTCGCTTCCCTATGGATCCTCTTGAGTTTTCCTAGTCCCTTCTTATGCCACTAATTCCTATAATCCTATATCAGGCTTCATAATACTTATGCTTCCGTAATTCTTGTTGACCAGATACCATTTTTAACCCATAATATTTTACCAACTCTTTTCAACTGCCTTCCTAAATTTAAGGCTCATGCATAGAATAATTTAGCTCTCTATTGGCATAGTCTCACGTCCCAAATCAACAAATAAGTTCTTAATTTATAAGGCAAAGTGTTTAATATAATGGCCACACAGTTATTAAAGGAACTAGAACTTGGTTTCTTCAAGACATGAATAGGTGGTTACAGGGTACTCCAAAATGTCGATGTTCATAAATCCTTTCCACCAAACATTAACAACTCTAGTCCATGGGGTTCCAAGTCATGCTAAATCTCTTTGTCACTCTAGGGTCAAAAACTATCTTCTCCCAAGGTTTTAGGACCATCCTTAAGCATATGCAAAAACCCAAGCATGTAAGTGAACTTGGATCTTAATAAAGAAGGTTTCATATAATCCACTATAGATATTCTACTCTACCCACTATCATGTCAAAAATCTTGGTTCAGGGTAGCAAATTGCAAAGTTATCTTCAACATTGGTAATCCATTATTATATATTCTTAAGAGTAATACGCTCAAACATATTCTATGACTAAGAAGAAAATGCTACATGTCTCAATAATGGAACCAAAATGTTGGGGTTTTTTAATTGTAAATACAGTATCAATGTTGAAGTTTATCCCAATGAGCTATTTTGTTACCCCTTTCATGCAAGACTAAGGTATTGCATGCTCACCCAAAGTGCACAACTTGAGATTGGTTCCTATAGGTTTTTGTTTCATAGTAATACTTAGTTATATTCTTTGTCAAACATGTATTCAATTAGATATTCCATAAATGCAAAGATAAAATATTATGATCCTTACAGTTCTAAGTTCTACTTCCATAATTACATACATTAGCAACATTACAATTTAGAGTTACTTCTTATAATAGAAGAGATGCACTAGAATTCATGTTAACTTACATGACATCATTAATCATGAACACACAAAGTTTGATAAAACCCATAAATTTATATATTAAGCTTAAGCATCAAAATTAACAATACATCCATCCATTATTCTCTCTGCAATCCTTTAAAATAGGGGTATTTATACTTGTTTATCCCTGACCAAGTGTTTAAAATCATTAATTATTCAAGTAATTATCTAATGAACTCCCAACATACTAGGATTCATGGTGTTCAACAAACTCTCCTCCTAAGGATCTAAGACATTTCACCCCCTAAATCCACACTCTATGTTAGATCCTTTCTTCCATGTATTCCTTTCCTTACAGGCTGATGCAAAATTTCCTATGAATAAGGTCTAGGTGTCTCGTATGAATCATTTCTTTAAATTTTCTTCCTTCTCATGTGATCTACTATTCTATCACTTCAGTTATGAGTCCTAAGTCCTTGGGTTCCTCATGACTAATTCTTATCTAATTGGGTCCTCTTTTACTAGTCCATCCACATCATTATCCTCTTGCACCCTATAGGTTCTGTACCATGGTGCTTCTGCACCTAGAAAGTTCCATGCCATAGTCTTTCTACACTGTGATTGTCCCATGAAAAAAATGGACAATACTTAGCCAATATTTGGGGCCAACACCAAATTCATTATTATTATTTTTTTCACCTTACCATTAGTGTGTTCAAATCTAGGATACAAGTTATCATTCTTTGCTAACTAAATAAACCCTAGCTCTTCACCTTTCTTCACCCTTAAAATGATTTTGCTGAAAAATAAGTTAATGGGATCACAGTGTCAATGGGTACTACCTACATATCTAATACCACAAGGATGGCCTTAAACTTATGTATTTATCTCCTACATGTGGTAAATTATGTGCACAATGATTAAATATACTATATGCATATACATGTAATGATCTATTTTATGATTTGAAAAATATCACTCATAGTCTTCTCTTTGAATGCTTCAAACTTGTGGTATGACTACTCATATGCTTTATATGAAAATATGTATGAATAGGGAAAAGTAGAATGATTTTTTAGTCAATTTATTTAGCTTTAGTAGGTGTTTTCTTAGTATTCTATAGATGAATAATAAGAAGGCTTAGAATTATATTTATACCATATCTTTTAAAATATCTCACGATAGGGTTCAATAAGACAATTATACCAACCCATGGGTTATGATAATTTTTTAATTTGGATTACTTTTGGCTACTAGATAATAGATAAGGATGATAATTTTTTAATTTGGATGACTTTTGGCTATTAGACACTAGACAATGTGATATCTCTATTGGAGATTATAACTTGCACTCCACCATGTTTGCCTTGCCTTTAGGTAGATGTGATGTTGTTTTGGGAACCCAGTGCTTATGCACAAATGGACCCATATTATGGGATTTTGATGAACTTTGGATGCATTTTTTAGATAATGGTAAAAAACACACATTGAAAGGCTTACAACCAAGATCTCTCAGTATCATAAGTTCACATCACATGGAAGATATTCTTAATAATAATTCACATGGTGTCATTATCTAGCTCCATTCCATTCAAATGCAACCATCAAAATTCCCCACTACTCCTAATATACAACCCATGCTACAAAGGTATGCATGCATTTTTACCAAACTAGTAGGATTTCCACCTTCACAGCAAAAGGACCACCATATTTAGCTCCTTTCTAGAAGCATTCCTCCTAACATTAGGCCTTATCTCTACCCATTTTATTAGAAGACTGAGATCAAGATGCTCATTTGAGACTTACTGAAGTAAGGCCTTATTCACCCCAATACCAGCCCATATTCTACCCCAGTTCTCCTTATTCAAAAAAAATATAGGTCATGTCACCTCTGCATTGATCTCCATGCACTTAATCACCTCACAATCAAGGATAAGTTCTCAATACCTATTATTTATGAGCTTCATTATACTCATTTTTCTCCAAGTTGGATCTCTACTCTAGATATCACCAGATTTGGCTTCATGAGGATGATATCCCCAAGACAAATTTTCACATGCATGATGGCTACTATGATTTTTTGGTCATGCCCTTTGGCCTCACTAATTCTCCTTCAACATTTTAGGCATTAATGAATAAAATATTCTATCCCTACCTATGTAAATTCATTCTAGTCTTCTTCAATGATATCTTCATCTATAGTAAAACATGGTCTAAGCATCTAAAACATCTAGATCTCACACTACAACTTCTCTCTGACCAACATCTTTGTGTAAAATAGTCCAAATGTACTTTTGGCGAGCATGAAGTATAATATCTTGGGCATATTATTTCAGCCTAAGGGATTCAATTTGATCTTGAAAAAATAGATGCCATGACAAATTGGCCACATCCTTAGACACTTAAGAGCCTCCATGGTTTTTTGGGGTTGACTAGATAGTATCATAATTTTTTCAAGGAATATAGGAGTATTGTAGCTATTTTGATATCTATGTTGAAAAAGGATGAATTTTCTTAGACACAATCTACTGAGTGTGCATTTGAACAATTGAAACAAGCTATGTGTACTACACTTATTCTAGCTATGTTATATTTTGTCAAGACCTTTACTATCAAGAGTGATGCTTGTGGAAATGGACTTGGTGTTGTTATCCTATAATAAGGATGTCCCATTTCATTCACCAGTAAATACCTTTTTGGTAATAATTTAGTTCTCTCTACTTATGAGAAGGAAATGATGGCCATTTTGCATGTAGTATAGAAGTGGCAGCCATACCTATTGGGAAATCATTTTTGCATTAAAATTGATCATGATATTTTGAAATATTTCTTGGAACAACATGTCTCCACCCCATCACAATAGAAATGGGTTAGCAAACTCAGGGGTTATGACTATGAGATCACTTACAAGAAGGGTAAGGATAATATTATGGTTAATGCTTTATCTCGCACATTTATGGACCAAGCTTCCCTCTCAGTTATTTCCATGTCTATTATAAATTGGTTAGATGTTGTATAATAGGGGTATGTTAATGAATCCTCATTATCTCACATCATTCAATATTTGGCCACTAACCCCTCAATTTTACTTCATTATTCATGGGATGGTGCTTATCTATGATACAAGGGTCATCTTGTGATTCCCCAAAGAAAAAATCTTCAATAAGATATATTCTATTAACTCCATGATTCTCCATCCATAGGGAACTTTGGGTTTCTCAAAACTTATGAGTGAGTGTGATACTTCTTTTGTAAAGGAATGAAAAAGGCAATTCAATAGATGATGGCTAAATGTGATACCTACCAATGCAACAAGGGTGAAACAACACTCATCCCTAGGATGTTCAAACCCTTGCCCATCCATACCAAGATTTGGATAAATATTTATATGTATTTCATTAAGGGGCTCCCTAAATCTAGAGGGAAAATGGTGATCTTGGTTTTGGTTGATCACCTCTCCAAATATAATCATTTTTGTTCCTTTAGCCATCCCTATATGACCTTCACAGTCACACAAATTTTTCTAGACCAAATTTTTCATCTTCATGGCATTCTTTTCTCTGTTGTCTCAGATCATGATGCAACCTTCACCAGCCATTTTTAGATAAAATTATTTTGATGCACTAGTACCCAACTAAAGAAGAGTTTTGAGTATCGTCCATAACTAGATGGCCAGGCTAAAATTGTCAACAAATACTTGGAAACTTTCCCTCATTGCTTCACCTTAGAATAACAACATCAATATTCAAAGTATCTCCCTCTCAATGAATGGTGGTACAATACCTCCTACCACACTTTAATGAAAATGAACCCATATGAAGTAGTCTATGGTCGAGCACCACTAGTGCTCCTTCCATACACCCCAAATAGTTCATTAGTTCAAGTAGTTGACATGATTCTTTGAATTTGAGATCATATTTTCATTACCGTATGGGATAATCTTCATATGGCACAAAATTGAATGAAATAATAGGTAGATCAGCACCGTTCTGAGTGCACTTTTCAAGTAGGTGATATGGTTTTTATTCTCATATATCCATATAAAAAGTCCTTCCTAAAAATCAAAGGGAATAATAAGCTAGCTCCCAAGTTATATGGGACTTAAAAGGTTTTTTATAAGATTGGGTTGGTTGATTATAAGTTGGAGCTCCCACCTTCTTCTAGAGTTTACCCAGTATTTTATATCTCTTATTTGAAGAAAGTTTTTGGCACAAACATCAAGGTGTAGATTATTTTACTAGAACTTGATAATTAAGGATCCATTATTCTTGAGTCAAAGGCAATCCTAGATAGGCACACATGCCAAATTTTCTCCTTCTTCATCACTGAGGTTTTAATTTGATGGCATAGAATGCAACTAGAGGATGTAACATGGGAACCAATAGTTAAGATTCAACACCAATTCCCACATCTAAAGCTTTAAGGATAAATATTTTTCTAAGAGGGAGGGGATGTTATGAATCCATGGTATCTCTTCCTTTCACTTTGTTAGTTTAGTATTTTCTATGGATGCATATGCTTTGTAAGTCATCCCATGATCATTTTGTTTTATCCCACATTCATGGGAAGTAGTAGTTGATTAGATTAGAATTCATATAAAAGTAAGTGTTGAGGCCAATGAAAGCATCCAAAAATTATTATATTGAGATTGATCAAAGGTGGTTACCCCCTTGAAGTGGCCTATGATAAATATAATCCATTCAGTGCTTCTACTCATTTTATAATTTTGTTATTTCATGTATTTTTATTGACTTGTTATAGGAGGATCCTATCAGCATTTGTCAAATTTTTATATGAGTAATTCATACTTTTTAAAATAATCTTGAGTGTACCTCACTATCAATGGGCTTAAATAAAATATCTTTAGATTATTCTAGTCCATTAGAAAAGGTTTCCCTTTAGTTATGGTTCCTCATGTTTTTTCTACTCAATCTCTTAGCCATTTGCTTGTTCATAGGGTGAAGTTAGGGCTCATTAGGGGAATTTATCTTCATGATCAATCTTTGTAGCTCATCAATGGCCACTATAATACAACACCTTTTGCACCATACACAAGTAAAAATCTTCTTTTAAAAAGGTGTTAAATTAACCTGATATTTTTTGTAAACCCTCCATATCTTATCTACAATGGGATAAAACTACTAATTTATAGAAAGAATGATGCCTATGCCAGGATGGATCAAGAAATATAATAGGAAGTGGATCCAAAAATGTGAGAAAAATATATTTATTTACATCCCATTTGCATCTGATAACTCTCCCTCTGAGATGTGTAAAAATGTCATTGATATAGTAGAGTAAAAGGTGGAATATTGGATCACAAAACGTCTACCATTTTCTATCAAATTTCAAATTTGTTGAAGATCTTGGCTACCACCCATGTCTACAATTCCTCCTATTTTACCTACCCCAAAGCCTTATATGATAAGTTAGCCAATGTTCTGAAGTAATTTCTATGGGCCAATGCTAAATAAAATAGTGGATGCCATAGATTTGCTTTGGATATTTTTTATCTTACTTATGAGATATATGGTATGAACATGTCACATATAAAGAATTGGGGTAAGTGCACAAAGTTGGGGGACAAAAAGTGGCCTACCTGTGGACATGATTTTCTTGAAATTTTAGAAATCTAAACTTTTGTACATAATTTGAGATATCTACACACCAAATTTGAATATGGTGTAAGAACATGACATGTAGAATTTTGAGTCTATTTTCCAAAAAACTATTTTGAAAAAAAAATAGTTAAGTATAACTAGGTCAAACATCTAAAATTTGAAGAGGAACTCCTATTTTTTTAAGAAAATAGATTAAATAGATGGCCGTGTGGTGCACCATTTTTTGAGAAGCATTTAATATTATTTAAAACCATTTGGGTAAATTTTATATGAGATCTTCTAGTTTATGACCTATATTTTTTTTATGTTTTTTCGATGAATACTATTTTGTCTATGAATTTTGTAAGTAAATAAAACCTGAAAATTGACAAAAAAATGGATTGCCATCTGTGTGATGCACCTAACCACCTAAAACAAAACTAAAATCAATTTTCTTTTTTTATTAAGTATAGAATTAGTCCTAGTTTGTGACCATATAACTTGTTTTTCACTTGAATAAATGAAAAACAAGTTATAAGAACATGTATAGGCATGTATGTTTATGTCATGTAGTGACCTAAAAAAGATATAGTTAGAAATCAACATAGTTTGAAACCTTAAATTAGTTTAAAATTTATAAAAAACATATTTTTGGAAAGAAGAACACGTGCTCATTGCTTTGGTATTAAGTTTTTGAATTTCACATTGAAATTCGTAGTGTATTTGGTGATAAAAGTTGAATTTTTTTTTTTTATCATAACTCTTGGACTCAAATGTAGATTAATAGGTCTAAACCTTAGGCTTGGTAATCCAATCCATTCTCGAGTCAAAAGGCATGGGATTTCAATTAAAATTTAAATAGTGTGATCCCATTAATAATGTGATCATGTTATTAATGTGACCACATTATTAATGTGATCATGTTACTTAATAATGTGATTGTGTTAATAATGCAATCACATTATATATTCACAATACCCAAAAACCCAAATTTGCATTTTGACCTACTAAAGGAGCCATTAAGCTTAGTAGTCTTAAGAATAAAGTTTGGTTGATTAATATTTATATTTGGTACCAATATTATTTTCAAGG
The DNA here is from genome assembly GCA_037957365.1 of Torreya grandis. Classification (NCBI taxonomy): domain Eukaryota; kingdom Viridiplantae; phylum Streptophyta; class Pinopsida; order Cupressales; family Taxaceae; genus Torreya; species Torreya grandis. Next base: position 382,140 of record JARHVA010002815.1, read on the forward strand.
TTTGATACCATTGATTGATAACTAGAGATGTATTAACATGTGAATTAATTTATTATTCACTTGACATGATTCTAATCTTCCTTAAAATGTAGACAGTCCTAGTTCATCCTAAATAGGGTCAATAAGTCAAAAGTTGGTTTTTGGTGATCCACTGATCCAAATCACTCATAATTTGGTATATTTCATTTAGATTTCATTTTTTACATGACTAAATAAATTATATTATCCAAAAATTAATTGGAGTACAAGGATCCTTTGACTAAGTACTAACAGACCTAAAGTATTAGGTCTGAAAGAGAGTTCAGTGATATTTTAAATGTTTAAGAATTAGTTATTTGTAATTTGGTATTTGAAAATGAATTTATAGTCTTCACAAGATTCAAATGGTGTTTTGGAAAAACAAAAAATAAATCAAGGGTCATTGTATTTTGTGTCAAGAGTGTATACAATCCTAAAAGAGGCTGAGTTTGGTTAAACAAGATTGCATTAGTTTTTGTGGATATTTGGTAATGTTTAGAACTTGTAAAAAAAATTTATAAACTTTATAGTATTATTGTAGTCTATGATAATATTGTTTGATTCAATAAGTGAAGTTATATAATGAACTATTTTCAAAGTATAGAAATGCGTTAGTACCCTATTTTACATATAACAAGTTGTCTATTATCAAGTTCAAACATGTTGCAAACATACATGCCATAAACATACGTACCTTACGATATAACTAATTTTATCATAAGATGTCATAAAATGAATTTTTTAAACCTATAGCCAAAACTTAGCCTTTGTACCAATCTAGTTGTGCATCTAAGGTAAATTAGGGCTATTTTGAACCCCTTCAACCTAATTTCATGACTATAATATGTGATTTTGGGGTTGATCAACTCTAATTTCATTATCTCGATTGAAGAAAAGAAACATAATTTATTTATATGCAATTTCTACATGTATATATTATGGGTTTTAGCTCAATAAACTTGAAGTCATCAGTTAATGAATGCAAATGATGATTAGTTCAATTATGGAGGTAATTAGGGACAAAATGAGCCACGTGAACATATTTTAAATTGTATATTTAATGTGATTTGGAGTGAAATTAACCATAATGTTATGCCATATATAATTAACCAAATATTTTATTCATTTAATCCAAGAGGCATTTGAGGCCAATTTTAACCCCTTAAAGAGCAAGATATGATTTGGAGCACAATTAAAAGTTTGATTCTATCATGAATTGATCCAATTAGTCAAATTATGCCATTAGGGCTTGATTTGGGGAAAATTGAGCCCCTAATTCATTACCATAATTGACTTAATTAGTTTAATATATGATGATATGAAGGCTGATTGAGCCCAAAATCACATTCTTTACTCACATATCTATGTTCAAGGAGTTCAAATTTGCCCAAATCACCATAATGATTATACCTTTTATACCTTAAAACCTATACCCTAAGCTCTAATCCCTAAATTTCTTAATCTCTAAACTCTAAACCTTAAATATAAACTATTTAAACCTTGAACCAATCATTTTATCCCAAATTAACATCATTTAGACTAATAATTAACTTCATAGGGCTCAATTTGGCCTAAATCACATGACTAATTGCCCCATTTGACTAATTCACTCAATCTACATAATGACATTGGGTATAATGACAATCAAAAACACATTCTATAGTCACAAATGGGTCCAAGTGATTCAAATTATCCTCAATTATCTTTGTAATTGACCCTATATACCCTAAACCATATATACATTAAAATCTAAGCCCGAAACCATAAACCCTAAATTTTAAACCATAAACTTTCCCTATTTACTAATTGATTTAGTCCTAATTAACATCCTTTATAGTAATAATTAGGTTCACATTGCATAGAGCAATTATATATTATATACAGGTCCATAAACATAAACCTTATGCCCTAATCCATAATCCCTAAAACATAAATTGTAATCCATATTCCATAATGCCCACTACATGCTACAAATATACATGCCTTATGATATAACTGATTTTATCACAAGATGTCATACAATGTACTTTCTAAACCTATGGCCAACACTTAGCCTTTGGAGTACCAATCTAGATGTGCATCTGAAGTAAATTGGGGTTATTTCAAGCCCCTTTAAAATAGTTCCATGACTATAAAATGTGATTTAGGGGTTAATCAAATCTAATTTCATTATCTCGATTGAAGCAAAGAAACATTATTTACTTATATGTAACTTATACATGTATAGAATGTGGTTTAGAGCTCAATAAATTTAAAATCATTAGCTAATTAATCCAAATGTTGATTAGTTAAATTTTGGAGGTAATTAGGGTCAAAATGACCATATGAACCTATTTTAAAATGCATATGAAGTGATTTGGAGTGGAATTAACCCTAATTTCATGTCATATATAATTAACCATAGATTTGATTCATTTAATTGAGGATGCATTTTAGGCCAATTTTAACCCCTTCAAGATCAAGATATGATTTGGGGCAAAATCAAAAGATCAATTCTATCATAAATAGATCCAATTAGTCAATTTATGCAATTAGGGGTGTGATCTAGGAAAAAATGAGCCCCTAAACCAAATTTATGGCTCAATTAATTGTATAACATGTATGCAACATGTACATCACTTAACTAACCCTAATTTTATCATAAATGCAATCATGAAGGTAATTATCATAAATAGGTGAACAAGTAGCTCAAATGTTATTCAATTACCTTAGTGATTGGACCTTATATCTAATATCTTAAACCCTAAACCTTATACTATTTAACTTTAACCCTAAACCCTATACCATTTTCCTTAAACCCTAATCCATAAGACCTAAACCTTGAACCCTTTAAATTTTAGATCTTAAACCCTAAAATAATAATTTTAGCCCCAAATAACATCCTTTATATATAGTAAGTTAGGTTCATAGGGATAAACTTGGTCAAAATTTCATCACTCATTAAACCACAATTGACTTAATTGGCTTAATTTGTGATGATGCGGGGGATAATTGAGCTCAAAATCACATTATTTACTCATAGATATAGGTTCAAGTAGCTCAAAGCTTCCCTAATTACCTTCATAATTATACCTTATATACCCTAAAACCTATACCCTAATCCTTAATCCTTAATGTTCCTAATCCCTAAACTCTAAACCATAATTGTAAACTCTTTAAACCTTGAACCAATCATTTTATCCCAAATTAACATCATTTAGACTAAGAATTAAGTTCATAAGGATCAATTTGGCCTAAATCACATGACTGGTATCCCCATTTAACTAATTCACTCAATCTACATGATGACATGGGGTATAATGACAACCCAAAAACACATTCTATAGTCATAAATGGGTCCAGGTGATTCAAATTGCCCTCAATTATCTTTGTGATTGACCCTATATATCGTAAACCATATATACATTAAAAACTAAACCATAAACCATAAACCTTAAACACTATACCCTAAATTATAAAACATAAGCTTTCCCTATTAACCAATCAATTTAGTCCCAATTAACATCATTTTTAGTAAGAATTAGGTTCACATGACATATAGTGATTAGACATTATATGCAGGTCCTCAAACCTAAACCCTATACCCTAATCCCTAAAACATAAATTGTAATCCCTGTGCCTTAATTCCCACTATATGTCCCAAATATAAATGCCTTTTGATATTGCTAATTTTATCACGAGATGTCATAAAATGCATTTTTTAATCATATTACCAAAACTTAGGCTTTGGAGTACCAATCTAGCTATGCATCTAAAGTAAATTGGGGCTATTTTGAGCCCCTTCAACCTAATTACATGACTATAAAATGTGTTTTTGGGGTTGATTAGCTCTAATTTACCCTAATAATCATCATTAGTGTACATTATATACCCTAAAACCTATACCCCAATCCCTAACACTTAAAGTTATTCATCCCTAAACTCTAAACCATAAATATAAACTCTTTAAACCATGAACCAATCATTTTATCCCAAATTAACATCATTTAGACTAAGATTTATCTTTATGATTGACATTGTGTTCCCTAAACCTAAGCCTTAAACACTATACACTAAATTGTAAACCAAAAATTATCACTATTTACTAATCAATTTAGTCCTATTTAACATCCTTTGTACTAAAAATCAGGTTCACACATGACATAGAGCAATTAGACCTTATATATATACCCTTAAACCTAAACCCTACATGCCCTAATCCCTAATCCCTAATCTATATTAAGTATAATGTGATCATGTTATTCTTAATATAGATAACACTTGGTTCTCAATGTCAATTTTTATCCCCAACTGAGTATTAAGAATATCATGATCATGTTACGACAAAATGTGATCATATTATTCTTAATATATACTTCTCAATATGTATGTTAAAGAAAAAATTATTATAATAAATAACATGATCACATTACGTAATAACATGGTCTCATTATATAACACAATTGCATTATTATTATTATAGACAAAGATCACTTTTTAACATCTATTTTTAACCCAAATCAATAATTTTGTCCCCACAAACATTCTTTGTGTATTTTTGTGGGACATGCGATACCTATGTACTTGACCCCACATTTGAAAAGCTATCAATTATGTTTGATGGGTGGCATATCATGTTAGAGGAAAAGGAAGATATTGAAGAAAAAACACCAGAGGAATTAGAAGATTCGAGATAGAAAAATAAGATACGAATGCAAAGATGAAAAACAAGTTTGGGATACTTTCTTTGATAATTTGCAGTGTGATAGTCAAAGATGTTAATTATTTATTTCATTGATAAAATTGACTAAGATGAGACCTATAATGTACATGTTAGGACTAAGAACAACTAACATAGATGATGAAATAAATGAAATTGTTAAAAATATATGTGATGAATATCATATTGTATGCCCAAAATCATGCACCCAAGATTGTAATGTTGCCCATCATATACTTACAATTTGTGCAGTAAGTAACCAAATAGGGAAAAAATGAATGGTTTCAAAAACAATCTTAACACTTAATACAAATAGAAAAAATGTTAATGAAAGTAATTGAAAGAAATGAAAGACTTAATGAAATAATACCAATGAGCTATGGGAATTCTCTAGTAGATTTCCATGAAAGGACAAGGCTATAGATGATACTCTCAAAGATTTAATGCTCAATTTTAGAAATACAATACAAGAATTTTGTCCAATGTAAGAGACTTAGTGAAAAGAAGAGATGATTATCGTAACCATGAATTTCTTACAAAAAGAATATTGGATATGAATCAAACATAATTGTACTCTAAATTTTTTTAAAAATATCCAAAAAAATTTATTTGTCAAATATATTTTGAGATGGCCAAACCCTTTTATGTAAAAATAAATCACACACGCACCACTTGTTGTTGTAGGCAACATGTTGAATTTTCAATGCACTATGATGTTTTTCACCATATTCATTTTCCTTTACATACTAACAACATTTTTTATGATTGTGGCATTGAATTTCTACCAAAATCTGCCAAGGAATTTATTCCAACTATCTTTTTCAAAAGACCATATGGATAATTATTTTACAACAAATCATGTTTAAATCAAAATTGTAGAATTTGTGGTGGATTTTTAAAATTAAAAAAATATATCCATGAGGATATTACAAGTGCAATTGGATAGGAATTAGTCAATTTAAGCAACTATAAATTAGTGACTTATCAAGTAAAAGATGGTAAAGAATATAAAAAGTGTGAGATTGTTACAAAAAATATACCTATTTTTGAATTTTTGGTCAAATTTAGGAAGAAAATTATTTATGAGTATGCAAGGCACACACATAGGGATATATGGTTGATGAAAATTTCAAAATAATCAAAGATACATTCCCACTTGGTTTGATTATTTCAGTAGTTGGCATTGCTAAAACTTACATAGTTAAACTCCAAATGGAAGTTTAATCATAGTATTATAGCTCATCATAAGTTACAATATTCATACATATATCATTCATGCATGCACCTGATAGTACAGAGCAATAATGAAAAATATTAAGGGAGTACCATTTCTATATCAGTGATGACCGATCACATTATTTAGTGTATGTGCAAGGTATTTTTCAAAACTTTTACGAATAGTTGAATTAGAGGAACATTAATTTTAATCAACATTAAATTTGGTTAGATAATTGCACATCACAATTCAAAAATGCATGGATGTTTTATTGGTTGAGTAGGATTCACATTGCCACTGGTGTAGAACACATTTGGAGTTTCACTGAGGATAGCCATGGAAAAGGGGAGCATGTGTGAAAAGAGTTATTGCAAGGGAGCAGTTAAAATTTAAAGATGGTGTTCATTTGATAAATGCAAAAACTATGGTTGAATGGTGTAATGAGAACATGTGTCATGGTGCTCAACCAAATTCTATTATTTGTATACATTTTTGCTTAATAGATGAAGAAAAAATATCAAAGCATGAGGATTGTATGAATCTAATAGGTTAAAGTGGCATCCACTTATTTTGTAGCTAAAATGCAAGTTCTTAGACTATTTATACGAGACACTTGGCATGTTTTTGTTGTGTATGCATGCACTCTATTTGAAATGAGTGTGAGTCACAAAAGTGGGTAGATGATAGGATTTTCAAACCTCTAATTCCAATAAACACATATCAGATTTCAATAGCATTGGAACTTAAAAATATGACATCATCAGATGACTTTGACCATGTATCTAATTTAGTGTAGCCAGGTAGAATATTTTTCATTATGTACAATTTATTCTCATTATATATCTTCATATTGTTGCTAAATATGGTTTTTTGTGATACAAGGCATGTTTTTGCAATTATTTTAGATGAGGATAATGAAGAGGGCATTGATTAATATGTGTGTCGATGTGTAGAGAGAAATAAAAAAATAACTTCCATAGTTATAGATGGAGAAAACATTGACTATCCCACTGGGTCAGTGGTAGTCATTGGAATTTGGTTTTGATAATATCTTATAAAATATTTAGATCAGTGGTTATTTGAAGAGTTTGAAATGCACAAGAAAATACTTCACTATTCAAATTTGATTCTTTTAATGGATATTTAATTACAAAATTATCATGGTGGGCCATTAAATAGGAAACTATGGAAAGTTTGAAAGTCAAACCATGAAGCTATTTTTGATATTATCAAGGTTAGAAAAGATCCTAGTGGCTCATTAGATTCAAATACATAGGTATGTTGACTTTTTAAATGTATATACAATCAATTTTACTAAATGTTTTTTATTATATAGGTACTACATATAATTTCATTTTTAATTACTTACTAACAATTTTGTAGGTTAGTGGTGCCAGATAAGCTTCCACCTTCACGTGGTTAGCACTGTTAGTGGAGAATTACATATTATTGAAAATAAGATAAATTTAGGTTAGATGTGATTGAATATTAGGTTGGACATGATCGAAGCCCAAAAAATGACTTATAGGTTTCATTTTATGTGTGTTTGAACTTAGGCTAAAAAATTGCATTTTCTTATATTAGGAAGGGAATTCTTGAGGCCAAAATAGGTGGTGAGTTTGTTAATTAGGCCTAATAGGAGGCAAAGAACATGGTACTATATTTTATCCACCCCATTTGGATGTGTTTTCAATGTTATTTTTCAATCAAAAATCATTGAAACTAGATTTTTGCAACCACAACTTAAACTTTGATAACATTTATTACCAGTGTTTCCACGCTCCAAAATGCTAGTGAAAATGCAGTTTTAGGTGAATTTAAACATCATGGCAGCGTGATAATATGAAATTTTCCTATCTATATGTGATCAAAGTGATATATTCTCAAGTGGAGGTCTCGGAGGCATAAATGACAATTGGAGCTTAAGAAGTTACTTGTTCAATGCCAAAAAGTTACATTTTTGGACCTCTCACTATAACTTGTCCAATGGATTACTCTTAAAGGTTCCACTTGAATGATCTAGGGTGAAATTATAAGGATTAAATAGGTATGGGAGGGATATTATGGTTTATATAAATGACTTATAGGTTTTGTTTTACATGTGTTTGAACTTAAGACAAAATATTACATTTTTCTTGTATTGGGAAGGGCATTCTTAAGGTCAGAATGGGTGGTGGGTTTGTCGATCATGCCTAATAAAAGGATAATAACCTAGTCCTACATGTTATACTCCACATATAATTATTTTAAATGTCATTTTTTAATCAAAAAGCATCAAAACTAGAGTTCTTCAACTACAACATAAACTTTGACAACATTTGTTGTCAATGTTTTCATGCTTTGAAATAGTAGTGAAAATGTACATCTAGAAGGATTTGAACATCATGGTGGTGTTTTAACATGTAATTTTCCTATATAGATGTGATATAAGTGATATATTCTTAGGTGGAGGTCTTATAAGCATAAATGAAAGTTTGAGCTCAATAAGTTACTTGTTCAATGTCAAAAAGTTACTTTTTTAGACCCTCACTGCAACTTGTCCAATGGATTACTCTTGAAGGTTACACCTAAGAATTATAGGGTGAGATTAGAGGGATTAAATAGGTATTGAAGGGATATAAATTTTCATGTAAATGACTTATAGGTTTTGTTTTATGCATGTTTGAACTTTGGCTAAAAATTTTCATTTTTCTTGTATTGGGAGGGGCATTTTTTACGCTAGAATAGGTGGTGGGTTTGTTGATCAGGCCTGATGGGAGGAAAAAAATATATTAATATATATTATCTAACCCTAGATGTATTTTTAGTTTTATTTTTTAGTCATAAATAATGAAAACTAGAGTTCTACAACCACAACTTGAACTTTGACAACATTTGTTGGTAGTGTTTATGCACTCTAGAATAGTAGTGAAAATGCACTTCCAGGTGGATTTGATTGTTTTTGTAGTGTGATAATATATAATTTTACTATTTATATGTGATAAAATTGATATATTATTAGGTGGATTCCCAGAGGCATAAATGGCAGTCAGAGCTCAAGAAGTTGCTTGTTCAATGCCAAAAAGTTGCTTTTTTGGACCCATCACTGTAACTTATCCAATGAATTGGTTTCGAAGGTTCCACATAAGTGATCTAGTGTGTTATTAAAAGGATTAAATATGAAGGTTAATGATCTTATGGTTTATGGAAATGAATTATAGGTTTTATTTTATTCATATTTGAACATAGGCTAAAAAATCACATTTTTCATATGGGTGGTGGGTTTGTCAATCAACCCTGATGGGAGAACAAAAACCTATTAATAGATATTATCAACCCCGTATATTTTTTTTTGGTGTCAACTTTTGGTTAGGAAGCATCTAAACAATAGTTATACAACCATAACCTAAACTTTGACAATATTTATTATCAGTGTTTTTGCACTCTAGAATGGTAGTGAAAATGCTCTTTTGGGTGCATTTGAACATCGTGATAGTGTGATAAAATGTAATTTTACTATATGGATGTGATTTAAGTTATAACATCTTAGGTGGAGATCTTAGAGGTATAAATGGTAGTTGAAGCTCAAGAAGTTTCTTGTTCAATGCCAAAAAGTTGCTTTTTTAGACTCATCATTGCAACTTATCCAATGAATTGATCTCAAATTTTTAACCTAAGTTTGATAGGGTGATATTATAGGGATTAAATATGAAATGGATGGATTTAACAGTTCATGAAAATGACATATAAGTTTTTTTTTATGCATGTTTAAACTTAGGCTTAAAAATTACATTTTTCTTGTATTGGAAAGGGCATTCTTGAGGCCAAAATGGGTGGTGGGTTTGTCGATCAGGCCTAATGGGAGGCCAATAAATTGGCATTATAAGTTATATACCCCATAGGACATGTTTTAAATGTCAAGTTTCAGTCAGAAAGCATCAAAACTAGAGTTTTGCAACCTTAACTTAAACTTTGACAATATTTATTGTCAGTGTTTCCACTCTCTGGAATGATAGTGAAAATGCACATATGGGTGGATTTTAATGTCATGGTAGTGATATAATATGTAATTTGACTATTTGGATAATTGAAGTGATATATTCTTAGGTAGATGTCCTAGAGGTAGAAATGGTAGTTGGAACTCAAGAAGTTTCTTATGTAATATCAAAAATTTACTTTTTTGGACCCATCATTGCAACTTGTCCGATGAATTGCTCTCAAAGGTTCCACCTGAGTGATTTAGGATGAAATTATATGGGTTAAATAGGTAGGATAAGGATTTGAAGGTTCATGAAAATGACTTATAGGTTTCATTTTATGCATATTTGAACTTAGGCTAAAAAATTACATTTTTCTTGTATTGGGAAGGGCATTCTTGAGGCCAAAATGGGTGATGGGTTTGTCAAATGGGCCTTATGGAAGGTTAAAAACCTGGTCTTAGATGTTATCCACCCCTCTATATGTGTTTTTAGTGTTATTTTTTGGTCAGGAAGAATTACAACAATAGTTTTACAATTATAACTTTAACTTTGACAATATTTATTGTCAATGTTTTCGTGCTCCAAAATGGTAGTGAAAATGCACGTTCGGGTAGATTTAAGTGTTTTGGTAGTGTGATAAATTTTAATTTACCTATATATATGTGATCAAAGTGATATATTCCTAGGTGGAGGTCCCAGAGGTAAAAATGACAGTTGGAGCTCAAAAAGTTACTTGTTCAATACCAAAAAGTTGCATCTTTGGACCCATCACTGCAACTTATCTAATGGATTACTTTCAAAGGTTCCACCTGATTACTCTAGGATGAGATTATAAGGATTAAATATTTAAGGGATATATTTTAGGATTCATGTAAATGACTTACAAGTTTCATTGTATGTGTGTTTAAACTTAGGCTAAAATTTTGCATTTTTCTTTTATTGGGAAGGGCATTCTTGAGGCCAAATGGGTGGTGGGTTTGTCAATAAGGCCTGATAGGAGGCTAATAACCGGGTAATATATATTATCCACTCCTAAAAACATGTTGAAAGTGTCAATTTTTGGTCAAGAAGCATTGTAACAATAGTTCTACTAAACTCTCAGCCTGTAAAACATGTTAAAACTTGGGTAAGATGAGTTTTGGTTGATTTGAGTTATATAAAATTGGGTAAGGGTTAGAAAAAGTTAAAATTTCTAAAATAATACTATAAATATAATTTTTAAGAGCTATAATCTCTATTTTTATAAATTGACCTATTGGAGCAACAACTAGGTCTAGAGACCTAGAAACTTAAAAAGATAGAATTTGAGAATGAGAGCTCAATCTCTTAGAGACCTATAGTTGGTCAATTTATTGTAAGTTTTGACACTTACATAAATCCATGAGTTTTCTTAAGACTTATCCAAATTTTCTTAAACAATATTGTTCAAAATAAGGAGAGTAGATCTAAGATATTGGTGACTAGTTAAGAGCAAACCAAATGAGTAATTGACTAGTTTAAAAAAGATTGTTTGAGAGTGGATTTTGAATAGAGTTGAGAACAAGAGTGGATAAGCAATGTTGTAATTCTTCATGGTCTTAAAGATATTAATATGAATTTCATATCCATATTAAAAATATAAGATCAAACTATGCATTAGGTGGTATTAGGGGATGATAAAGGGTTTTGGCCAAAGATGGATCATTATCTCATGAGTGATTATTTGGTTTTAAGTTAGTAAGGTTTCCTTTTATCACACTAAATGAATTATAGTCAAAGTTAGGCATAAGTTCATCTTGTAAGTTTATCAAAGATGAATAAATAGACCATGTACATGGTCACCAAAAGGAGTTGAGTGCAGAAGAGGTATTGATAGAGATTACTCAAGAGGTGAGGGAAAATATAAAGGAGAAAGAAGCATAGAAGGCATACAAGAAGTAGGACTAGTTTCAATAAAATCTAATCAAAAAGGCATTAGATCCAGGTGAAGGTGAAAGATCAGGTAACTTATAGGTATAGTTATCTGAGTGATAAAGTTACAAAGATTTATGAATGATTTTATGTCTTTGCATTATACAAGTTTGAACATGATTGGGTATGGGTTGTAAGTGTAATCAAATTGTGTTAATGATCAATTGAAAAGCTATAAATGCGTGATGACAAATTAAAAATAGATAAGAGTGTCATTAGTCATTTACACTACACATAATGAAATAAAAACTTTACTTTAAAAAAAATATGGGAGATTCGAGATTTATAGCATTGAAAATAATAAATTTTTAATCCTCATTTATGTACAACATTAATTATGAGATCTGATAGATAATAGTTTGAAAGATTAAAAAAACACTATACAATAACTCACAATGAAAAAAAAACCAAATATAAATTAGATAGATTGCCATGATAGGCATAAAATATAGGCACATGTGTGCAATGTCAATAATACATAGATTATCGTGATAGGCATACAAAAAATTACATCTACCAACATAGTATATAATGTTGGGTGAATGTCATATACACATATACAATACCAAAAATATGTAAATTGCCTTATAGGCATACAATAAAGCACATCTCATGTAAGACATCTAATTCATCAAATAGCCTCCTTTTTGCCCTCCTCAAAGAAGACTCTCCCTAGGATTCCTTGATAGTAGATGGAGACCCTTCTAATTCATTAGATTGTTCCAAAGTCCAACTATGGGTGATATACTCATAGATCACTTGTAGTTGAACCTATTCAAATATAAGTATTATTATAAAATTAACATAAAATACATTCAACCAATTGTTAAAAATTAATTTTAAACCACAATAAAAATTCATTTAAACATGTACTTACTGTAAGCTCACAGTCCTACTCAATCTATTTTTTATGCTCAAAAAAGTCAATGGTAGGCTTAGCTATTCAAATAGGCATATAAAATGTAGGAAAAACATGTGAAGCTACCCTAATAATCATTTGACTAGGACTATCATATGTCATAAGGCAACCCTTCATACACAATACATTCACATTTTAGTTATATTTTCCCCAAGTATGTAGTAAATTAATTAAATCAAGTCTATTTTAACAATTTAAAATTACAAGTTAATATATATCTTTGTTAGTGTCTGTGCAGATGATATTGTAGTAGCAATGCCTATGTCTATCTTAGTTTACAAAGAAGGAGGAGTGTCTAATTGAGCCATCAATTGTTCATGTAAACAATGTCTCACTTAATTTTATATAAAGTATCAAAGATATATATATGGCAAGTTTTGCTCAATGTAAACCAAGATATATATGGAAACGTATTTCAACGTGCATATCATGAAAAGATAATGTAAACTAGGAATCATGGAAGTGTAACTACCATGCAATGTGAAATGGCCAAGAATAACAAGTAGTTTACATATTGGATTTAATATAGTAATCGTAATACATGTAGGAAGTGTGAGCGGAAGAGTAGGAGGTGGAAATAATAGTAGCACTTTAACAAGGAAAAGTTAGGGAGAGAAAAGGAATAAGAGACATATCAAAAACTTTATCCTTAGTTGTAAAGCTTCTTTGGATAGAGTAAAATGGAAATAAGTGTCTAGTAGTTTATGATCAATCCTATGGTGTTCATATCTCTAGTTATAGAAGATTCAAGTTAGTAGTCTACATGTTCAAAGTGGTGAAACCCAAGTTTCAATACTATATCTTTAGGCAAAGTCAGAAAGAGGAGAACATAGTCAATTTAAAGTGTCATTATAAATTATTGAAATATGAGTAAGGGATAGAGGAGCTATATGAAATTAATGTAAACACATTGAAAATCTCAATATTATTGAGAAAATGCAAAATACATGGGAAGACTATATACAAACCAATTAGTAATAATTCTGAGTTTGCATAGTCATAAAGAAAGACCATATAGATTTATTGGAAATAGATTTGAGGATTTAAGGTATTGTGAATGTTGTGCAATATTATTTTCCATGTGTGATTATTTAAATCAAATGAAGGTAAAGGGTCTTAAGGGTTTATTATGTACTATTTGTTGACATAGTCATGTTGGAGGGGTTTATAAATTTGTAAAACTACATGTTGGGAGTGATTTATTATTGATAAAGGAAAATTAATAGTTTGAAAATATGCATGGGGTAAAGGCAAATCCATTTCAAGACTTATAATATTTGATAATGGTTAAAATGTCATTCAATATCATTTATTATCCTCTCAGATAGGTGTAGGACTGAGACAACACAAGTTAGGGTTTGAAACTAGAAAATGAGATAACAAGTGAAGTAACTAATGAAAAGTCATTAAAATTTGTGGACAGGTGTATTTATATAGGAAGAAGAGGATTTTAAAGGTTTTAATTCAATTTGAGTTTGTATGGTATGGTTTCACAGTCAATATATTAGGCTTAGGAGACCCTAATTAATCTTGAGGGGTGTTGAGTTAGGTGTTTTCCAAAGAGAGTTAAATTATGAAAGTCCCTACATGAGCTATGTGATGTAAAGGGGTATCTGAAAGTGGGTTTGGTTTGGTTGGAAGATTTGTAGTTTACTCAGAACAAGGAGATTTGCCTCAAAAAAGGGCTAGTAGAAGGAAGGTGTGAAAGAGGAAAGAAGAGTTAAGTGAAGTGTTTAAGCTTGAGGGTTGTGTGGAATAGTTAAATGCATGAAATGAGATGTAATTGAGTATGTAAATTCTCTTATGAGTATTGTGTAAGAACAAAATCAAAGTAGCATGTAGACCTATGAAAACACATAAGAAGATTGTAAATAATAGAGTAAGGATAAAGAGATAGAACATGAAAATAGAGTATAAACTGAGGAAGTTGATGTTAAAAAGAAATATTACATAGGTAGTTGATTAGTAAAATGTCTTGAAGTAGGGAAGGAGGATTAAATGAATACAAGGAGGCTTAAAAGCCATTGAGTAGGTAAGAGTGAACAAGAAAGACCTATTAAATGCAAAGTGATCAAAGAGATAAAGAGATTGAAGATAGAAGATAGAAGACAAATAAGGACAAGAAAAGATCAGAGCTAGGTATTTGGTAGAGGTAAGTGTGTGTTTCTATCCATATCAGGGAAGCTTCTTAGAACCTATGCATCAAGATACTTGATAGATAAATTTAACTTAAAATTATAAGGAAAATATCCATACTAAATGTACAAAGAGCATAAGATTAACTCAAAATTTTACCTCTATATAAGTAAAAGGTGTCATCCTAACATAAAAATATGTAGTAGTGGACGGACCAACAACTAGATCCAAAAATGTAAACAATGGTTGCATCAAATCAAATGATATAAATGTCAATTATGATAATGAAGGCATCATCAGCTAATGTGACAAATGCCATATATATTATTCAATTTCTATATAAATTAATTGTTATCTAAATTAAATTTATAAATATAACTTAAATTTAACATGACATTTATATAAAATATACCTATATTTGTATAGTGGTTGATGTCTGCACACCAAATGTGCTTACCAAAAACTCATCACTCATAGTAATATTATCCAAGCGCTCTAAACCACAAGTGCCATCATCATCAGAAGGCCTAATGCACATAGCTCTACAAGAAAGCCAAAGGTGGGGTGGGGTATGCACACTAGGTGGCATATTACTAGCATCAATCTGTGAGAGCCTACTCATATGTTGAATGAGTGTATCAGTGAGTAAAGTAAGAGCATGCAAAGTGTTGATCTCCACAACCTATTGAACTACATAGGGGATCTTAGGCTCAACTAGTTTTTGGATATGAATATTTGTAGGCTAATTAGGTGCATGACATGTACATGATCAATCCTACATAGATCCTTTCTCTTGACCCTAAAACTCATTATAATCAAAATAGTTCAGAATCTTATTGAGGACAAACTCACATTAGAATTTCCTCACAAAATGCAATGGCACCTCATGGTTGTTACATGGTGCATAATCAAACACCATCCACCATCGATCCCAAAATTTGGTTGTGATTAAATTATGTTGGTAGTGATGGATTGGAAAATATTTAGCAGTTAGTGAATATGGTACATTGGTGGCTAGGGCAATGAATAAGGTTCAAATGGAAGATTTTAATATTTCTTTATTCCTAACCTCAAGTGTTGACAATTTGTCAACATAATAAGCCCTACAACTATCCCGATATGAAGTCCATATGTCAATTTGACTCATTATAGAGTCATTTTGACCTAATAATACCTCTAGGGAATTGTCTAGATGGGTGTAGTGGGGGTTGATAGAAGTGGGATCTTTCATTCTCCTAATTAATTCTTCAATTTCAATTTTATTTCCCACAATGTTTTCAATTAGAATCTCCTGACTGCCTAGAGGATTTTGTGGGACTATAGGAGGGTTAGGTGGAGGGATAGGAGGAACAAGAGGTTTTTGTGGAGGGTTAGGTAGAGGGTTAGGAGGAGGAAAAAGAGGGTTATGTGGAGGGTTAGCAAGGTTATCAAGATGGGATATTTAAAACAAACAAATTATAATTAAAAATTAGGGTTAAACAATGAAAACTACTAAAAATTACTAAATTTTAGGGTTATTAAGTGTAGATTTTTAGCACTTACCTCTTCTACATGGTAGCATCATTGATTAGTGGCTTCTTGTGATGAATTTAGCAGCTTTTTGGCAAGTTTTTATCTCTCTCACCCAAAACACGATTGTGGAAAGCAAGGTTAGTAAAAGAAACTTGAATGCAAAATGAGGAATTTTGCATTCGGGTTTCAGTTTTTATTTTTTTGGTAACATAAGTAACATGATTGCATTATTAATGTGATTATGTTATTGAAAAAATAATAATGTGATCGAGTTATTTAATAATATGATCGTATTGTTTAATAATGTGATTGCATTATTATTTAAAATAACATGATCACATTATTTAATAATGCAATCATGTTATGGCTCGGTAATCACCAAGCCATAATTTAAATAGCATGATCATGCTAATAAAATAATATGATCACATTAATAAAATACCATGATCATGTTATTTATCAACATGATCACATTCCCAAAAATGTCCACGAAATTACCCCCCAACTCTATGCACTTAGCCATTGATCTATATGACAAATGGGTGGTTTGTGCAATTAAGCCAATAAGGCTCGAAAAAATATAGACTACAACACTACATTACCTCTTGCTTGGCATATGGTAAATTCAATTAGAAAAATGTTAGGTTTCAAACCTTAATTGATATCACTACTTCCATCAAAATTGAGGGGTCTTTCATGGTTAAAATCATTTGGAAAGCTTTTGAACCTATCAAACCATATCTCAAATGGGTTGGAGATGGTTTTCGAAATGGATTATCTTTCAATGACCACAACATGTGGTGGTCTCCCATTACAACCAATTCCAGTCTTCTCTTAGCAAATGTTCTACGTATGAAAGCTTTGAGGGTCTTTAGAAAAGGTATTCATAAAAATAAGAATTTGATTTCATCTCATGACTAGGCTCCTTGGGCTCTATTAAAATATAAATTCAAAATAGTTGATTTTGACATTGATTTCTCCTAAATGTATAAAATATTTCATATCATAATCCACATGATTTCCCAGATTTCTCGATGTCATGTTGCATAAAAGGGTCTATAGTCTCCACATGCTTGGTAGAAATACTAGAGATGGAACACTTCAAGAATTATTCTCCAGGTCTCCTATATCAAGTCATCAGCGCTTTTTCTCTGGCTCTGGGTATGTTAAACATGCGATGAAATTTGAATTCCTCACCCAAGACCTCGATTTCCATACTTAACATAATCTAGGTGGCAAATCTTGAAACCAAGCATGCACACTTTTTGCTTGGCACTAGATCCACAATGCTTTCGCCTAGAACCTTTTTCATGGTGAATGGCTCTCTTCAGAGATAAGGTTCAGTGGTCGACATATGTAGTTTTTATTTGGAATTTATTCAGAGCTATCATAATGTTTCAATTATGGAACACGAGAAACTCAACTTCATTTAAAATTGAAGAAGCATATTGTCTCTTTTCTGATAATAACAAATTTTTTATAATCTTTTTTGGCCTTTATGTAGATACAAGTGCATGCAGAGTACGTGTGTCTAAAATTTTAACACTTGCAAGAGCTTCTCAACCACTGGGGGAGTGCTCCCTGTGCCATGAGCCTCGTGCCCCCTTTCCCCCTCACACCCTAGACTAGCCAATACATGAATACCCTCCCCTAACACCTTATTGTTGGCAAAGCCATTCGTGTTGTCACAACAACCTCACCACTCCTCTTCCTTATTGAGGGAAGTCCACCACTACCACATGGGAAGTCTATTATTAGTCTTTCCTGGTAGAATTCTATTGTACAAGGGAGTGGTCGGTTGGTAGTGTTATTTAGCCATCTCATAATTATAGTATTATTATATATTTGGCTCTTCCAGATCTTTATCTAGGATGATTGGGTGGCACCAAATCCTCCTTATATTAAGTCTTCTTAGATTTCCTAGCTACCTAAGGATGATATGCCATCTCCTCTTTTTGAAGCAAAATAATGTGCAATTCTTAACCCTTTTGTTGTTATTTTCAGTTTGTTGATTCTTTTATTTTCATGCTTTATCTAATATCTCTTTGGTATGAGTTGGTCACTTTTGACCAATATTAAACTGAACCATATCTTTTTACTGGGAATCTTACTATTATAACTATTATATATCTTTACTTTTTAATAATAACTATATTATTGTGTTCAAATAATAAAATGTATGATTTTATGTATCTTTTATACACATTTTAGAATTGAGTGCTTGCAAATCAAATTTATCCAATCAAGCAATAAAAACAAGACGTGCATTATTGATTCCCCCATCGTTTGCAGCGAGAATCTCGTATTCCTAATTTTATAAATGTTGAATCATACTTAATATAATTTTTTTCTATTTACATCTAGTAATTAACTCTTGAATTATAAGGACCTGCAATACGATGATTTTGTCACGTTTTTATATTTGCAGTGAAACAATTCTATATAATAATAAAAAAATGAAAAATGTTGACATATATTCTATAGACTAATATGCATTGGGATATGTCAATAAAAATCAAGCAAACTATTTTTAAAAATGTGATATATTGACAAAACTATACTTGAACAAGGATTATAAATTATATGTAAGTTTTTGGAATGAAAACCGAGTACCTTAATGGAATATTTATGAATATGTGATTATGATTGAAAAAACCCCGAGTGCCGTACTGGAATGTTTGTGAATATGGTTAAAAAAATTAATAATTAGATTTTCTTAATAATCTTTACTAATATTGTTAAAAAATCGGAAATAATTTTTTTCAATACCAGTACCAAATATTGTAGAAAGAGGGAGGTAGAGAACAATAAAAACCTTTGGAACTCTACAATCGTCATTGACATTAATGAATGGTAATTGTTGTTTTAGAGTTTTTTTAATTTGTTAGGTAAACTTTTTTAAAGTCAGAGTTTTTTTCACTTGTTGTTTAGAGTTATCAACAATATTTGTTATGAAACTCTACATAATAATTTCTAAACTATAAAATATTATCTAGTGATAATTGTTCAATTTTTAAGGAGTGGCTATTAGTATGTTTGGCAAGTCATTGAGTGTTTCCCAATTCAAAATTAACAGTTCAAACCCTGTACTTCCAAGGGTCTAACTCACTCTTGTGAATTTTATCGAGATGAGAATGGGTTATAGTGGATGGCACCTGAGTCAAACCCAAGATGTGGCGAGAGCCAAAGAGAATAAAGCATGAAAGTGGTTAGTTAGTTACTAGAGTAGAACTCCAATGCTAGGTGGAGATAATGAAAGGTTGTAACCGATTTCCATTATAACAAAGAAAAAAGATAATAAATAATAAATAATTATCCAATTTTTGACATATAAAACTTGTGTTTGGATGTATGCACACGAGTGCAAATTGTTAAAAAAAAAAAAAAAGTTTCTGATGATAGAAAAATTTTAAGTTTTGAAAATATTTTTAATAAAAGTTAAACAAATTAAATCTCTGATAAAAAATTGATGGGTGGAAAAGACTCAAACTTCAAGTAATAGTTCAAACAAATGAAAGCATACTAAAATACATTAACATCTTGAGCATAATACCAACGCTAAGATGGATCATCATTTTTGAGACGAACATGTAGAATCATTTGTATATTTTTCCTACTTCACTTAAGTTAGCAAGAAGAAATCCTTCAATGGTTGGACCCAAACCCCAAGCCTAGATGGGCTTATGGATGTCACCATATAATGAAGGTTAACATCAACCAAGTCCTTTGATAAAGCTCTACTCAAAGGTTTCAATCTACTATTGGTTAGGGTGTCACTCCCCAACCAATACTCCTTTATCAATCGGCAAATAACTTCTTTGTTTATTTTAGGATCTACTTTGCTTAATTTATGTTGTTTGCCTCTCTTTGCATCTTTTTTGCACTGATTTGAGCATGATTGGTGTTGGACTCCATCAAATGACATAAAATGGCCATAAAAACCTTAGGGCCATCACTGATTTTTTTTGCTATTTGTTATCAATTAGATTTTGCACCTGTTTGTATTTATTGTATTATGAACAACATGAGTTGCAATACATGGGAAACCTAATGACACAATGGGATCACCTCCAAGTTGTGTAACCTTGCCAAATTAAGGTGAACCTCCATAGAAGGTCAGCGTCCTTTCACTAAGCTTAGTGCAACAAGTATATGACTAGTTCACATCAAACTACTACCTCTTAGTGATCTTATTCCTAACTAGGGTTTTTATTTGTGAGGAAAAGAGTTTTTAGAATGAGTTTTAAATGTAGAAAATGGTGATTGCACCAAATATTATAGTGCAAATTAATGCATGATTTTTTTGAATACATCTGATTATTTAATATACTAGAATTTATTGAAGCATAATCTTATACAAAAATTAGATCAAAGGTAATATTGGGCATTTATTAGATAAGGAACAAAGTTTTTTATTTTTTATCAACAAGCTTTCAAAATGGTAGAAATAATACCACAAATGAATCTATATGATTAAAATAAGACTTAGATCATTCATAAATTTAATAGATAGTCGTACATACACAAAGATAACACACTACAAAGAAGGTAAAACTTCAGTCTATTAGCATTCTCTAGGTTACAATATGTAAATCAATTCTTCAAAGGCAAAAATAATTTCTCTAACAACAAAAAGATAGATAGGTTACGTAGGGAACCCATATTTATACGAAAAATAACAGCGTTGAGAGAGAGGAAATCAACAAAACCTTATACTTAGTTCTAGAGTAATAAATTCAGAAAACTTCATGTAAATGTCATCCTTTCCAGATTGAAATGGCATCCTTAGTGGAGTAGATAGTGGAAAAGAAGTCTATAACTATTGGATGCTTCACCAAGTGTTGAAAGAAGAGAGAAATCCATTGGAATCTTTTAATTGAACCATTTCTCCTTCAGCTCAATTGAGGAAGTTTTTCCACAAAAATGGGGTGCTAAAATGAACTATGGCTTGGTCAAAATTGAATGTTTTTTGGATATTTTAAGTTATAACTTGCAAAACCTAACTTGTAATTTGTAGTTGAAAATTTTACAACTTATAAGTCATTCAACTTGACAAAAAAGAAAGTGCAAATTATAACATGAGTTTTTACAACTAAAGCAATTCAAACTTGTCAAAATGAAAAGTGTGAATTACAAGTTGCACTTTTTCAACTAAATCGTGATAAAAAGTCAATTGGAAATTACAAGTAGCTCTTTCTTAACTTTAAAGTTTAGCACTGTCAAAATGATACTTGCAATTTGTAACTAGCAACTTTACAATGTATCTTACAAAATGTAGTTTACAAAAAAATTAAAATTAATTAAAAAATCAATCGACAACTATGAATTTTGAAGATTCTTTGTTGTTTTTTGCTTGTATCTTATCGATATAAGCATCGAAGCTATTGAATATCTCTTGAAATCTCTCATCATCAAAACCAAGTGTGTAGAGGTTGTTAATCTCACATTATGCTATTAATTTAGATAGTTCTCTAGATGCAGCTCTATAGACTTGAGTATCTTTTCCCATTTGATCCAGTGTATTATGATACTTGATGAATCGATGGATGGAATTCAAGTTAAAAGTTGTATTATGTGTTGATTCTTTCTTAACTATCCCTTTGAATTTATCTTGAACTTCTTGAATGGGAAGAGGTTCATCTCGGTAATTTGTTACATCGCAGGATAATTTACCAAGTAAATCTTCAATATCATAAATTGTCTATGTGGCCTTGTCACATGTGATCTTGACCTTCTCAATACTCTTAGTGAGCATTCTAATTCTGAATTTAGTTGTCTTATCTATCTCTTCATGATCTGTAAATTTATTTAATAACTTTTTAGACACGAGGGTGTCAACCTCAATTAGGTCAATAGCTTGTAATTTTGGGAGGTATAGGTTCAACCTTTCAATCTCTTCTTCATATTTTCTTATATCTACCTTTAGAGATGCATAATCATCATTTAAGGTCTTGTAGTAGTCCATGGTTAGTTTTATCACTAGTTCACCTTTGTGATTAGTTCGTCAAGCTAGTCTTTTGTATCCCTTCCCATGATACCAATCTTTGTCATTGCCTCAAATATTTATTTTTTAGGGAATTGAGAGAGAGAGATTGAGTTGGTTGGGTAGCATCAAGTGGGTTAGCTGAATCTATAAACTTTCTTAAGGTAGTTGTCAAGTGCTCTACTTTATTTTTCATTTTATTTTTAGCGACCTTGTTACTATCTATTTTCTCAAAAGAGAGCTTATACTTGACTAAACATCATGCTTCAGTCCTTCTCTTATTGGATGAATTAGGTAAACTTTACATATTTGATAATCCCCCACCACTAAATGTTCCTTTTGTTTGTCCAGTGGGGGAACTACTATCTCCACATATTTTTCCTCTGCTACATCATATGATATTTTGGAGATGGTCTTGGGACATATCTCTGGTTGTTTGGATACCTATAATAGACCAAAGTCTAGAGTGTTAGGATATATCATATGTTTCCTTTTCTTTGACAATGATTATGTCAACCAACCTAGAGTGGCTACCTATGAATCTTGTGTAGTTCTAATGGGCACTTTCATCTATGAATATGTCATTGATGTTGCTACACTAGTTGTTACCATGACAAGTGTTGTATCTATCACTAATATTATCATTGAATCTTTGGCTGATGATTTGACTAGGGAAATTATGTAAATTATCTCTTAGGTGCATTGAATAATATGAATTAATTAGGTTGTTGTGACACTATGTTAACCATTATGATTGTTTGTTTTTTATGTATTATAGGGTTTACCTTGTAACTTAGTTTGATATAAAACTTGGTAATAGATGTAGTCGGTGTATTTCCTACATATTTGAGTTTGTTCAAGGAAATAAGTTTCAATTCATAGTCTCAAACAAATATGTCATATGTCATCAAAATATATGAAATTTTTGAAAATAATGGACTCATGTAATGGGGAAAGCAAGCTTTGCTTGAAGATGTGTTGTAGTTCATTATTTTCCATTGGATTTGTTATTTTGGCCAACATTGTTTTGTATCTCAAAACATATTCATTAATAGGTTCATTGGTTCCTTTTTTTATCTTTTTAATTTTAGCATATGACATATTTTTAGTGATGTTGATAAATAAATGTGATAGGAACTCAATGGCTATAGGTTCGAGTTCTTTCACTAATTGGAGTGGTAAATCATAAAACCATCGTAAAGCATAATATTTTACGATCCTTGGAAATAATTTGGTCAAAATTTTATCATTGGAGGCATAATTAAGACATTCCACATACAAATATTGAATATGATGTAACTTTGGTGCAACAAAACTAGATGAAAAAGGGTGTAAATATATTTTAAGTGTAAGGGGATTATGTATCACCTCTTATGAGTCAATAACATAAAGTAATTTCATATAATTTTTCTCAATGTTGGTAACCTTAGCTTGTACAATTTTGATAGTTTGTACAAGATTTCATACATTTTTATTACCAAGATTTGAAGTTTGAGAAGTCACCAAATAAGGTGTACCCATGGTTTGAGTTGATATAGGTATCGAAATTGGTAGCTGGGTTGAAGTGATAATAATTCCCATAGAGGGTGTAGGAATAATAAGATTTGGTTTGGGAAATAATATTCTAAATACATAACCCATGACCCCGTTTGATGTAGGAAGTAATGATATGCTTAAGGGGAGGATTATTGTTAGGGAATTAGTTTTGGTACCACTTAAGGATTCCTCGTCACTAGGTGAGGATGCCTTAACCTTGGCATGTTTAATAGTCTCATCTCTTGTAACATACAAGAATCCATCCTTTATGTTCTTGTTACTATTGAGATGATTGACTAGTGCTTCCTTATCTTTTATTTGAAAATGATTTTTTTTAATTAACATTTTAAAAATTTCTTATAATAGAAAAATTTAGAATTTGAAAAAACAATTTTAAAACAATCAAAAAGCTGAAAGCAAAAAACCCTAGGTAAATATAGTGTTTAAAAAACAATGATCGGTTCACCAAATATTTAACCCTAAATTTTAGAAATGGTGGGGGTATCTAGGGTTAATAAATATAACAATAGTTCTAACATAAGGATGATAACTAATCTATAGTAGACCAATTGATAAAAAAATTGGATAAATAATATTCTAAATTTATACAACTGAGATTGTTAAAAATAGTAAAGTATAGTTATTGAAAGATATTGTAATAAATAAGGAACAATGATACTTAGTTGATTATGAGTAGGCAAATATGGGTTGAAACCATGTGTAAAGTTTGTAGAGTTAGTGTTCTATATCAGTCATTAGATTCTAAAAATTGCACTTTTATGGCCATGGACACTACTATCAAATCTAGACACTATCGTTGATGCACTATTGTCTGACTATGATGCAAGTGTCTGGTACAGAATAATTAATCAATTTATATGTGACCAACTTCACTATTCTAGGTTTTTTTTTATCACCTTTCCATTGGTGTGTTTAGATATGGGATACAAGTTCTCACTTTTTTTTATTAATTAAATCCTAGATCTTCACCCTTTGAATGAGTTTGCTAAAAAATGAGTTAGTGGGCTTATAGTGTCGAGTTTTCCTAAATACCCCTATATCAATAGGCACTACCTACATAACCAATACTCCAAGGTGGGCCTTAGACTTAAGTATTTCTTCCCTATGTGTGGGAAATTATGTGCATAATGGTGCAATATACTATATGCATATGTATGTAGTGATCTAGCTTGTGATTTGACAAATATCACTCAATATGGGCCTTAAACTACTCATATGCTTGAATGAGAATATAGATGAATAGGGAAAAGTAGAGTGCTTTTATAATTGATTGATTTAGATTTATTATGTGTTTTATTGGTATTTAATATATGAGGAATGATAAGTATTAGACTTGTATTTATACCACACTTTTTGAAAATATTTCATGGTAGGGTTCAATAAGATAATTAGGTTAACCCATGGGTTTTGATCATTTTCTAATTTGGATGAATTTTGGTTACTAGATACTAGATAAGGATCTAGACACTACCATCAACAGTATTGTCCTTCTATGGCTAGTAGTGTCTAGAGGGCTAGAAAAAAGGTATTAATTTAAAACTGACAATGAATGATATGTACTAGGTTTTAAGATTTCTATGCTGTATAGGGGACTCAATTCATCAAAATGATATGTATCAGAGTAAGAAACAGGCATTTAGTCATAGTGAGATGGAAAAAGTGAGTGTTTTAGTAATATGGAGATATAGAATTAAAGGGTCGAACCCTAATTGAGATTTGTCAAATGTACAAGATTAAGATGTTATATATATTTAATTTTAGTATTTACACCTACCATCATCAGACTAGATAAAATTAACTTCATTAAGAATAGATACATTATTGATAATATAATTTTTGTTTAGGAAGGATGGAATGGGCATGACCATCTCGCCAATGTACCATATTCCTCAAATTAGACTCTAAAAAGGCCTATGATAGAATTGAATGGTCATTCATCATATTCGTGCTCCATGCCTTATGCTTTTGTCAAATTTTTATCTCAGCAGTTCGTACTTTTTTTTAAAAGAACCTTAGTATACCTCACTATAAATGGGATCAAATCAAATAGTTTTAGATTATTTTAGTCCATAAAATAAGGTTTACATTTGGATATGGCTCCTTATGTTTTTTCTACTCAAGCTTTTGGCCATTTGCTTGCTCATAGGGCAAAGTGAGGGCTTGCTAGAGGATTTGGTCTTCTTATTCACTTTTTGTAGCTCATCAATGGACATTATGAGATAACATTATTTTAATCATAAACAAGAAAAAATATTCATAAACAAAGGTGTTAAATTGCCTTGGTATTTTTCGTAAAGCCTCTAACTGTTATCTGTAATGGGTTAAACCTAATGCTTTAGATAAAGAATGATGCCTATGCTAGGATGGCTCAATAAATATAAATGTAGGTGGATCCAAAAAGTTGAGAAATATAAATTTTTTTACATCCCATTTTCTTTTAATATCTCTCCCTCTAAGATGTGGAAAAGTGTCATTGATAGAGTAGAGTAAAAGGTGGAATATTGGATCATAAAACCTTTACCAATTGATAGCAGATTTTAGATTTATTCAAGATCTTGGATATCACCCATGTTTACAATTATTATTATTGTGCCTCCCCTAAAGCCTTGTATGACAAGTTATCCAAAGTTCTCAAGTAATTTCTATGGGCTAATGGTAAATAAACTTGTGGATACCATAGAGTTGCTTTGGATATTTTTTGTCTTCCTCATGAGAGAGTTGGTATGGATATGTCACATACAAAGCATTGATATATGTGCCAAATGGGTGATTTCTACAATATAAGGTAATGAGGCTTGAAAAAATGTAGACTACAACACTACATTGCCTCTTGTTTAGCATATGGTAATTTAAGTCAATTGGAAAAATGTTAGGTTTCACACCTTAATTTCTATCACTACTCCCATCAAAATTGAGGGGTCCTTTATCGATAAAAGAATTTGGAAAGATTTTTAAGCAATGAAATAATATCTCAAATGAGTATGAAATGGTGTTTAAGATGGTTTATCTTTCAATGAACACAACATGTGTGGTTTCCTATTACAACTAATTCCACTCTTCTCTTAATAAATTTCCAAAGTATGAAAGCTTTGAGGCTCTTTAGAAAAAGGTATTCATAAAGTTAAGCATTTGTTTTCATACCATGAATGGGATCCTTGGCCTCTATTAAAATATTCAAATTAGTTAATTTTAACTTATCTTCCATCTTTTGCATCAAAAAAATGATGCCTAATGTCACGTTGCATAAAATGGGTTTATAATCTCCACACACATGGTGGAAATACTAGAGATAGAAATGTGATACACACTTTAAGAATTATACTTCAGGTATCATGTATCAAGTCATGAGCCCATTTAATCTAGATTTAGATAAGTTAAACAAGTGATGTAATTTCAATTCCTCACCCAGGACCTTGATTGTCAGAATTAACATAATCTAGATAGTGAATCTTGAACCCAATCTTGTGCACTTTCTTTGGTGTTTGGTGAACGAAGCCTTCTAATTAGGGAGTGTCTCCTTCATATTAAAATTTCCCAACCCAAGTTCCATGCTTGTTTTAGACCAAATTCCTTCAAATGTCTATTCTAGACTTGCCCTAGATCCCAAACTACTTGGCACTAGATCCACAACCTCTTCCAACCCTTTCACCTAGAAGCATTTTCATGGTGAATGGCTCTCTTGGGGGGATAATGTTCAGTGGTCAACATATGTAGTTTTTATTTGGAATTTATTAGGATTTATCATAATGTTTCAATTATGGAACACTATAAACTCAGCTTTGTTTAAAATTGAAGAAACATATTGTCTCTTTTCTATTAATGAAAAAAAAATTATTATCTTTTTTGGCCTTTATATAATACAAGCATAATCAAACAAGGTGACTCTAAAATTTTAAAACTTGCAAGAACTTCTCAACCATTAAGGGAGTGCTCCATACACCATGAGCCTCATGCCTCCTCCCTTCCCGAAACCCCAATTTAACTAGTACATGAATATCCTCCCCTAGAACCTTATTGTTGGTGAAGCCATTCATGTTGTCACAACCACCTTGCCACTCCTCTTCCTTGTTGATGGAATTCCATCACTTATAAATGGGAAATCAATTGTTGATCCGTCCCAATGGATTTCTCTTATGCAGGGGAGTGATCTAGTTGGTGGTGTTATTTAGCCACCCCTAATTGTGTTATTATTGTATCTTTGGCTCTCCCATATCCTATTTAGGATGGTTGGGTGGCACCAAATTCTCCTTCTATTAAGACTTCTTCTTGGATTGTCTAGCTACCTAAGGATGATATGCCACCACCTATTTTTGGGGTAAAATAACATGTAGTTCTTAACCCTTTTGTAATTGTTTTGATTTTATTGGTTCTCTTATTATTATGTTTTATCTAGTGTCTCTATTGATATAAGTTAATCTTACTATTATAAATATTGTATATTTTTATTTATTAATAATAACTATATTTAGCATCATTGATTGGAGTTTCTATGATTGGGTTCATTTTTTTGTCAACATTTCAAACCATCACTTAGGCTTATTATCAAGATAAATAGAAGGCATCGTATTTGTCTTGATGATGAGCCTAAGTAATGGCTTGAAATGTTGACAATAAAATGAACCAGGTCATAAAAACTCCAATCAATGATGCTAATTATAATCACTGTAAATTCTCAATGTTTAATAATAACTATATTGATTTGATCCAATAATAAAATGTATGATTTTATGTATCCTTTATACACATTTAAGGATTTTTCTTGTATTATGTCATTATATACATTTGAGTATTGCAAATCAAATTTATCTAATCAAATAATAAAACAAGATGTGTATTATTGATTCCCCCATCATTTGTAGCGAGAATCTCATATTCCTAATGTTATAAATGTTGAATCATACTTAATATAATTTTTTTCTATTTACATCTAGTCATTAACTGTTGGATTATAAGTACATGTAATATGATGATTTTATCACATTTTTATATTTCTAGTGAAACAATTTTATATAATTTAAAAAAATGGAAAATGTTGGCATATAGTCTATAGAATAGTTTTGTGTGAGTGAAATACAATTTTCTACCCAAAATAAGAATATGCATTAGGATATCGGAATCAAAATCAAGCAAAATATTTAAAAAAATGTGATATATTGACAAAACTGTACTCGAACCAGGACTATAAACTAGTAGTTGCCCTAAAGGTGCAAGGAAAATCAGAGGATCATGAAATAAATGTTCCATTGAAATTTTCAAATGTAAATTACATCTAATAATTTCATTTAAAAATGTGAAAAATAATTATTGAAACAATAAGTATGAATTGATCATTTTCCTAGAGTCTCTCTTGGGCACATTTATCTAATTGGTTATGATTAATACTCTTCATACTGTTGTGGATAATATTCTGGGATATTCTTCCCTATGGGTAAAATTGCTTTTTATTCTTCTACTTTTCTTTTATAACTTGTTGGGGATTTTGAACTGTGGATAATAATGTATTTTACTTTATGAGGAGTTTTATAGAAAACTCTAAATAATAAAAAGATTCATACAAATTTATCTAGAATGTGTGTGTGTGTGTGTGTGTGTGTGTGTGTGTGTGTGTGTGTGTGTGTGTGTGTGTGTGTGTGTGTGTGTGTGTGTGTGTGTGTGTGTGTGTGTGTGTGTGTGTGTGTGTGTGTGTGTGTGTGTGTGTGTGTGTGTGTGTGTGTGTGTGTGTGTGTGTGTGTGTGTGTGTGTGTGTGTGTGTGTGTGTGTGTGTGTGTGTGCGTGTGTGTGTGCGTGTGTGTGTAAAGAGTAAAAATAAATTGTATTAGAATAATTTATCCCACCTTAAATAAATTATAAAAATTTAATATTATAAAAATTAAAATAATAAATATCAAAAATATCCATATTAAAATGTCATTATGGAATAAGTAAATTATGAAAGCATTCATAGAAATGGTATATTTTATTTGATCATATGGTGTCACCAAACCACCATATATGCACATATACACCCTCTCATAGAAACATATTAATATATAGCTTTAATTATAACATATTTTAGTCAAAGATTTATGCATAAGCTTATAACAAATGTAAGGTGAACTATACAAATAAAATAAAATATAAATCATTCATTCAAATTGAAGCTAGTCACATAATTACAGAAGTGTAATTTACAGGGATTATATATACATTGTATATTTGAGGCAAATTATCATGCATACTTAATCGGTAGGTGTTGGAAGACATAAATTTGTCAATAACTGACCCTTGTTAGAAACCAAAGACATGGATCACAAGAAAATAGGTGGTGTCATTACACAACCATAGTAGTTACACCCACATGGCCGAGGAACTACAAATAGAAAAGGAATAAGAAAATGAAGACAAAAATGAAGAGGAACAACAAGCCTATGATGACAAATGAAAAAGGCATGTTTTAAAATGGACAAATGCTTTCAGGGGAGTATTACAAGGTTGAAATTATCAAGAAAAAATGAATCTATTAGGTATCAGTTGGAAAAAAACCTTTTTTTTGTGTTAATTTTTTTTTGGAAGGTAAGAGTTTAACTTTTAAGAAAGATTTATTGATCTGAGTATTTTTTTTTTGTTTTTAAAAGGCATGTGCAATGTTTAGTTAACTTGTAACTCATTATGTAAGCATTTCAATGTTAATTTTTTTATGAGTTTATTTGGATTCTAACTATCCTATGTATAGTGTGAGACTGGTGTGCGTTGAATCATATAACGGTTCTCATAGGTAACAGTTAACTAAAAAGAATTGTAGATTTAATAGGGGGTTAAATCTTTGCTAATTGTTTGTGTCCCTGTTATAGTGATAAAACTATAAGAATTTTGAGATTTATTTGTTTATCTATGGATGGCATTATCTACTATTTATCTTCCAACTTTGTACACATTTGCCCAAGCCCATAAAGATGATTGTATCAGCTTGTGAAAATAGCCCTGGCTTATGTTGTTGTCTCTTCAGATTTATGAACAATCTATTGAAATTTAATTATTGTTCAAGCATATTCCTTAGTATTCATGTCAATGATATAAGGGACTGAAACAACATATATATTTTTGTCTTATATGAGACGAATCTTAGGGATTCGCCTATTGTATAGGCTTCTAGATAAATTATATAAAGTTTTAGAATGAAAACCGAGTACTGTACAAGAATCTTTGTGAATATGGTTTAAAAATTAGTAATTAGATTTTTTTAATAATATTTGATAACATCATTAAAAAACCCATAATTAAAAACTTTCAATACTATTAACAAATATTGTAGAAAAAGATATATATAGAACATTAAAAACCTTCAAAACTTTACAATTACCAATGACATCAATGAATGACAGGTGTTGTTCTAGAGTTACTAAGGATGTCTACCTTAAAACTTGACATGATAATTTATAAACTATAAAATGTTAATTTAATAATTGTCTAATCTTTAGGATGTGGTTGGTAGTGCGTTTGGCATGCAAATGAGTACTTCCTAGTACAGTTCAAACTTGTGTTTTGAGAGGTCTAACTCACTCTTGTTGGAATTTATTGAGATGATAATGGGTTATATTGGATATGATCTAGAGTCAAAAACTAATATGTGGCAAGAGCCAAGTAGGATGAAGCATTAATGTGTTTGGTTAGTTACCGAAGTAGAACTTCAGACCTAGGTAGAGATAATGAAGGGTTGTAACTGATTTCCATTGTAATAAAAAATAAATAATTATCTAATCTTTGACATATAAAACTTATTTTTAGATATATGTGCATGAGTAAAAATTATTTACTCTATTTTATAGTCTCTAATAATAGAAATATTTTAAGTTTTAAAAATATTTTTAATAAAATTTAAACAAATTAAATCTTTGATAAAAAAAGATGGGTGGAAAAGACTCACACTTCAAGTAATATTTCAAACAAATGAAAGCATGCTAAAATACATTAACATCTTGAGCATACTACCAACCCTAATATGGATCATCATTTTTGAGATGAACATGTGGAATCCTTTGTATATTTTTCCTACTTCACTTAAGTTGGCAAGAATAACTCTTTCAATGGTTAGACCAAAACCCCAAGCCTAGATGGGCTTATGGGTGTCACCATCTAATGAAGATTAACATCAATGAAGTCCTTTGAGAAAGCTCTACTCAAAGGTTTCAATCTATCATTGGTTAGGGTGTCACTCCCCAACCAATACTTCTTTATCAATTAGCAAATAACTTTGTTTAAATTAGGATCTACTTCGCTTAAATTATGTTGTTTGCCTCTCTTTATATCTTTCTTTCACTAATTTGAGCATGAATTGTGTTGGACTCCATCAAATGATGTAAAATGATGATAAATACATTAGGGCCTTCACCAATATTTTTGTTATCTGTTATCAATTAGGTTTTTCACCCATTTGTATTTGTTGTATTATGAGCATCACGAGTTGCATTACATGGGAAATCTAATGACATAATGGGATCACCTCCAAACTATGAAACCTTAGAAAATTGAGGTCAACCTTTATATAATATCGACTTCCTTTTGCTAAGCTTAGTGCATCTAGTATATCACCAGTTCATGTCCAACTACTACCTCTTAGTGATCTTATTCCTAACTAGGGTTTTGATTTGTGAGGAAAAGAGTTTTTAGAATGAATTTTAAAAGTATAAAATGGTGATTGCACCAAATATTATAGTGTAAATTAATGCTTGATTTTTTTGAACATAATTGAATATTCAATATACTAGAATTTATTGAAGCATAATCTTATACAAAAATGAGATCAAAGGTAATAATCAATATTTATCAGATAAGGAATAAAGTTCTTTACTTTTTATCAACAAGCTTTCAAAAGGGTAGAAATAATACCATAAATGAATCTATATGATTGAAATAATATGTAGATCATTCACAAATTTAATAGATAGTCATACATACACAAAGATAACACAATACAAGGAAGGTAAAACTTCAATCTATTAACATTCTCTAAGTTACAATATGTAGATCAATTGTTCAAAGGAAAAAATAGTTTATCTAATAGTAAAAAGATAGATAGGCTACATAGGGAACCCATATTTATACAAAAAATCACTCCCTTGAGAGAGAGGAATTTGATAAAAAAAAACTTATGCTTAGTTTTGGAGCAAGAAATTTGGGAAACTTCATGCAAATGTCATTCTTTCTAGCTTGAAATGGCATCCTTAGTGGAGTAGATGGTGGAAAAGAAGTCTGAAACTAATGGATGCTTCACCAGGTGTTGAAAGAGGATATAAATCCATTAGATTCTTTTAGTTGAACCATTTCTCCTTCAGTTTAGTTGAGGAAGTTTCTCTACAAAAATAGGGCACCAAAATGAACTATGACTTGGTTAAAATTGAATGTTTGTTGGATATTTTAAGTTATAACTTACAAAACATAACTTGCAATTTTTAGTTGAGATTTTTACAAATTTTAAGTCATTTAACTTGAGAAAAGGAAAAGTGCAAATTATAACTTGAGTTTTTACAACTAAAGCAATTCAAACTTGTAAAAACAAAAAGTGTGAATTACAAGTTGTACTTTTTCAACTGAAACATGACAAAAATATAATTGGAAATTACAAGTAGCTCTTTCTCAACATTAAAGTTTAGAGCTATCAAAATGATAGTCACAATTTTCAACTCACAACTTTACAATGTATCTTACAAAAATGTAGTTTACAAAATGTATTTTACAATTAATTAAAAAAATAATCCACAACCATGACTTTTGAAGATTCCTTGTCTTTTTTTGCTTGTCTCTTCTTGATATAAACATCAAAACTATTGAATATCTCTTGAAGGTGTTCTTCGTTAGGACTAAGTGTGTAGAGATCATTGATCTCACATTCTAATATTATTTCAGATAGTTATCTAGATGCAGCTCTGTAGACTTGAGTATCTTTTCCCATTTGATCCAATGTATTATGATACTTGATGAATCAATGGATGGGATTCAAGTTGAAAGTTGTATCGTGTGTCGATTCTTTCTTAACTACACCTTTGAATTTATCTTAGACCTCTTGAATGGGAAGAGGTTCATCTTGGCAATCTTTTGCATCACATGATATTTTACCAAGTAAATCTTCAATATCATGAATTGTATTTTTCACCTTATCACATGTGATCTTGGCCTTCTCAATACTCTTAGTGAGTATTATGATTCTCAATTTAGCTTCCTTGTCCAGCTCTTCATGATCTATATAATTCTTTAATATATTTTTGACATGAGGGTATTAGTCTCAATTAGGTCAACAACTTGTAATTTTGGGAAGTACAGGTTCAACTTTTCAATCTCTCCATATTTTATTATCTCTATCTTTAGAGATGCAAGATCATCCTTAAAGGTCTTGTAGTAATCCATGGCTAGTTATATCACTTTATTCCCCCTTTGTGATTAGGTCATCATCCCAGTATATTTTAGCCCTTCCCATGGTACCAATCTCTATCATTGCTTCAAATGTTTCTTTTTTAGGGAATTGAGAGAGAGAGAGAGAGATTGAGTTGGCTGGGTAGAATCAATTGGGTTAGCTGGATCTATGAAATTTCTTAAGACAGTTTTCAATTGCTCTACTTTATTCTTCAATTCATATTTAGTGACCTTTTAATTATTCATTTTATCAAAAAGATAAATTATACTTAATTGAACATCATGATTTAATCCTTCTCTTGTTGGACAACCCATGTGCACTTTATATATTTGATAATCTCCCACCACTAAATCTTTCTTTTGTTTATTTGGTGGGGGAACTACTATCTCCACATATTTTTCCCTTGCTACATCATATGATATTCTGGAGATGGTCATGGGGCCAGTCTTTGGTCATTTTGATACCTCTAATAAACCAAATTCTAGAGTGTTAAGAGATATCATTTGTTTCCTTTTCTTTGACATTGATTATGTTAGTGAACTTGGAGTGGCTACCTACTAATCTTGTGTAGTTCCAATGAGCACTAGCATTTTTGAATCTATAGCTAAGTTGCTACACTGGTGGTTATTATGACAAGAGTCATATCTATCATTGATATTATCATTGAATCCCCAAGTGATGATTTGGCTATCTCTTCCCTATTGGTGGGTTGAATAGCCATAGTTGTATTAGTGAGTATCTCTATTTACACCTCCTTGGTATGGGCATGGTTTACTGTGAGACTAGAATAAATGGGTACTTGAATGGGTGAAGTGGATGTGGATGTGCTTACTAGGGGTACTAAAGCTGGAAGTGACACAGGTGGAAAGGTAGGCACGTGTGGATGGAATAGGGGGACTTGTGGAAGGGTAGAATCCAATGTAGCAAATGAATCAATCAACTTAGTGGTAATAATCAGAGTAGATGAAATGGTTAGTGTGATGAAATATGAAAATAAAGTTATATCGATCTCAGTGGATGGGATGCCTAGTGGGATTATAGTCAGAATGACTGAGTCCATAATCATATATTGCTTGGTGGTATTGGTGATTAATGGAATGGTAGTGGATAGTGGGGAAGAGGTGGAATTGATTATGGAAGAGGGAGGTGAAGGTGGAGTTAGAGTATCCAACTATATTGATTGACTTATTATGAAGGTACAATCACTTGCACTGGTGGGATGGTGGAAATAGAAGGGGTAATTTCTTGTGCTAATTGGGTATTGGAGATAGGAGGGATTACTATAGTTGATTGGACAATAGATGTGTCCATATAAAATGATGTAGTAGTTGATTGGATAATTAACCCTTATAAACTTGGTAGGGTTTTGTTATGCTTTTGCAGTTAAAAAGTCTGGTGGAGGTATAATGTGCAATTAGAGCTATAAAGTCTGATCAAAATGTCTAATAGGGTTTTGACTTATAATTTCACTTGCAAAGTCTAATAGAATGTCCAGTGGGAAAATGGTCTGTAGAAGCAAGTTGGACTTCTAATGGGAACTTAGAGTTGTTAAAACAAGGGGAATCTTTGTTTGGGTTTTTTATGTGTTCCACAATTGAAAACTCCATAGGGTTTAGTTTTTCAATAGCGGGAGGGATTTCTTCAAGAATTTACATAGGGGATCTTATGGGAATATATCATATTTTTAATTGTTTTTTATGAAAAACCCTAAAAAAACCTAAGTATGGCAAGTACCTAGGCTAATTTTAACAAATATTCTATAATTGCAAGTAAAAAATTGGAAAATGTGAGAAAATATGGTAAAATAATGATACCCTTTTACAAATCCATAGATAAAACCCTAGATTTTTGCAAAATAAACCTATGATTTGTTGAGAATAATAATGGAAGATTTTTGAAGGAAATGTGGGTGACCTAGAAAAATACCATGACTACATGTGTGGGGGTTGGCAATCATAGATCTCGTGCATGGAATTTTCATTGCTTGATAATAGCAGTAAATGAACTCAACATTGCTCATCTTGGGTGTCTAGTTCCCAATATCACATGGTAGCGAAGCTCTTGATTTGGTTTGTAAATGTTAATAGTGACACAAAAACTTGATTTTATATTAATAAATTGCATAATAAATGCAATCACAATGGTAGATGGTGGGAAGGTGAGTTATCAGAGTTATTTTGTAATTTTCCAAGTTTCAAAATCATGATTTGATTTTAAATCTCCATTTTCTACTGAGTTGCTAGAGATGGGAAGGCAGTTTATCAGAGTTATTTTACAATTTGGCAAGTTACAAAATTATGATTTTATTTTAAATCTCTACTTTCCACTGAGTGAGTTGCTAGAGGTGGGAACTAGGATATTGGTTACACTTTGTAACTTTATAAAGTTGTAAAGTGTAGTGGGAATTCCAATTCCCACAAGAAATGTTGTGGAGGTAAGTAGTGAGATCTTGATTACACTTTGTAACTTTACAAAGTTAAAAAATGTAGTGGGATTTTCAATTACCATAGGGTTGTGGTGAGTGATGGAAAGTAGAGCTCATGTTGCACTTTGCAACTTTGAAAAGTTATGAAGTGTAATCGGATTTACAATTCTCATTGATATCAAGTAAGAGCAGAAAGTGAAGTCCCAATTTCATTTTGCAATTTGAAAAGTTGAAAAGTAAAACATGAATTCCAATTTATTTTAGGTATTGGGTAAGTGGGGAAATAGAGGTTTGGGTGAATTTTACAACTTTGCAAAGTTGCAAACTACACCCAAATCTCTGGTTTCCTCTTGGGTCTTGGAAATAGGTATTTAGGTCACTTTAAAAGCTTTTCTTAAAAAAATTATGGGTCTCCCTTAGGGTATAATGTGTTTTGATATTTATGGCATAAAAATAGTAACATTATATTTCAATAAAATTTAAGAAACCATTATCTCATGTCTTCATTCATCTTATTGGATTCTCAAAGTTACAAAATGGTTAAGGCATACTCCAATTTGAGCTTGGACTTTCTCCTTTCCTTTGGAGATAGATTTAGGGTCTCTCTTCCCCTCCTTAAAAACTACATGGAAGTCTTCTTTCTCAATTTATTTTAGCCATCACTTTTATGGAAGTTTTTCATAAACCTCAAGTTACTCAAACAAATCCTCTTCAAAGGATTTCAGCGAACACCTTTTAAGTAAGGGTTTAGTTATATCAATTTGGATATATATCTTACATCGAAAGGGTTTAGCCAAAGCCTTTTTACTATTATAATGTTTTACTAAGAATATTATTAATAAAAATAACAATTAAAACAAGGTTACAAAGTAAGGTAGACTATTGGTATTCATGGATTAGACTCCCTACCAAAGAAAAATACTAACTCAAAATAGATAAGGAAAGTGTTGACGAAGCACCACAAGCCATAATAACTAAAGAAAAAAAATATAACTAGAAATAAGCTTCAATGCCTTTCAAAGAACACAAAGTAGGCTAATTACTAGAAAAATCACCCATCACCTATATTGGAGAACCAAATCAGAGATTTTCATAATGACCTAATGATGCAAGCATCCTCTTTGTAAGGTCTTCTTTTTGCTCATTTCTTGAAGTCGACTTAATAGGCTCTTTTACAGAAATGACTATTACTCCAATCTTCAATATCTTTTTTGGTGCCTATCTACAATTATGATGAAGCCATGACCTCTTTGTCATCAAATTTCCTACTTAAAACTGAAAAGAGTTAGAAATTGACTCATCTTGAACTTTATAATTCTCATTCAAGAAAGGTTTAGAGAGTTTTCCCCCTTTCTTTCTAATTTCTTAAAATCTCTCTAATTTTAAATATTTTTTCCTTTTCTTATCAACTTTTTTTTAATTGTATGTCTGAAGGCATTAACTCTTACCAACTTTTTGAAAATATTCTTTTCTAGTTCTATTTTTAACCATCGCTCTTACAAAACAATCTCAAAAATAAATATATTTTAACATATTAAATAAAACAAATTATATATATGTAGAGTAAAAAATACTCTATGTTTCATTTTGATTCACAGTTGCACGATCCAAATTTTTGTCCCTAAACACTTTGGTTCGAGACGGTGAAGTTTTTGACTCAGAGAGCAGGCTTGAATTCTTTTTGCCTCAATTTTATGTAAGTGTCAAAATCAAGCAGAAGCTGCCAAGTGTCATCAGCCAAGGCACTTTTCGTAATTTCAGTAAGTACTACGAAACATGCCATGTGTCCTATAGCAACTCAGCAGAGCACAACAAGTGTCAGCATCCATGTCTCATATTTCATATACGTTTTAAAGGCCTCTTTCCAACAAGTGTTTTTCAAGATCAAGTAGAAGGCGCCAGGTGGCAATTGCAGAAGGTTTCAATATGCTTTTCTAAAAAGCAACAGAAGATGCCACATATCCCCACCTGAAGAGAACAGAATCTACCATGTGTCAACCTCCGAATTATCTTCACTTTGTTTCATTGATAAGTAAAGACTGTGGTGGGTCCTAATTTTTGTTCTGAGGTAAGCAAAAGTTGCCAAGTGTCGCCATCCGTGTAAGCATGAAAAGAGGCCTGATGGTTTTTATAGTATGGACAGGGCAATGTGGACATAGACACGTGTCACCTTCCATAGGTTTCTCAAAAAGTATCTAAAGGCAGTGGAGATCACCATGTGTCCTCTATCAAGAATAAGTAGAAAGTACCACATGTCCCTATTCCCTTCTTGAAGTTGCTCAGGTGAGAAGTGATTTGGGTCCCATTTTTGTTAGGTTGTGGAGATAAAAGCTTCATTGTATGCAGATATGGAGGAGGTTGCTAAGGTGCAAATCAACTGACATCGGTCAAGCCAATCGACATCAGTCATATCCAGTGCATAAAGTTGCCGACAGCGGTCAGGAGTCAGCTGACGTCGGTCACCTCCAAACAGATAGGGACTGACGTCAGTCACCTATGCAGTTAAAGAACTATTAGTTCATGAACAATTTGTTAACGAACTGGTTGTTTGAATGTTAAGGGCTAATTTTAGTCTTGAGCTGCAAATCTAATTATTGTAATTGGATGTCTAATTATTGTTTGCATGGGATCTATATAATAGACTCATGGGTTGTATTGTAAAGTGTTCTAGTTTTTAGAGAACTTGGTTAGCTCTTTCAGAGTGAAGAGAGCAAGGGTAGTTCTTCCTAGTTCCACAGGAGTGCCGAGTGTGTATGATCAGGTAGATCTATGGTATAGCAAGATCTAGTAGAAGATCCATTGGGGTACTGGTTTGGAGAATCATAAGGACTTGGTGAGGAAAGAACAAGGGTTGTTCAGGGTGTAGAGAGATCTACATGGTAAGTAAGATCAGTTGATTTGTAGGTGTGTGTGTGTGTGTGCGAGATCTAGGTTTGCAAGTGTGCAAAACTAGGTTGGTCGACAGGTGTGTAAGACTAGGTTGATTTGTAGGTGGCAGCAGGATCAAGGAGATCAGCAACATAACAAGGAGCAAGATCACAGGGATCTACTTAGAGTACGGTGTGTACTCAGTCATGGAGTACTTGTGTACTGGCAATAGTGATACTGACTGGTGGTACTGGCAGTAGTGATACTAACTGGTTGGAGGTGAACACCAACTCTGTGTTTGAGTTGTGTGTTGGGACTGTAATTGAGAGAGTGAACTCTTGAAGGTAAATTACTGTACACTTGGTGTGGGAAGCCTGTAAGGTGTGGAAGAGTGTGGCGTCTCTTCATTATAATTATTTTCTAGAAGATTATTAATAGAATTGGGTATTGTCTCTCATATTTTGTGTTATTTTTGAATTTCTAGTTACTTGTTACTTCTGGTGAAATTCTACATTGAGTTGCTTGTACATGATAATCAATTGTGCTTCCTAAATCCTATCAAGTGGTATCAGAGCTAAGGTTGCAGGGAGCAAGTTTGTGTTTGATTACAAGTCACTCTTAGGGGTTTTTTATTGAGTGGGAGTATAACAATGGCAGAAGAAAGTATGGAGGAATTCAAAATTAAGAATAGTCAATTATGATGTTATGGAAAAAAAGAGTAGGTAAAGAAATATTATTGGTTGGTAGAAGATCAGCATGAAGGAACTGAAGAAGTAGATGTTACAGGTGTTGTTGCACAAGATGCTCTGGTATGTTCCTTGGATAAAGTAGAATCTTGTGTTATAGATTCTATTGCCTCTTTCCATGTACCCTGAAATAGAGTATTTTTCCATGTTAAGGTCCTTGAAGACTTTGGAAAGATTTATTTAGGGGCTGGTGAACCTTGTCAAAGTTTTGGCAAAGGGGAAGTGTGACTAAAATTGTAGATGGCCAACACATGGGTGTTGAAGAAGGTCATGTAGGTCCCAGTCTTGAAGATGTGGCTAATTTCTTCAGAAAAGTTGGGTGAT
This sequence comes from Torreya grandis, assembly GCA_037957365.1. Classification (NCBI taxonomy): domain Eukaryota; kingdom Viridiplantae; phylum Streptophyta; class Pinopsida; order Cupressales; family Taxaceae; genus Torreya; species Torreya grandis. The sequence continues at coordinate 422,839 of JARHVA010002815.1, forward strand.
GAGAGATGCATAGAAACTCTCATAGTAGATGCACTTGAATTAGTAGGTGGTAAGAAAGTAGGTATCCTTTATCTATCTACTTATATTACTGATTCTTCTTCTGTTGTGAAGACGTGGCTTTGTAGGCTTGGTCACATGAGCAAGAAGGAGATGCATGTTCTTAAGAGGAAGTCAGATGTCTTTGACAGACTTAAGAACTGGAAAGCCTTGGTGTTCATGGAGGAGATGACAGATAGATATCAGTGGAGAAGGTTGAGTAACTCTGAGCAGGCCAATTTGGACATGGTTTTGATCCAAAGAGAGCTCATGGGTAAAAATTCATCACTCACAGGAGAACACAGGTACCAACATCAGTTAGGAGGAACCAACGTTGAATAGGCAGGTGCCGATGTCAGTCATGTGCAGACCAAAGCTAGTGATGTTGAGCAAGGTAAGACTGACATCGATCAGAGAACTGACATTGGTGATAGGTAGACACTAATGTCAGTCAAGAAACTGACATCGATAGTTAGGACAGTCACATGGAACCAATTTTGGTTGGATGCAGACTATGTGGTGACTGAGGTCAGTCACTGGAACGGATTTTGGGTGGACAACAAGCTGTCAAGGAGTCTGAAATGCCCATATGGAGGACTGAAAGGGTAAGTAAGCCTCAAATTTTTTGTTCCTCTTCTTTATACTCGTTGCTCACTATAGAGCAGGAAGGATCTAGGAAATAGTGGGAGCATGGCATGAATGAGGAATTTGATTCATAAGATGCAGAAACAAATAGGAGATTTGGTAGGGTTGATAGCTAGAAGAAAGCACTAAAAGATGAATATATTCCTTGGTTAAAGAATAGAGAGAATGGACATGTGAGATAGAAGGCCAGGTCATATGGTCTTGAGGAAGCTCCAAGACAGTGGTACAAGTTTGATAGGTGGATGACAAAGCATGGCTTTAGTCAATGTCATTGTAACTACTGTGGTTTCTTTACCAGGTGGATGATGGTCGCGACATTATCCTGTTACTATATGTGCTGTGTTTACTTCATGCAGGGTCACACATGTATGGTTTTTTTTGAACTAAAGGTAAAGTTATTTCAGAGGTGTGTCATGAAGAATTTGAAAGAGTGAAATTCTTTGGCATAAGTGTGTTCTAGAGACATGGAAGGTCACAGGTTGATTTTGTCTCCAAATGATTGTGTGAAACTAGTCAGCATGCTGAGGGTTGGATAGTTTTATGAATAGTGTCCTAATTCACATGATGAGGTTAAGTACATGCATACTGGACCTGAGGTTGCCCACATAGTGGGATCTATCAGCAAGTTTGGAGCCAATTTGAGAAAGAAGCACTGGAGGGCAGTTTAGTGGATTCTCAGGTATTTGAGAGGGACTGATAGCAGGGATTTCTACTATGCAGGGTCAAGTTCTTTTCTACATGGGTTTGTAGATGCGGATGTGGCAGGTTACTTGGATGACAAGAGGTGCACCACAAGATTTATGGTGGTTGGTCTTCAAGGTTGAGCTTAAAGAGGGATACAAGTTAGGAAATAGATTAGATGATATACAAGTACAGGTACAGGTGTAGCTATTTATCTCCAAGTGGGAGATTGTTAGGTTGTGGAGCTAAAAGCTTCACTATATGCAGACATGGAGGAGGTTGCTAAGGTGCAAATCAACTGACATCGGTCAGGCCAATCGACATCGGTCATATCCAGTGCACAGAGCTGCCAATAGCAATCAGGAGTTAGCTGATGTCGGTCACCTCCAGACAGACAGGGACCGATGTCGATCGCCTGTGTAGTTCCAGAACTGTTAGTTCACGAATAGTTTGTTAATAAACTGATTGTTTGCATGTTAAGGGCTAATTTTAATCTTGAGCTGTGGATCTAATTATTGTAATTGGATGTCTAATTATTGTTTGCATGGGATCTATATAATAGACTCATGGGCTGTATTGTAAAGTGTTCTAGTTTTGAGAGAGCTTGGTTAGCTCCTTCAGAGTGAAGAGAGCAAGGGTAGTTCTTCCTAGTTCCATAGGGATGAGTGTGTATGATCAGGTAGATCTACGAGATAGCAAGATTTGGTAGAAGATCCATTGGGGTACTGGTTTGGAGAATCATAAGGACTTGGTGAGGAAAGGACAAGGGCTGTTTAGGGTGTAGAGAGATCTACATGGTAAGTAAGATTAGTTGACTTGCAGGTGTGTGCGTGCGAGATCTAGGTTTGCAAGTGTGCAAAACCATGTTGGTCGATAGGTGTGCAAGACTAGGTTGATCTGTAGGTGGTAGCAGGATCAAGGAGATCAGCAACACAAGGATCAGGATCATAGGGATCTTCTTGGAGTACGTTGTGTACTCAGTCATGGAGTACTTGTGTACTGGCAGTAGTGATACTGACTGGTGGTACTAGCAGTAGTGATACTAACTGGTTGGAGGTGAACACCAACTCTGTGTTTGAGTTGTGTGTTGGGACTATAATTGAGAGAGTGAACTCTTGAAGGTAAATTATTGTACACTTGGTGTGGGAAGCCTGTAAGGTGTGGAAGAGTGTGGCATCTCTTCATTGTAATTATTTTTTAGAAGAGTATTAATACAATTGGGTATTGTCTCTCATATTTTGTGTTATTTTTAAATTTCTATTTACTTGTTACTTGTGGTTAAATTCCTCATTAAGTTTCTTGTACATGGTAATCAATTGTGCTTCCTAGATCCTATCAATTTTCTATAGAAGTTGTTTAATTTTCAGAGAATTAGATGGTGACAGATGTCAAGGACTAAACACTTTTAAGAGAAGATACAGTAAGAGTATAGGTTACGCGGAAAGTGCCGTATGTATTCTATAAATGCTGTAGAACACACCAAGTGTCATTTTTTGGTGCCTCCTAAATAATAAGAAGGTTTTCAAGTAAAAAGTAAGGGAATCAGCCAAGTGTCCTCTTTTGTTTGAAAGAAGGGAGCATCTTGTGTATCTATTTTAGCCAATGAACTGCAGGAAGATGAAATGTTTTAGAATTTAAGAAATATCTTCTGTTAGACACTTCCAGTTTAGTTAGAGTTTAGTTGGGCCATTAGATTGAGAACGTGTAGACAATCTGGAGGGAATCTAATGCTATAAAGAGGGGTGTATAGATCACCAAAAAGGAGGATCAGAAGATTGGAGAGAATTTTTTGTGAGAAACCATGGTCAAGAGTTTTAGACTTTTAGAGTTATGATTAGGAATATCATTTGCCTTTGTTCTATTTCATTTAGTTGAAAATTTTATGTAACTGTGCATGTTTCTGTGTCTTTTATGTGACTGGAGAATTAATAAGAAGACTGAGCTTTGTGCCCTTGTTGGTATTTTCTGTGTCATTACAAAAGTTGTCTAAACTGTGAGCCTTTTTTTTATTATTTCTATCTTTTACATTGATCATGCCTTGTTCGCTCTTTAATGTAATTGAATCTTACATATAGTTTCATTGTGCTTAGAATTAAGGGTTGAATTGCATTGAGGTGCATTTCCATAGTTAGATTTTATTTCTTTGCATTTGTGTTTCTATTTAAATTCCTATCCCTTTCCTCCCAACACTCATGATAAAGAAGAGACCAACTTCTTAAAAATTTGGAGGTCGTTTCAAGTTGCAATTCCCACATTCTTGAAACTTCCCATTGTTAGTGTTAGAAACAAGCACAATTTTAACCATCAATAGTTTTTGGCATGCCCAGTGGGACACCATCTTGAAGTTTTTTTCAAGACTGTATGAACTAGAGAGCTACAAGGAGTTAGAGCTATAGACTAGTGACAAGATCTCAATCTGCTATAAATCCAAGTATTCCTTTTCCACCATTGGTAACTAGTCCTAGACAAAGAGTCAATTAGTTTATACCAATACCAATAGTGAATATGGGAGCTCCTATACCCCCAAAGAATTAGGCAAGTTAGAACACTGGCAGTCCTTTGATCCTACCAATACCACCAACCACCTAGGACCCTATTCTAGTAAATGCCTTGAAGGCTCTGCCCAAATTTAGTGGGCAAGATTTTAAAACACCCAAAGAACATCTTGAAGATGTATCTGATGTCTTTGCTATACATGTGGTCACACAGTAGAATGTGGCTATAAGATTATTAGCAGCTTCTTTTAAAGGAAAGGCCCTAGAATGGTATAGATTTTTTACCCCAAATACAATATCTACATGGGATCAGCTTGGAGATCTTTTCTTTGAAATATTTGAGAAAAAGGGTGATAATTCTTCTCTGTTGTAATAATTCATTACTATTCAAAGAGCACCACAAGAAGCAATGACTAACTTCAATTCCAGATTTCAAAAGACTTGGGAAAGGATTCCTGCTATAGCTAGACCATTACCAAGTATGGCTATAGTGTTTTATCTTAAGGCTTTAAATTTAGATATATCTATTATGATTCAGTCACTTGGAGGACATACTATGCCAAAGCCTTATGACTATGCAGTCAGAGCTGAAAATAATTTGATAGATGCTGAAAAGTTGCCCCCAAGGCCTCTCATGCCCATGTTTCCAAAAATTACCTTGCCATTAGCTCAAGAAGCCCCTAAATCCATAGCCCCACCTATGTCTATGTATCAATATCCTTAACCACTTGCTAAAGAACTTGTCCCTGTTCAGTCATTTGAGATGGATGATATCAAGAATATCTTAAAGACATTTTCTAATGAGTTGATTAACATAAAGAGACAACAGAATCCTTACCCTAGACCCCAATAACAAGGCTATCAAGGAAATATATTTTCATCACAGCCAAACCAATAGCAAGGTCCTCAAAGGCAAAATAGCTCTTAGCCAGCAAACCAATTAGTGGCAGTCCCTACACCCTCACGGATTGTTCCCCCCAATTCAAATAGAGAAATTGTTCAAGGGCAAAATAATTATGTAGGCAGCACCAATACCTGGTGTTTCCCTTGTAATAATGCTCATACACCTAGATATTGTTCCATGGGTAATTTACAACAAAAGGTAGTAGAGCAAAGAAGAATGGATGGACAATTTGCCAGTACTTCAGATGCACAAACATATCAGTCTCCTGGTATGCAAAATTTAGTCCTAATGGCTCAAATGCAAGGGATCTCTCTACAACAAGACGAATAAATAGCCCCTGAACATGCTCTATTTTCATGGGTTGAAGATGAAGAATCAATATTCCTGAATGAAGCTTCTATTTCCAAGAAACTAGTAGTGCAATCAGACTACTATACTAGATCAAATAAAAGAATGGTGGAACAGCATGAAGTTGCAAATAATCAAGTTATTGAGAATCATACATTTCAAGGTCAAAGAAACACAGTTGTTAGACAAGAAGTGCCTCAACCAGTGCTGAATCTAGTAGTTCTTGGACAAGTTCAAGAAAAAGCAAGGTATCCTTACTTTCCAAGAACCCAGACTCTGGGACCAATGAATGTGGTGGAACAACTGAAGAGGACTCCAACATAAGTATCAATATGGGATACTAGCTATTCCAGAACAAAATACATTGTTACAAGAAGCTTTACAAGGCCAAGCAATGCCTAAACATAATGGCACCAAAGAAGGACTTGCTGATAAAGAAAAACTCAAGGACACATTTCCTCTGAAGACAATAGCCTTTGTGAACAATGCAGCAGAGGTAAGTAAATCCAAACCAGAGCCTTTCTATTTGACTCTGATAGTTGGAAAGAAACTCTTGCATAATGCATCTTTAGATTTAGAAGCTAGTACTATAGTAATGCCTAAGCGAATAGCTGATGCTTTAAAAATAAAGTATGAACCACTTACCAAAGGAGTTATGTAGCTAGATGGAAAAATAGTACAAACAATAGGGAGAATTAAACAACTCCCATTGCAATTATATACTTGTCCCAATATAATTGTCAATCAAGATTTAGTAGTCATAGATATACCTCCTATTTTTGGTTTATGTTTATCTAGAGACTTTATAGCCAAAATAGGAGGATATATGTCCCTTGATTGGTCTCACCTCATCCTGAGAACCAAATATGGTTAAAAGATGAAAATTCTAGCTAAACCACTATCAAAAGATCAAACACTAATGAACAGACATCAAAATTAGAGGCAGATCATGCTATGTTGAATAAAGAAGAAAGGGTTTTTTATGAAGAGTTGGGTGAATAGACAGAACATGACCAAGAGGAGGAAAATAATCATTTTTTAGCTATGATGCATAGTGATCCATACGAAAATTATGGCTCTACTGGTCTGGGCACTTATGTCATTTTTGATGAAGATCATGTACTCCCAAATTTTTTAAAGGAAGAGACAAACTATTCAAGAATCTAAAAAAGATTCAAAAATCTGGACCCTAAATTTCGATGGGCCCAGAAGTAAAAGTGGTGCTAGAGCAGGAATTTGTCTTGTTGCTCCAAATGGGGAGAAAATTTTGAGAGCTATTAATTTTCAATTTGCTTGCACCAATAATGATGTTGAATATCAATCCTTAGTTCATGGGCTCATTTTAGCCAAAAAAAATGGAATAAAGAATTTAATAGTAAAAGGGGATTCAAAATTAGTGGTGAAGCAAATTAGGGAAAAGGAAATAGCCAAAAATATAAGGATGAGGTCATATAGACACAAATGTTGGGACCTAATAGAAGATTTTGAATCTTTCAATATTGAAGTAGTTCCAAGAACCCAAAATTTTGAAGCTGATAGGATGGCATAGATTGGCTTGCAGTTTGATCCAGCCACTGGCCTATTAGTTAGTAATGAGTCAGTAAAATTTATTGTAAGACCAACTATCCCAGATAGTGATGAGAATTGGCAAGTATTTGAGAATGATTCTCAGGTACTCTCATTCTTGCAACAATCAGGGGAATTTGATGATCAATTGCAACCAAAAATTGAAGAGGCATATGGGGATCAAATTATAAAATTAAAGAATAATAAGCTTCCCAAAGGCTTAATCACTTTAGAAAATCTATTTGATCTAGAAGATGTAGGCCTAGAAAAGAAAAGGTTCCAGGAAAACAAAATAGATTATTTTGAAATAGAGGTGAGTGAAGGGAAAAAATTTAAAAATTGGAAATTCTACAACACAAGAAGAAAGAGAAAGACTAATTGACCTATGAAAAAAAATGATACAGTCATAGGCTAGAGCTATGAAGATCTTCATGGATATAATAGAGATATCATTCAGCACACAATAGAATTGACTGAAGGATCTAAGCTGGTTAGACAAAAGCAGAGGCCAGTAAATCCAAGGATTGAATCTCTAGTGGTAGATGAGTTACAAAAACTTTTAGATTCCAAAATAATTTTTCCAGTCAAACACTCCACCTGGGTATCAAATCTAGTACCAATCAGGAAAAAAAATGGTGACAAAAGACTCTGTGTTGATTTCAAAGACTTAAATAGAGCATCTCTGAAAGATCACTATCCCTTGCCATCTATGGAACAAATTTTATAGACTGTGGCTGGATCAGAGAGATTTTCCTTGCTAGATGGTTTCTCTGGGTACAATCAGATTTGGTTGGCCGATGAAGACCAATACAAGACTATTTTTACTACCAAATGGGGAGCATTTGCATATGCTAAGATGCCATTTGGCCTATCAAATACTGGAGCCACTTTTCAAAGAGCTATGGATGTAGCATTTGGGGAGCTTATAAATAAAATCATCTTGATTTATCTTGATGATCTTACTATTTTTTTTTTAAAATGCTATTGATCATTTTGATCATTTAGAATATGTGTTTAAGAAATGTCAAGAATTTGGAATATCCTTGAATCCTAAAAAATGTATCTTTATTGTCCCTCAAGACAAATTATTGGGACATATAGTATCTAAACAAGGAGTCTCCATAGACTCAGAAAGAGTGGCAGCTATAATGAACTTACCTCTTCCAATAAATAAGAAAGCAATTCAATCTTTCTTGAGGAAGATTAATTTTGTCAGTCAGTTCATATCTAACTTTGTGGGTTTGGTGAGACCAGTGACACTCTTGTTCAAAAAGGACCTGATTTTTAAGTGGACTACGGAAGGAAGACAAGCCTTTGAAGAGGTTAAGAAAGCTATCTCCTCAGCCCCAGTACTTAGAAACCCATACTTTTCTAAGCCTTTTGTAATGTATGTCTATGGAGGAGAGCTCAGTATTGTTGTTGTTCTAACACAGAAGGATGATAGACAAGAAGGAGAGCATCCAATAGCCTTTTTTTCAAGGACTCTTAGGGAATATGAAACTAGATATAACTTTTTTGAAAAACAAGCATATGTTATGGTAAAATACCTCAAGAAATTCAAGCATATAGTATCAGGAAGTAAGATTTTGATACTTGTGGCTCACCCAAGTGTCAGAGAATACATTATGGAGGGTGAAATTACTGAAAAAAGGGCAAATTGGATAGCAAATATCCTTGAATATGATGTAAAATTCAAACCTACTAAGTTAGTCAGAGGTAAGGGGTTATGCCAATATTTGACTCAAGAGCTTGAAAAGATGATACATGTGGAAACATATTCAAGAATGAAAAAGGAAACTATACTGAGGATACAAGAGGTTGATCAGAACTCCTAGGTCACAAACAAGATTCATTGTATGAAATATGGGATTTACCCAAGAGAACTCCCTCAAAACAAGAAGAGACACTATAGGATGCAAGGAATCCATTTTTTTTTAATTGAACAAGTTCTTTTCAGGATAAATTCTGATGGCAAGCTTTTAAGATGCATAGAGAAGGATGAGGCTAAGAAAATACTACATGAAATGCATTATGGAGCCTCAAGTGGACATTTTTCTGCAAAGACCATAGCTATACAAATAAGTGAGGTAGGTTATTTCTGGCCTACTTTATTTACAGATTGTTATCAGTTGGTTAAAAAATGTCAATATTATGTGGGGATGAGAAGGAATGTAGCAATGCCCCTTAGTCCGATAATTGTGGATGAACCTTTTGCTCAATAGGGTCTTGACTTCATTAGAATGATAAATCTAGTGTCTAGTATGGGTCACAAATGGATCTTGACTACCACAGATTATTTCACCAGATGGACTGACGCAGTGCCACTCAAAGAAGTAACAAAAAATGTGATCCTAAATTTTCTAGGGAGTATCACTACTCGCTTTGGGGCTCCTCACACCATAATTTCAGATAATTCTAAAGCATTTTTAGGGTCTAAAGTATCCAAATTTGCATTAAAGCATGGAATTTATCTAAAAAATTCCTCCAATTATTACCCTCAGGGTAATGGTTTGGTAGAATCAACTAACAAGAACCTGATTAGACTCATCAAAACAATAGGGGCTGACCATCACAAAGAGTGGCATAAAGTGCTTAGTTTAGCACTGTGGGCTGATAGAATCATGCCTCAACAGGTGATCAAAATGTCTCCATATGAATTAGTATATAGAAAATCTACTGTAATACCCCTAAGCTTGGAGATTCCTGCTCTCCAGTTGATCAAACAGATTGAAATTGAAGAAAATGGCCCCATGCAGGTCAGACTTGCGGAACTTTTGGAAGTTTAGGAAAAGAGGGATGTAGCGCATGATTCATTAATTAAGGATTAGAAAATAATTAAGGACTGATTTGATAAAAGGACTTCAAATCCTCATTTTGAAGTAGGCTCAATTGTTTTGAAATGGGATGCAAGAGCCACCAAGCCAGGTCAACATACTAAATTTGAAGCATTATGGACTGGCCCATATAAAATTCGTGCATGTAAATAGAGAAATTCATTTGAGCTGGAAACGATGGAAAGAGAACCTGAAGAGATTCCTATGAATGGGATCTACTTGAATCATTTTAGTTAACTTAGGTCTCTAATGTATTATAGTTAGATAGTTTCCCCTTTTTGTGTTGTTTTGTTTTCCCATTTTGTCTTTCCCGCTCTTCTTTTAAATATGTTTTATTTGAACACATAGCCATAGCTTAGAGCCTTTGTTTAGAATTTTCAAAATTCTTGACACATTTAATATCTCCCTAATCTTTAAAATTCCCTAAGGTGCCTTGCGCAACCACTTGCTCAACATGTCTATCTCGTTGTCCCATGAAGATTTAGTAAGATTTGCTAATGGTTATCTAGGTTTAATGCCATTTTGAGACTTGATGGGTCAATAAATACCTCATAGCAAGAGTTAAAGCCTACAGTATCTCAAACATTCTTGCATCTATGAGAAAATTCTTGCTACTTGCATTTTTAGTTCCTAATAAACCTGCTTAAGTGAAAGTGCTTTCTATTTTGGAAAAGTTCATACCAGTTATCACAGAATAGATATAGATATGGAGGGAGCACAGTATTTACAACAAGGAGCTAGGATTTATGAATCTATTGATAATTTTATTTCAAGAAAATCATATGCTTCAACCCCCCTGCAATCATTAAAGACCTACCCATGGACCAGAGTCCCTACAGTTGGTCAAGCAAGTAACCCAACAAAGATAAAAGATTATGCAGATGGAGTCATGGATCCAATTCTTCAAAGAACTACTAGCAAAACTCTCAGATAAGGGGCACATCAAAGGTGTCTTTAAAGGGCCAAGGTGGGACAATATGAGACATTCGCAATGAGGATATGGACTTCCCAACTAGGACAATTCATTGTCCTAGCTATGCATCCATGCCCTAATTTGGTTGAAATATGTGCTGAATTGTTTCATGCACCTTTAAGTACCATACAATAGGGTCCATTTACAGTGCAAATTACACCACAAGCTATCAGAGATATGTTGGCCCTATACTATGACAAGATAGCCATGTTTCCTACCATTTCTAAGATGCAAAAAATGTGGGCAAATGTCAATACCCAATTAAGATTTTTGAAAATAGAGCTACAATTGGGCAATGATGATACAACTGTGCTGACACTGCCAGCAGCAAGAGCACAACTTACACAAGTGAGTCAAGATGCACTCTCCACGATAGCTTTCATATTTGGAATAAAAGATGATATAACTATCTATGAAGAACAAATGGCTATCCTCTTTAGATTGAAAACTGTTGATAAGACTCAGGAGTATCAGCTTGATTTCTCTGAGCATATTGCATATTCAATGGTGGAACAACTTGCCCAGTTCAGAGCCAAAGGGATTTTTAGGTATTCCTCTTATTTGTTTCACCTTATATTGTATTATAACTCTAGCATATTTTCCCAACACATGCATTTAAATATGTATGATCCAAGTTTTGGTCTACATAGGACTACCCCTATGTCTGCATGGACACATATTTTGTCTAAAACTAGCGACCCATATGGATTCTTGGAAATTTTTGTTGCCCTGCTTTTTGTCATCTGAGCCCAGAACCATTTATAGATATATTGTTCCCAAGTGTATCAAATCTTATGGCTAATTTCCCAATTCCTTGTGATTTTTTTTTTGGATCCCACCATACAATTATTAGAGTCCATGGTTTTTGTGGGGAACTAGTATTGCTACCTAAGATTTTGACTCTTAGGTTAGCATTTTTAGAAGTCACCAAGCAGGTGTCTATAATAGATAATGAATATGGCTATGGGAAGAGGAAGAGGAAAATGTATGACCTCCCATGGATGACAAATAGCATGACACTAGAGGCCAGAGATGCTGAAATTGTGTTGCTTAGAAAGCTAGCCTTCTTGGGTTTCATGCTAATCGAAGATAAATGGGTATATGACCCAAATGGTTTTCTAACCTCATGGATCAAGACTAATAGGGTTGTAGCCAGAATAGCACATGAGGGCTGCCCCTTTTGGGAAAATATAAAAAATCTTAGAGAGGATAATCTTGGGTTTTATGTTGAATTAACAGATTTACCCCTTCAACAAAATAGACCATGAGAAACTTTCTATGTTAAGGAGAGGGACTTTGACCCTAAAATCAGAATGACTTCTGATTTGACAAGAGCATCAAAGAATAAAGACTAGGACATTAATAAAATAGAAGCCTATTGGAAATATAGGCAATAAATTTGTCAGACAACTCACTCTTTTGGGAACGTGGACTCAGATGAAAAATGGGAGGAACTCTGGGATGAGTGCCATCTGTCCCCTATATCTAGCCCTGACACAAGCAATTTTCCAACACAAAGTGTAGAGCCAAAAACCAGAGCAGGATCCAGCCAAGAATCACAGGCCCTAGGGCAAATCATAGCTTTAGTCACTGTAACTGTCTGGCCCTAACCTCTCAGTGCCATTGAAAATCAAAAGATTGTGGTATCTTCACCACTAGCAACAATGATAAATGTTGAAGAGGAGGCACAACCAGTAGAAGAAATGCCAAAGAAGTGAAAGAGGCTGAGGTTTCAACTTGATTCAGAGGAGGGGGCAGAACCCTCACAACACCAACCACAGAGCACTTTAATTGCTACTCAAATAAGTCTCATTTCTCCTTCTTCTCAATCTCTCTCTTCTTCTATTGAGATGACAATTCCATCTGGCCAATTAATATCCCCTGCCACCTCTGATATACCCATTTCTCATTTTACCCCACATATTCATACTCAAGCTTTATCATTGCCTCACTTTTCTCCCTCTGTTCCCAAGAAACTACCTTCTCAAATTGCCCATAGCCAACAATTGGCTATTCCATATGGCTTGCCACATGGTCATCCTTTTACAGGTGGGCACATTGCCTCTCCTTCTACCTTCCAAACTCAAGCAGACACTGCTAGGAAGGCAAGGGAAGCCCGAAGGGAGAAAAAAAGGATTAAAGATAACAAGGCCTTGGCTACACCACATCTTAGGTCACAATTTGACCCAATTTAGCAGCAACTGATGGTGACCCATTTGTCACCAAATATAGTCAAGCCAAATGAGCAAATGCAGCCAGAGGATTATACAATGAATGCAGTGGCAATAGATATGTCCTTGTTCATACCACAAGATAGGGTCAAGCTTCTAAATGAATCCACTACTGCAGTATCTAAAGATTATTTAAAAATATCAAGGAAGCTATAGAAGATGGACACTGATCTAGCCAAAGAGAAGGCAAACTATACCAGTTTGACCACAGAGATCAATATTAAGAATATTGAAATAGAGAGTCTAAATAAATAGTTGCAAGATATTGTTTCTCTTCAGACTCACCAGGTTATCCAGGCCCAAAATGATTCCTTAAAATCAGGGCTAATGCAGGTAAAAGAGGCAGTGATGACCCTAAGGTGAGAAAAATCAGCATTACAAGAAAAATGCGAGGAAAGGCTGCTACAGGTTACTCAATTGCAACAGAAGTTGTTGAATGAGCAAAATAATACTAGAGCTATACAGGGCCAACTTCAAACCGAGCAAAAAAGGGCAGAACAATTGACACTAGAGCTGGCCAATAGGCCAAAGAATGTAGGAGTGTTAAATCTGGTGAAGGAGCTTTATGAATTAATGTGGAAAGGAATCTCTTCAGAGATTATTTAGCTCAAACCTTCTCTCACCTTTCTGCTAAATGCACAGAAATTGTGTGAAAAGGTGGAGACATCAGTTGAAGACACTCTGGCTACTATTTTTGCCATAGTATTAGACTCCAAAACACTGCTACAAAAGCTTTATGATGCAATGGATGGAATATTGTCAGCAGTAGGGATTAATGATAGAATGGTTGCTGCTAAACGAGTAAATGAGGTTCTCAATTGCAACTCTGTAGCAATCAATTATAGAGAACTTCTCGATGTGATGAAAGAAGGAATAAGTGAAATGAAACAACACATTGAAGACCTAGTGCAATTAGGTCTTCCATCTCCTTTTTTGATGACAACACTATGCTGATGATCGATTAGATTAAGCCTTTGTTGTTGGCCAAGCAGAATGATCAGGCAGTTTTTCAGGATTTAAGGGATAATTCATCAGTACTTGAAGTAGAAGCTATGTTGATTCCTATTTCCCGACTAGAATTTAAATTGAAGGCTACGATTCAGATTTTGCAAAAATTTTCACACAAAGATATTATCAACCTTGATTTAGCCTTTAATGAATTGCAAAATAAGCAAGGGTTATCTAATGATGCGTGGTCTGCCTATCAAACAGCTTTGTTGAAGCTATAATTTTTGGTCACATTGATCATGCGGGAGTTGTAGATTCTTTTTTGAGCAAGCTCAAAAGTCCTTGGAGTCACCAATAACTATAGAGTAAAAGATACTCTACCTTTCATTTTGATTCACAGTCGTGCGATCCAAATTTTTGTTCTTGAACACTTTGGTTTGAGATGGTGGAGTTTTTGACTCAGAGAGCGGGCTCAAATTCTTTTTGCCTCAATTTTGTGTAAGTGTCCAAATCAAGTGAAAGCTACCAAGTGTCATCAACTGAGGCACTTTTCATAATTTTAGTAAGTATTGTGGAACGTGCCATGTGTCCCATAACAACTCAGCGAAGTACAACAAGTGTCGGCATCCGCATCTCATATTTCATATACATTTTAAAGGCCTATTTCCAACAAGTGTTTATCAAGCTCAAGCAGAAGGTGCCAGGTGGCAATCATGAAAGGTTTCAATATGCTTTTCTAAAAAGCAACAGAAGATGCCATGTATCCCTAGCTAAAAAGAATGAAAGCCACCATGTGTCAACCTTCAAATTATCTTCACTTTGTTTCATTGATAAGTAAAGACTGTGGTGGGTCCCAGTTTCTATTCTGAGGCAAGCAGAAGTCACTAAGTGTTGCCATCCATGTAAGTATGAAATGAGGCTTGATTGTTTCTATAGTATAGACAGGGCAACGTGGAGATAGATGCGTGTCATCTTCCACAAGTTTCTCAAAAAGTAGCTAAAGGCAATGGAGATCACCACATGTCCTCCATCAAGAATAAGTGGAAAGCACCACATGTCCCTATTCCCTTTTTGAAGTTGCTCGGGTGAGAAGTGTTTTGGGTCCCATTTTCTATAGAAGTTGTTTAATTTTTGGAGAAGCGGATGGTGAAAGATGTCAAGGATCAAACACTTCTAAGCGAAGATATAGTAAGAGTATAGGTTACGCAGAAAGTGATGTGTGTATTCAGTAAATGCTGCGGAACATGCCAAGTGTCATTTTTTGATGCCTCCTAAATAATAAGGTTTTCAAGTAAAAAGTAAGGGAATCGGCCAAGTGTCCTCTTCCGTTTGACAGAAGGGAGCATCCTGTGTATCTGTTTTAGCCAATGAACTATAGGAAGACGGAATGTTTCAAAATCTAAGAAATATCTTCTGTTAGACACTTCCAGTTCAATTAGAGTTTAGTTGGGCCATTGGATTGAGAATGTGCAGACAATTTGGAGGGAATCCAATGATATAAAGAGGGGTGCAAAGATCACCAAAAAGGAGGATCAGAAGATTGGAGAGAATTTTATGCGAGAAACCATGGTCAAGAGTTTTAGACTTTTAGAGTTGTGATCAGGAATATCATTTGCCTTTGTTCTATTTTCTTTAGTTGGAAAGTTTATGTAACTATGCATGTTTCTGTGCCTTTTATGTGAGTGGAGAATTAATAAGAAGACTGAGTTATGTGCTCTTGTCGGTATTTTCTATGTCATTGCAAAAGTAGTATAAACTGTGAGCCTTTGTTTCTATTGTTGCTATCTTTTACATTGATCATGCCTTGTTCACTCTTTAATGTAACTGAATCTTACATATAGTTTCACTGTGCTTAGAATTAAGGGTCAAATTACATTCAGGTGCATTGCCATAGTTAGATTTTCTTTCTTTGCATTTGCCTTTCTATTTAAATTCCTATCCCTTTCCTCCCAACACTCATGATAAAGAAGAGACCAGCTTCTTAAAAATCTGGAGGTCGTTTCAAGTTGCAAGTCCCACATTCCTGAAACTTCCCATTGTTGGTGTTAGAAACAAGCACAATTTTAACCATCAACTATATATATATATATATATATATATATATATATATATATATATATATATATATATAATTTGTTTTATTTAATATGTTAAAATATATTTATTTTTGAGATTGTTTTGTAAGAGCGATGGTTAAAAATAAAACTAGAAAAGAAGATTTTCAAAAACTTGGTAAGTGGTAATGCCTTCAGACATAAAATTAAAAAAAAAGTTGAGAAAATAAAATTAGAGAGAGTTTTTCCTTTCTTATCAACTTTTTTTTTAATTGTATGTTCGAAGGCATTACTCTTACCAATTTTTTGAAAATCTTCTTTTCTAATTTTATTTTTAACCATCTCTCTTACAAAACAATCTCAAAAATAAATATATTCTAACATATATACATACATACATATATATATATATATATATGGATTAGTTTATATTATTTTATTGGCAGAAAAACACACACACATATATATTAAAAAGGATTAGTTTATATTATTTTATTGTTTTATTGGCAAACATATATTAGTAATCGGAGGAATGGTGGATTTAATCCCCCTGTTTAAGCTACGTATCTTCTAATCTTTTTCCTCTTGAATGATTTTTTTTAAATCATGAACCTTGTCTCACGGTTCTTATTAATATAGGATTTGAAGGCTTTCGAAGCAATTTAATTATTTAGTCATCACTTTAAATATTCTTTATCTATATTTTAAGTCATCTTAAGATAATTTTTATTAATATCAAATTTAGTAGTATTATTAAGTAATTGAAAGCTTTCGAAAATATTTTAATTATTTAAATATTTTATGTAAATTTTATTTAAATATGTTTTAAGATTTTTTAAAATAGCTTCCATAAATAAATATTACATTAATAATATTTTTTAATATATTTTCATAATAATTTTAATGAAAAGAACCCACATAATATTAAATAATAAGGGAGGAATGTAGATATAATCTATCACTTTAGGTTCATTAATATTATAAGTATGTATAAATATAATATTTAATTTGTAAAATTACATCATTTATATCTATATTTATATCTGTATATAGATAGATATTGTTTTAAATTGTGTATTATTGGGATATTTTATCATTTTTTATATTTCATAATATGATATACACTCTCTCTTTCTCTACTCCTCAAAAATTTGCATTGGATGTTTCTAGAGAATTTGGGTATTTTTTACTATGAGGATTTTCTAAGGTGTTTTGGTCCTGTCTTGTCTATCTTTTTACTTATTTGATGTCGACTTACATTCTAATGGTGTCTTAATTTGAATTTAGAAATTATATAAATACATGTTTTAGTATATTTAGGTATCATAAGAAATCTAAGAAAATCAAGAGAAAATCTAAAAGAAATTTTGACATTTATCATCAAAATAATTTTCTCAATATTTAAGCATATTCTAGAGAAATCAAGTATTTTTTAGAAAGCATTCATTATATCATTGAAGTTCATAGTTCTAATGAGAAACTACATCAAACTAGTTTTCCTAGAAGAATAATTATTATATTTACTTGGTACATTTTTTTTATATTATAAATTGTCAAGGGCATGATAAGTAACAAGTGCTTAGATTTTTGTTAACCCTGAACACATGCCTAAAAAAATTGTTTATCCTTATCATTTATAAATTTAGATTCCTTTGTTAGGGTCTGGAGAATGATTAAAATAGCCAAACTTGAACGATGTGAAGTTTCTAAAAATAGACCAAGGTTTTTTAGCCTCAAATCTGACAAACATAGTCACCAAAAAAAATTCCCATGCTTATCTACAATCTCGGGGGTCTAAACACTTGTTGTGTGATTTGGAAGCTAAAAGCATGTGTATGGTTCGAGGGAGGTTCTATGGTTTCTCTAAATTTTATGGGTTTGTTAAATTGTGTTGATTATTTCCACATCCACCCAAAATCAAGATACTCTTATAAGTTATCTATATTCATTAATTACCCTAGATTTAGAATAGTTAATTATGTTTAAAATAATGTTTTACATGTGATTAGGCCTAGTTAGAATTTTGTAGATATTTTATTGATTATTTAATGTAAATTGATTATCTTCTCCAAGAATATATGATTTTATGAAGGTAGATGGATTCAATCTAGCTACACCCTTACTTTGAGCTCAAAAACATCTTTCTAAAAATCTTCTAAACTCAAGTGGATGCCCAAATCCTATATGACAATCAAACGGATGTCATATATAAAGTCATAGTTACTATATGGCAATCTGTAATCACCTAAAAGTTGTATTTGAGTGTTACTTGAGATAACCTATTCCTAACATAACCCTAGAGCATATTATCACACTTTTCCAACCTTTGTGCAAACCACAAGCATCCTTGGCCAACTAAAACATAGTTTTAGACCCTCATTTCCAAATCCTGACCCTTCATGCCTAACAACCTACCAATTGGACATTAGCACCACATTAAGGATACTAGAGCCACATAGAGTCAGTGTCCCCAAAATGGTGCTAATGTCATTTACCCTAACTTTCTCAAATGAATATATTTTTAAAATTAAAACCCTCCTAAGGTCGATCGAAGCATATTTTATTATCCACACAAGCTACAGAACAATATAAATATATGACTTTTAGACCTCTAACCACTAGATGGAAATTAGATGCAAAATACCTATTCAAACATGAAATAAGTTGAGCAAAATCAATGTTATTAATCCCCAATCTAACCTACTTCTACATACTACAATATATAGTTGTCTTAAGCTCATATTTTATAGATTTCCAATCTCAAGCACACTCAAGGCATGCAGTAACACTATCATTCTAGTATCATTTACACTTGCACCAACACTTAGGTGGGGATAACTGCATCAGGCTTGATCCCTATTTGGAGTATTAGTATGTATGAAACTCTCTTCATAGTAAGGTGTTGAATATGTCCAACTTATCCTACTAATGAACACACTTTTCATATCATGCCCTACTTACAAGGAGGATTAGGGTTTGCATCATAAATCTTCTATTAGAGGCACAATATAGAGTTTCAAATTTTATGTACATAGGAACAAAACCCAAAAACACAAGTGTAGGTGCACCCAAAATTTAGGAGTAGTCTAACACATAGGACACTAGCACCTTTTTAGTACATTAGAGCCACATGGCTCTACTATCCAAGAGATGATCTAACATAGGAATCTAGTTGATGACACTCAGACCTATTCATACCTCCATTTTTAGCACTTGGATCTTCCACATCAAGTGTTTTATAGAAAAGTCTTTATTTGCACATATTTATTACTATTTTTAGAAAGTCAAAGCAAGTCAAAATATATAACAAATCATTGGTTATGTATTGCATATTATTCCATTGATTTAGACTACTTATCCCTTTAATCAAACATAGGATTTACATAGTTAAACCCTAAAGGGTTGAAATATTTGGTGAACCTATCTTACTTTTATTAAATAAAACCACTATTTTTAAATAGGGTTTCCCTTATTGCAATTTTTTTGCACTAAATTAGGATTACAAACTTCTATTTTTGTTATTTTTTGGCATAACCTAGCTCATTTAATCAATCCCACATTAGGGTTTCATTTATTTAATTTAGTTTAAAGTTTTGCACAAACTATAACCTTAGATAACCCTAGGGTTTACATTTTCATAATTCAAATTTTAGATCCATATATCTTATAATTTTTATTTCATATAATCATGATCATAATGACAAAAAAATTAATCACTTTTTATTGCAAAGTTTAATACTTTCATTTGCATGCTTGTTCCCTTTAATTTGGAATTAACTCAAAAAAGACATAAATGCATGTATAAATGATGTTTTATATCAATTGTAATATATGTCATATCTCATAGCATGTTGTCTTTATCCTATGTGTAATCCATTTAAAAAAAACCCATACACACATAGAATATTTAGCACATAAGCTAACAACTATGTTTCAAGTTTTAATGTCATATCTTATGCATAGGAAAGAATCTCCTTTTCCTCCTCATCTCCATAAGGGTGATATCTACTTTTCCTCCAACTAGGTCCATGTTATCATTCTTCCACGAGATGAAGTAGCCTATACCAATGTCACTATTCCCCATACTCAGCCTATGCACACCTCTTCCCTATAGGGTGTGTGCCTACATGTTCAATAAAAAACAACAAGGGTTTGCATTCATGAGACTCTATGTGATCAAATTGTCCGTATTAGAAAGATAATTGTAGGTTTATCAAATTAGAACCAATTATTACATGAAAATATTACAACATTGGAAAATCAATTTGCAAGAGAAACTCCTCCAATGCATAACAATGTAAATCATGTATATGCATTTTCACCTGGTCAATTTATGGCAAACAATGTTACGTATCCAAATCATAAAACATAATAAAGTACACCTACAACTAGTTATTTAAAAAGAATTCAAAGGTCAAATAAGGTTCAAGTGAGATACTAAGAGAAATGATTAAATCTAATTTAATCAACCTGCCCCCTCTACACCCACTAAGGAGATCAAGATATTATTATGCATATCATAGATTTTATGGACACCATACTAATTCATGTTTAGCATTGAAAAGGAAAATATAACAGATGATGGATACATATGACTCATATAGTGACACTCCATCCAAACAACATACAATGATACATATACAAATTCAAAAAGGGTCAAATTCAAAAACAATACAAAAATGACTACCAAATCATAACTCAAAACAACAAAAGGTTCAAAAAGCACAATCAGAGCAACAAATAATACAACAAGCACATGTAAAGAAAGTAAAATATGAAAATCTACCTCTCTAAAATGAGACTCAACTTTAAAAATGGTATGATTTTGGTCAAAAGTATCTACAACAATTTGATTATCATGGTCAAGTTTTGGGTAAGCAAGCCTAAGGCATCACTACTCCTATTGTAGTAGTTGGTAATATTGGTCAACAAGGTTTAGGATTTATTAAACATCCTAAGGCACATCATTCATAGATACAATTTATCAGTACACAACATCTAGACACATATGAAATATAAAAAAGAAAAGCAAGAACTTAAGTTTAAAATTTAAAATCATGCTAATCCAACAAGTATTCTTAAACAAGGCTTTCAAGCAAAAGAGCCTCCACAATACCATATATCTACAATAATAATAGTTTCAAAGGGAAAAATAATAATCAATATTCCAAAGCATACTTTATGAATGTCAACTCCATAGTATGAGGCAATTCCCTCTAACATCCCAGGTTATTATGATTCTAATGATTAACAATACTCAGATTCCTATTGCAACAACATTTAACTATAACATAGCATTCACACTACAAGACAAGTTACCATTCCTATTTTCAACAGAGGCCACAATGATAGTGAATCTCCCATGAGACTAATACATTAGTATGAATCCTACCCTCTTGTACATACTTTCTTTTCTCTTTTTCCTTGTACATAGTTTATATTCATTTGCTTGTGCATAGCTTGCATCCATAAAATACAAAAATAATACAACATGCCAAAACACAAAATATTCAGATATTACCTATAAAACACAAAATTTATAGATTTTATGCATTGTTATATTTACATTTCTTATATTTTCTAGACACTCATATGATAGGTATCTTAGTATAGTCGGTTTTATCATACATACATGCTTCACGTGTTCTTGTCAAGTTTTTTGTAATTTGCTTACAAGACTCAAATCCAATACAATAATATAAAATTACTATCATCTACCCATTGGGGGAATTTACATTGATTCAAGGTTATTCATTTGACATATTTTCCCACTTGGGGACATCCTATACATAATTTCCTATTACTAGGTTCTATCATTTCATTCTCTACATTCTAGCTTTAGCATTGTTATATACAGATATTGATCATTGCTACTCTTACTCATATTTTTTACCGGATATCACTACTTTAGACTTAACATATGTGCATCCTCATTTTTACATAGATATGTATTACATAGTTATGCATGCTTTCATTTATAGGTTTTATATTTGTGACTTGACTGTATTTTTATGCTTCTTTTATTTGAGGGCATTTGAATATGCCTTTGTTATTTGACTCTACGCCGCTTTTTTTTCATAGTATGTATGTGTTGGAAATGGACCCATGTCCCTTACGTGTGCTTTCTTGATTATGTATGTGGACATTTGAACATGTACTTTTATGTGGCTCTAATCCAACTTACTTTTTGCTTAGGTATGTGGACATTTGAATATGTCCTTGTATGTATTTTCTCAAATTTAATCACATGTGACCATGTCCCTTGTATTGTGGCCCCTTGGCCTAATTTCTATGCCTCATGTCTTTTATATGTATGATTTCTCTTATGCATCATCATCATGACACTTTTCTTTATTTGTTACATACACTAGTTTTTTATGCCATCAGGGACCTCATACATCTACCCTTCCTACTTGGGTGTCATGATGGACATCATGACCCATCCCCCTAGACAATTACTTAGTTATACTCAAATTTGATGTTACATATATCGATTACATCTATCTTAACACCCTTGTGCAATGATATACTTGAAATACATCCTATATTGCATATTTGTGCTCATATTATCTTACATTCTGATGTTATGTTTGCACATTCTATTGGATTATCACACAGTTATCATATATGCTCTAGCTAACACACATTTTATAGAGATATTTATTTTTAGGACAATTCTTACATAGGTTCAACCACTACCCTAAAAATAGAGGGCATCCAAAGGGGTCTTTCATAAATATTAGGTTCTTATATTGCATTGATAGAACATTTTTTAGTACACAGGCTCAATTTCATAAAATCAAACACACGTAAACATGGGAAAAGATAGTGACTCAAAAAGTAGTATGATGACACAAAATTTAGACCATATAGACATTATAACCCAAATAGGGACACTAGGACCACATGGCACTACTATATAGTAGAACTAATTTTAGAATAGTTCAGATTAGTAAGAATAGTATACCAGTTATAGTACAAGTTTGCACAGATACAGTTATAGCTTTGATAGTTATGCTTAGATTTACACTAGTTATACTCAAATTCATATCAGTTTATCAATATTTGGGGAATCATGCTTAACATGATCATTCCCATATTTAGTATAGATACTTAGATACAATTATTAGAACTCATTCCAAAATTTCTACATTCAGATATCAGATTGGGGGCATGTGAGCAACACATTGTTTCCATTTGATTAGTTACATATAGGTTGATCATATGAAAAGGAAAAATGCATGTCATTATTTATGTTTTATACACTTGACATCATATTCCAATTTGTCACCAATTTCATGCCTTACTCCATCTATAGTGTTTGGCATTTCTAAGTGCCCTAGAGCTACCAAGTGTACTTGAGTGGTTGTGAAGTTGACATACACAGTTAGATATACTTAGTTATATATTTCCAAAACTTTACGTAGTTCAATTTTAGATGCATCTATTACACATGGGTGGTTAATGATGGAGTAAAAACCTACTTTAGTTCTTTATCCACCCATATGAGAAGGTTGGACACACTTTTAGTCTAATCAAAGCTATTCATAGGTCATGATCCACCAAGAAAGGGTAGGAAATGATGGAGTCAAAATAAGATTGAGTTATTTAGACACCCAAACATGAGGATTGAGAAATCTATTAGCTCAGTCTAATCTATTTAATGACTTGATCATTATGTACATGTACACATACACACATATTATCACTAGGCTCATGCATTGATTCACATATCTAATGAGGTGTATTCATCACTTTCCTCTTTCCCATATATTTACTTGATGTTACTCAATTACTCATTCATTTATCATAGTCTTTTTCTTTTGATATCTCTTCAGTAATGACTAATTTATGTAAGTTTCATTTGTAGGTCATGATTTGGATCATGCTTCACATACACAAACACAAATTTACATACTCAAACATAGCTTCATGGGCTTCACTTCCAAAGTAAGTCCAAGGTACACTTATTTTTTCTTTATACTACTTATTTATCTTTTCTATATTTATAGCATAAAGGGAGGGAAAATTTAATCACCTAAAAGTGGTATTGGAGTGCTAAGAGTGATTCTTGAGACAACCTATTCCTAGCTTAGCCCTAGAGCCTGTTATCACATTTTTATAGCCTTTGTGTAGACCACAGGTGTTCCTAGTCAACTAGAACATAGTCTTAAACCCTCATTTCCATATCATGGCCCTTCATTGCTAGTAGCCTACTAGATAGATATTAGCACCAAATTAAGGACACTAGAGCCATGTGGTGTTAGTGTCCCCAAAAAGGTGTTAATGTCCTTTACCCTAACTTTATCAAACGAATATATTTTCAAAATTAAAACCTTCCTAAGGTCAGCCTAAGCATATTTTATTATCTACACAAACTATAGAACACTATAAATACATGACTTTTAGACCTCCATCCATTATATAGAAATTAGATGAAAAATACTTATTCAAACAAAAAATAAGTTGAGAAAAATTAAGTTTATTAATCCTATTCTAACCTAATTATGTATACTACCACTATAGTTATCCTAAGCTTATATTTTACAAATTTTTTATCTCAAGCAAACTCAAGGCATTCAATACCACTATCAGTCTAGCATCACTTGCACTTACACCAATACTTAGGTGGAGAGAACTACATTAGGTTTAATATCTCCTTAGAGTATTGGTATGTAGGAAATATCTTACTAATTAACACACTTTTTATATCATACCCTACTTGGAAGGAGCATTAGGGTTTGAATCATAAATATTCTAGTATAAGCATAATACAGAGTTTTAGATTTTATGCATGCAGGAATCAAACCCAAAAACACAAGAGTAAGTGCACCCAAAATTTAGGATCAATCCCCCATAGAATACACTAACTCCATTTTTAGGACACTAGAGCCACATGTCACTACTCTCAAAGTGTGGTATTACTATTTAGGAGAGGATCTGACATAGGGATCTGATTGACAACACTCAGACCTATTTATACCTCAATTTTCAGCACTAAAATCTTCCATATTAGGTGTTTTTTAGATAAGTCACTGTTTTCACATATTTATTACTATTTTTAGAAAGTAAAAAAAAGTAAAAAATCTGAAAAAAAATTAGTGTTTATTTCTTTCATATTATTTCATTGATTTATACTACTTGGCCCTTTAATCAAACATATGATTTACATAGTTAAACCCTAAAAGGTAAAACATAATCAAATTAACATCATAATTAATTTTGAATATTTTTATTGACATATCACACTATTTAACTCTACCACAACCCCACTTCCACCCTCTAAATGTCATTATATGTTATATCAATGACATTAAAATAAAATTGTATATATACTTGTGTATAATTGATACATGAAAATGATGTAAATAATATCATAAATAAGATTTATATGATATTTTTTGAATAAGGACATGTATTTTAATTAGTGGGTTTACTATTTTTTAGTGTAATTTTATATTATGGAAAACATGTCTTATCACTAAAACCATATTTGGCACTAAACATAGCTCCGATGGCATGTCAGGAAAGAGAAATCGCATGAAATTTAGCATATAAATACTCCATCCATATAATTTACTCATAAAAGAGAGAGATATTTAACAATAAAATACATAATGTATTAATTAAACATAATACACAATTCATATATACAACTAGGAATGGCTTTACTAAAATAAGATCTCCTTAGAGACTACATCTCCACCAACTCTAGATAACTGAATTAGTACATGAGGGGAAACAAATTTTTAATATGCATATTAATAGATAAATAGGTTGTCCTTATTACATAAGTGCTACCCCATTTTCATACTCTAAATCATCATACTATAGAGATTACAATGTAATTATATATGATAAACTAGTCTTGTACACTTGCTAAATATCACTCATGACTCAACCCTCATTTCAAGACCTTCCCATTGCCAAAAGGCTTGCGTTCATCATCTCTTTGTGCGTAACTACTTATCCTATAGTCTAACCCTAATATTTTGATTACCCAAATGACATGTATCCTAAATTCTATATAAAACATGATTTATATCCTACTTTGGTAGTTACATATCTTCAACAACTTTCTATCCTCTTAGACACTACTATGCAGATGGGGACACTAGCATCAATGATAGTGCCCCAAGTTTGATGCTAGTGTCCTAACCTTATAAACAATTAAAAAATTCAAATATTTTGACATGTATCAGTTGAAATATTTGTCTTAATTAACCTTCTCATGAGATCATTTCAAAATGTGTGGTATATATTCAAAACAAAATTTCATTCATTAACATCTAGAAATTACCAAGCAAACACATATCAAGCTCACACTTAATGATTTGCAAATTTGATCTAGACAAACTTATTATTTCTTATTCCTAAATTATTCATATAATTAGTCTTCTTATAGGTCTAAAGCATTCAAAAAGCAACTCAAAACCATTATTTTTTAAGCTACAAGATAGATCACTACATGCACTCTTATAGATCATATTTCACTATTATTCACACACAAGAACACATAAGGGGGAACTACATTGCTTTGAGACCCTCTTCATATTATTTGGATATATAGGCAATTCTCATTGATAGGAGGGTATTTAATTTCATTTCAACTTCACTTTAGCCAACCAACCCCTATTTTTTAAGATGACATGCCCAAGTTGGAGGATCTAGGGTTATGATCAAAAGACTGATATCCAAATCCTATGCACATGATTAAAATAGATAATATGCAAGGTGATAGTGAACCCTAAAATGTGAAGTTGGTAATTCCATAAAAGGACTTGTATTTCATACCAAAAAGAAAGTGTTGAAACTGGGATAAAAGTATTGATGCTAATGTCTAGATCTTGACAATAATGTTCAGGCTAACTAAGATCTAAATTATAAAATCTAATGAATCACTATGGATCATCTACGTGTCTCCTTATGCACCTATAATTTTTATACCTTTATATATATCATTAAATAAGCTAAGTGTCATTTCTCCTTATTATTTCAACTTTCAAATTATTGTATGGCATTGTAATTTCTATATTTATCATACTTTCATAATTCATCATTGTATTAAAATATTGTGAATATGAATTATTTAATTGGATTGCTTTTAAAAAAACTTATCCATTGTTTGATTAGGCTAAAATTTGTTAGTTCATTTGTGGAACTTATTTTTAGAACAATCTTATTGAATCTAAACAAATGAAAAGTCACTATAACATAAGTAGGTTTTCATAAATGGGATATACTATCAAAGACTTACATTATAAGGGGTATTGGATAGACTCTTTGGGATACATCATATTTCAAATTGCTTATGAACTCAAAATTGTTTTTATAGAAGTTTGGATCATGATTAATTCATATAAACACCCCTTTACATTGGTAAATTTGGTTATACCAAATCTAGGCCACAATAGATTCTAATCAACAATGCATCACATATTCCCATAAAGGATGCTTAATTTGCATACCACATGATGGTGGTGCGTATCAACCAATAGATGGAGAACAAAATCATGTTATGTAATTATATGAATCTAAAATATTAGATCCAAAAAAAGATGATTTATACAATTAACCCTAATGATTAAATTCTTGAAAATATTCTACAATTCAAAAAAAATCAAATAATTTAAATAATCAATAAAATAAAAAAACATTCAAATATAAAAAAATACAAAAATAGTTAGCATTTACATGTTTACTAGCTTTTTCATATGTTGTTCACTTTATGTTAGTAAATAACATATCATTTTCTACACACAATTGAGTGTGATATAGACATACAATAGATCCATGATACATGAGCTAGCAAATGTTGGACCTTTCCTCTACCCATGTGACACATTATATTGGAAGAATCTAATTTTATTGATCATGATTGCCACATGTTCCATTTTTTTATGGTCCCTTTACATTATCATTTTGATCTTATATACTAAATCATATGCATATCTATACTCATTCTTACATTTTACAGAGTATGATAGATATGCTATACTACATGACATTTTTAAAACACATGTATGTAGGGGATAGTATTTTATGTTTATGTTTTTTTCTTATATTTCACTTTTTCATCTTATCACATGGATTAATTGAGTGTACTTCTTGTTTTCTACCTTATCTCATTTTCTAACATTTGAACATGTTCCTTGTTTGTTTACCATAGTGCCCCTGATTATTGTTTCTTTGGTGTGAGGGCATTTTAACATGTCCTCCCATTGAGTGTGTGGAATTTGAACATGCACTTTGCTTTCAGTCTCTTACACCCATTTTTTTTGGCATTGAGTGATTTTGTGTGTGTGTGATTGTTTGTTGAGCTTATGCTTGTAACTCATAGACATTGTCATGATCCATATCATGCATCTTAGGGCTTGCTATGTTTGGATACTAAAATTTTAATTGATACATTTGTTTAGACATGATATCACTATATGATTATTTACTATATGATCAATGCAAATCTAGCATGGTTATCTTATCATTTTAACATAAGGTGACTATTATATTGCATTCCCCTCACCTCAAAGGTTGGGAGGAAGGTGAAGGGGGACATTTCATAGATACATGAGTCCACAAACACACAATTAGAATTTTTTTTTACATTTCTAGGATTCATATATAAATTTGGGTCAGAATATTATACATTTGGCTCTGATTTTATAGATTTGGGATAGAGTGTTCAAATTTGTGACAGATATTATGCATGGTTTATAGAGTAGAGGTTACATTTTGATATATATACTTCATCTTGAGGCACATTAGAGGTTCACATATTCCATACAAACACACCAAATCATAAATAAATATTTAGATTATGTACACATTTATGCACCGACCTTACCAAGATACACTAATTGAGCTTTATCTATCTACATCAGTTGGCTCCCCTTGAATAGTGTAGTTAAGATTCAACACACTCAATGGCCTTGGCATTACTTCTATTTTTTAGGTTGAGATGGTTCACCAATTAACTTGGGTGAGATTGGATAGATTATGTATACACTTGAATTGTGTGATTGAGATTCAATGATCTCGATGGCCTTGGCATAACTCACCCTTGCATTGAACTAGGGGATGATCACCCTCCAATTCTCCTCTTCATATATTCAAGGTCTAGTTGTGAACCTCTCTCTCCATTGATTCATTAAATAAATATTATTACCAAAGTAAACTTCCAAAAGAAAACATGGTTGCATCGACACATAGGCAAACTCCTTCCTTGTTCTCTTTTCTTTCAAGTATTTTAATTATTTAATTTTAAAATTATATGCACTAATTATAATGTAAAATGCTCTTGGTTTCAAAAAATACACAACTAATAAATTCAAATAAGTCTCAATAAAAAGTAAGGTGTGTTTTACATACCAAGATACAAATTTATTTCCTTTAAACTAATATTTTCATCCTTATGCATTAGTATATTTAAGGGGGGGGTGGGGGGGGGGGGGGGAATGTAGATACTAAAATATGACTATGCATAAAAAACTAGTCTTGTGCACTATACAAATATCAATTGTTGCTTAACCCTTTATTTAAATACCTTGCCACTGCCAAAAGGTTCATGTTCCCCATCTCACTATGTCCAAATGCTTATCCTATAGTATGACCCTAATATTCTGGTTACCTAGATCACTTATAGCCTACAATCTATATACAACCAAATTTATATCCTTCTCTAGCAGTTACAAATTTTCAATTGTTAGGTTGTGGAGCTAAAAGCTTCACTGATGCAGACATGGAGAAGGCCATTGGAGGAGTTGATGAAGGTTACTGAGTGTCAGAGCAACCAGCATCGGTCTAATCAGCCGACGTTGGTAGGACAGTGAAAGAGAAGCAACCGATGTCGGTCAGTATCGGCCGACGTCGATCACCTCCAGGTAGACAGGGACCGACGTCGATTGCCTGTGTGGTTTGACTACGAGTTTATTACGAGTAGTTAGCTAACAAACCAAGTGTTTGCATGATGAGTGCTAATTTTAGACTCATAGCTGTGGATCTAATTATTGTAATTAGATGTCTAATTATTGTTTGGATGAGTTCTATATAATAGACTCATGGTTGTATTGTAAATCAGTGCTAGGGAGTAAGAGAGCATAATTATAAGCTCCGTCGGTGTGTGAGGTAGAGCAATGGTGCGTTCCTCCTAGTGCCACAGTACCAGGTGTGTTGGTGCTGGATTAAAGAGTCAGCTGGATTCTTCAGGTAAGTATGATCTTGGTCATCAGGTGAGCATGGCCCTTATAGGAGATCTACATGGTAAGTAAGATCATTGATCTGCAGGTGTGTGTGTGTGCAAGGTCAAGGTTCACAGGTGTGCAGAACCAGTATTGATCTGTAGGTTGGAGATCAGATAGGACAGCAACACAAAAGGGAGTAGAATTAGGCAGGATCTACTTGGAGTACGGTGTGTACTCATTGGTATGTACATTGAGTACATGGAGAGCTAAGAGGAAGGCAAGGCAGTTCTTTCCATAAGTATGGTCTGTTGAGGTGCAAGTTGTTGCAGGTTCATGGGAGATCTACTTGAAGTACTTTGAGTGCTTGTGGAGTGCGTGGAGCACTTGTGGAGTGCGTGGAGCACAGGTGTAAGGTGAACACCAACTCTGTGTTTGAGTTGGGTGTTGGGACCTAGTAGGGAGAGCTTTGAGGAAAGAATTACTGTTCACTTGAGGTGTGGGAATCCTCTGTAAGGTGGTGGAGAAGAAGTGGCATCTTCTTTATTGTATTCTTTTCTGTAAGAGTTATTAATACAAGTTGTGTATTGTCTCTCATATTCTGTGTTATTCTGAATTCTAGTTACTTGTTGAATCTGGTTAATTTCTGCATATTAAGTTGCTTGGTTTGGTAATCATATTGTGCTCTTTTGGTGGAGCAAGATCCTGACAAGTGGTATCAGAGCTTTTGGTTGGGATACTAATAGATTGGTTTAGATCTGGGTAGTGTGTTTTGATTACAGGTCACTCTCAGGGGTTTCGGATTGAGTGGGAGTAGAGCAATGGCAGATGAAAGTAAGCTAAGAATGGAGGAGTTGAAAAGCACAGATGGTCTCTTAAGGTCCTATGGAAAGAAAGAGCAGGTAAAAGAATATTGTTGGTTTGTGGAAGATCAGCATGAAGAAACTGAAGAAGCAGATGTTGCAGGTGATGTTGCACAGGATGCTCTGGGAGGTTTCTTGGATAAAATTGAATCTTGTTTTATAGATTTGGTTGCCTCTTTCCATGCAGCCCCAGGTAGAGGAGCTGGTAAGCCTTGCCAAAGAATTGGCAAAGGGAAAGTGAAGTTGAAATTATAGGCGGCCAACACGCAGGTGTTGATGAAGGTCATGCAGGTCCTAGGTTTGGAGATATGGCTAATTTCTTTAGAAAGATTGGGTGATGAGAGATGCACAAGAACTCTCATAGCGGGTGCATTTGAATTAGCTGGTGGTAAGAAACAGGTACTCTTTATCTACTTGTTTATATTACTGATTCTTCTTCTATTGCAGAGACGTGGCTTCGTAGGCTTGGTCACATGAGCAGGAAGGAGATGCATGTTCTTAAGCAGAAGACAGATATATTTGATAGGCTTAAGAACTGGAAAGCCTTGGTGTTCTTGGAGGAGATGGCAGACAGAAACTAGTGGATGGTGCTGAATACTTCTGAGCAGGGCAGTTTGGACATGGAGATTGATTCAAAGGAGCTCGTGGGTAAAAATTCATCACTCACAGGCAAACACAGATACCAGCGTCGGTCAGGAGGAACCGGTGTCGAACAGACAGGTGCCGATGTCGGTCATGTGCAGACCAGAGCTGGTGATGTCGGGCAGGGTAAGACCGACGCCAGTCAGGAGGACTAATGTCAGCAGTAAGTAGGACCGACGTCGGCAATAGGGACACTGACATTAGCAGGTTGGTAGTCAGGGACAGATGCATGGGAACCGACGTCGGTCAGATGCAGACTGTGGAGTGATCGAGGTCAGTCACTGTAACAGATTTTGGGTGGACAACATGCTGTCAAGGAGTCTCAAACACCCATACGAAGGACTGAAGACGTAAGTAGGCCCTCAAATTCGTTGTTCCTCTTCTTTATACTTGTTGCTTATTGTAGAGCAGGAAGGATCCAAGAAATAGGTAGGAGCATGGCAGGGATATGATGCAGAACCAAACGGGAGTTTTGGTAGGGTTGCCAGCTGGATGAAAGCACAGAGATGAATGGATACCTTAGTTGAAGAATAGAGAGAATGAATACGTGAGATGGAAGACCAGGCATATGGTCTTAAGGAAGTTGTAGGATAGTGGTACAGGTTTTGACAGGTGGAGGACAAAGCATGGCTTCAGTCAATGTCAGGGTAACTACTGTGGTTTGACTTACCAAGGGGATGATGATTGCAACATCATTCTGTTGCTGTATGTGGATAGTATGCTAGTTAGCAGGGTTTGTACATACAGGGTTTTTTGCTGAGCTAAGGGTAAGATTAGTCCAGTGGCATGTCATGAGGAGTTTGGAGCAGTGAAATTCTTTGACATGGGAGACATGGGTAGATTTTGTCTCCAGTGGGAGCTGATGTGAATCAGGTGTTGGCAAGGTTCATTACGCAGGATGCAGAGCTAGAGCACACTAAGGGTTGGACAGGTACAGTGTCTGAAATCACATGAGGTCTGGTATAGACCTGAGTATTCCCATGCAGTGGGAGCTGTCAAAGAGTTAGGTGCCAATTTAGGGAAGTGTGTTCTCAGGGATTTGAGAGGGACCAGCAGCAGGTATACATGTAGGGTCAGGACTTCACTACATGTGTTTGTAGGTTCGGATGTGGTAGGGTACTCGAATGACAGGAGGTACACCACGGGATGTGTGGTGGGTTGTCTTTAGGATTGAGCTTGAAGAGGGATACAAACCAGGAAATAGATTAGATGGAGTATAGGTATAGGTACAGTGTAGCTATTTATCTCCAAGTGGGAGATTGTTAGGTTGTGGAGCTAAAAGCTTCACTGATGCAGACACGGAGAAGGCCATTGGAGGAGTTGCTGAAGGTTACTGAGTGTCAGAGCAACCGATGTCGGTCTGATCAGCCGACGTCGGCAGGATAGTGAAAGAGAAGCAATCGATGTCGGTCAGTATCGGCCGACGTTGATACCTCCAGGCAGACAGGGACCGATGTCGGTCGCCTGTGTGGTTTGACTACGAGTTTATTACAAGTAGTTAGCTAACGAACCAAGTGTTTGCATGATGAGTGCTAATTTTAGACTCATAGCTGTGGATCTAATTATTGTAATTAGATGTCTAATTATTGTTTGGATGAGTTCTATATAATAGACTCATGGTTGTATTGTAAATCAGTGCTAGGGAGTAAGAGAGCATAATTATAAGCTCCTTCGGTGTGTGAGGTAGAGCAATGGTGTGTTCCTCCTAGTGCCACAGTACCAGGTGTGTTGGTGCTGGATTGAAGAGTCAGCTAGATTCTTCAGGTAAGTATGATCTTGGTCATCAGGTGAGCATGGCCCTTATAGGAGATCTACATGGTAAGTAAGATCGTTGATCTGCAGGTGTGTGTGTGTGCAAGGTCAAGGTTCACAGGTGTGTAGAACCAGTATTGATCTGTAGGTTGGAGATCAGATAGGATAGAAACACAACAGGGAGCAGAATCAGGCAGGATCTACTTGGAGTACGGTGTGTACTCATTGGTATGTACGTTGAGTACATGGAGAGCTAAGAGGAAGGCAAGGCAGTTCCTTCCATAAGTATGGTTTGTTGATGTGCAGGTTGTTGCAAGTTCATGGGAGATCTACTTGAAGTACTTTGAGTGCTTGTGGAGTGCGTGGAGCACTTGTGGAGTGCGTGGAGCACAGGTGTAAGGTGAACACCAACTCTGTGTTTGAGTTGGGTGTTGGGACCTAGTAGGGAGAGCTTTGAGGAAAGAATTATTGTTCACTTGATGTGTGGGAATCCTCTGTAAGGTGGTGGAGAAGAAGTGGCATCTTCTTTATTGTATTCTTTTCTGTAAGAGTTATTAATACAAGTTGTGTATTGTCTCTCATATTCTGTGTTATTCTGAATTCTAGTTACTTGTTGAATCTGGTTAATTTCTGCATATTAAGTTGCTTGGTTTGGTAATCATATTGTGCTCTTTTGGTGGAGCAAGATCCTGACATCAATAACTTTTTATCCTCTCGAACACTACCACATAAACTAGGACACTAGCATTAACACTAGTGTCTTAGATATGATGCTAGTGTCCTAGGTTTGAACGTTGATGTTCAAACCTTACAAATGGTCAAATTAGTAAATATTTTGACATTTATAGGTCAACTTGTATGTCTTTATTAACTCTCTTGTGAGATCATTTCAAAAGATGTATAAATACAAAATAAAATGCCATTCATTAACATCTATAAACTATGAAGCAAAAACTATCAAGCTCACACTTAATAATTTACACAACTACTTTATACTATCTATTATTTCATATTTCTAAATTAGTCATAGGATAAGTCTTCTTATAGGTTTAAAGTATTCAAAGAGCAGCCCATGAGGAGTATTTGTCAAGTTATAAACTAGATCACTACCTGCAATCACATGTAGCATATTGAATTATTGTCCATATAAAAACCCACGTAAGGGAGATAACTATATCGTTCTAAGGCCCTATTTAGAGTATATGGATATGTAGGCAACACTAATTGATAGAGTGTTCTTTGAGGTAAAACATGAATTCATTTGATTCCATTAACCCCCGTTTTACAAGGCGGCATGCCCAAATTGGAAGATCTATGGTTTTGAGAGAAATAATGATATCCAAACCTTGTGTGCACAATCCGAACAAAGAATATCCAAGGCAGAAATGAACCCTAACAAGTGGAGTTGGTTGTTATATAAAAGGACATGTATTCTATTATAGATAGAAGGGTCAAAATTGGGATAGAAACATTGCCACTAGTGTCTAGATCTTGATGGTAATGTCTACATTGATAGAGAGATAAATTCTATAATCTTACAAATCACAATAGAGTACCAACATGTCTCCTTCTACACCTGCATTTTCTATATTTACATGTGCATCAAAAAATAAGCTAATTATTATTTCTCCTTTGTATTACAGTTTTTAGATTATTATTTGGCATTGTACTTTATATATTTAGCATATTTTCATAATTTAACACTTATCAAAAATTTATGAATCTGAATTATTTAATTGTCCTGCTTTTAGGATAGTTTAGCCATTTATTTGATTAGGCTATTCTCCCCCTAACTATTTCCAAAAATAGTTAAACATATACTTTAAAAATAAAAATAAAAAAAATTGTAACAATATGGGGTAGCTATAACTGGAGTGTTGCACATGGCCTCCTTTAGTTTCTAACTTGCCTTGTCGGTTGCCTCATTCTTATGGAAGGTTTCTTTCTCTAATAAATTTATGAGTGGTGTTGTTATACTCCATTATTTTTTTAAAATTGATATGGTAACATGTGTTATTGTAAATTTATAATTATACCTTAAGCTTACTTTAGTAAGTATTTATACTAGGATTTATTATATTCTTATTTAGAAAAGAATCCCAATTGAAAATTTAACTTGCACTAGAGTCCAAGTTTCACACTCACATGGACTTTATGCAACTACTTTCAATTAGACAAGCACTTTTATTTATATGGGATTGCAGGGTCTATAAAAGCAAGGCTCTCCATCACTTCCAACAACAGAATTGATAAGAAAAAGTAAAAATTTTATTGTATACTTTCGGCATTAAATTTTTATTTTATAATAATTAGTGGTATATTGTTATACCCAAATATTTGTATCTCTATTTTTTATGTGTCGAAAACTATGTCTATGATATATATGTTTGATCGTAGTATGGTATTATAGCATAAATCCTAGGTTAGATGCATCATTTTAGGTGTGTTTTTTAGGGAAGCATATTTTAGGTGCATTTTGGGGCGATTTCACTTATACTAGAGTGCATATGGAAGGGCATAAACGCCATAAGATAATTGTAAAATTGTTGGGGATTTGAATTCTTTTTCCAAATAACTTTTTTATTTTTTGGAAGGGTACTTGTGATTTTAATTATTTAAAAAAATAAGAGACTTTTATGGTGCGGGTGGAATAATTTATAGTTACCCAAAAAAAAATAAAGGTGAAGCTATTTTTTAAATGTATTGTTTTTTATTAATTAAAAAAATAAAAGTAAAATCCTTTAAATCCACACACTCCCATTGTGATCTTATCACTCTACCCGTGGATCTCTACAATTTTGTTTGCCATTTTTTTAGTGGATTCAAGCTCTTCATTGGCATTGGTATTGGTATGTTTACATGTGAAATTTTGCCCTTCAACCAAACTTATCTACATGAGATTGAGATGAAGTGGATGGCATTGACATTGATATTAACTTGGCATTGGCCGTGTATGATTATTTTGAATCATTGGAATTGGCATAATAGTTGTATCTGTTCTATTTTTTCAAGCTTTACAGCCCACCCAATCCCTACTCAACAACCTTTGTGGACTTTCGGACACCGACCATGCTGACTCTCTGGTCCTCTTATTGAAAAAAATTTCTTTGGAATATTTTGAACCAAATTATATTTTGTGGTTGTATGATTAAGACAGGTAGATGGCGTAATAGTTGGGAGTGTTCCGTAAAAGTTATGGCGTAAATTTGGATTCTATTTGTTTCATTTCATGTGGATTTTTCACGAGAAAGTATTTTTGGCACATGATATTTGCAAAATCTTTTTCTTATCACCATGGATTCTATTTGTCTCCATTCCATGATTTCTGATGAGAAAGTAATTTTGGCACATGATTATTGTAAATTTTTTTTCTCAGCGGATTGTTCATTTGTTGTGGGTTTGTTATTTGGGAGACATTTATAATTTGTGTTGTGGTTTTTCTGAGGGATACATTTTTGACATTTATGACTTGTGACAATTTTATTTTAATAGTTTTGTGACTCTGTCATGGATTTTATGTGGGTCTTTTTTCCTCCGTTTTAATTTTGTTTCAGGCATTCATTTTTTGAAATTATATGATTTTTGTATTTTATGTATGTATATATATGTAATAAAATGTATGGTTTTTTTATTTTTTTATTTTATGTATGTACATATATGTGAGTCTCTTTGTATAGGGTACCTATCATTTCTTTATCATTAGGATTCTTTGGAGCAACCAATTTTGTAATTTTCACATGGTACTATCTGCAGAATTCATTTAGAATCTGTCAATGTGTTGTTCAACTAGTGGATTCATACCATTCGTGTAATCAACTTTTCCCCCCGATTTAGTAGTATTTGGTTAGTTTAATCTTCCACTTCTGCTCATGCAATTTTTTATGAGACATCTTTTGAGGCCCCTATCTATCCATCTTATTGAATTTTATAGAGGACATTCTTTTCCTCATCAGTTTTTTTGACATCTTGCAATTTGTCCAACTACTCGTGGAGAGTAAATTTCGGCATCCCAAACATCTATTCGGTGTTTGAGTAATGGATTCATATAGCTCATAATAATTTATCTATACACTCAACGCATTCAACATTATAAAGGTAGGAGAGCGGGAGGGGGAGGGTATACAGGGTGTTGTTGCACTTCCTTATTTAGGTGTTTATGTAGCTCTTTTTAATATCCTTGCAACAAATCGCAACATATACTTATGACAATTCTTTAGTGGTGGATTAGCACACATAGTACAACTATTTCAATGGATTCAACACATCTAAGGATATTCTCTTTTAACATTTATCAGTACTTATCTTATGTTATACTACCTTCTTAGATATCCTTGTAGTATCTCTCGACATATTTTTTCACTTATGTTGATTGCATTGATATTCATTATACATGGATATCTCATCAAGCCTAGCATTAGGACCTATTTCATAGGTTTAGCCTCACTTTTGTACACATTATCTAAGTTGCACTCAAAGGGTGGGGAGGGGACGTTGGGGGGGCGTGAGTGGTAAATTTAAAATTACACCTTAACATTACTTTAATAATTAATTATCCTAGATAGGTTTTGATTTTCTTATTTAGACAATAATCTCATTTGGAAATGCAACTTGAACTAAAGCCCAAGTTGCACACCTACATGGAATTTATGCAACCATCTGTGTTTATGAAACCACTTGCATTTATGAATGCTTTCAAGATATATAAAAGTAAGGTTCTCCTTCACTTTCAACAACAAAATGGATAAGAGAAAGTAAGAGTTTAATTGTATATTTCTAACATTGAGTTTACACAATATAACAAATAATGGTATACTATCATACCCAAATCATTATTTTTTTCTTCTATGTGTGGTGTGAGCTATGTCTACAATATATGTGTTTAATATTGGCTAATCCAAAATTATAAAACCATGTGATCCTAAGAAGCTTCGTAGGTGCTTGAGGGTTTTAGGTACTTGCCATTTGATTATGGCCATGATATTTTGAGGATCCATGTTGATACTTTCATAGGAAACACTATGACCCAAGTATTCCACCTCTTTGACTCCAAAAACACACTTCGAAGGGTTAGCATATAGCTGATATTGCAAAAGAATATCCAAAACTTGATTCAAATGTTACATATTTTATACCCATGTTTTGTTGTTTACTAAGATGCCATCAAATAACACCAATACAAATTTCTGTAGAAATGACTAAAATATAAATTTCATCAAACTCTGAAATGTAGATGGTACATTAGTGAGGCCAAAGGGCATAACCTAAAATTCACAGTGGCCCTCATGGGTTCTAAAAATTTCTTATATATATCTTCATCTTTGATTAGGATATGATCATAACCTAAATGAAGATCAATTTTTTTAATGATTTCATCCCCATGTAACTCAATTGGTAGATCATTAATTACAAGTATTACAAATATATATTTAATGGTGTACTTCTTGAGTTCCCTATAGTCTTGACACATGCACCATCTGTCATCCTTAGTTCACACCATCATCAATGTAGATTAATATTATATTTTTATCAGAAGGATATTCTTGATTGTGTGATCATTATTTGTGCACATGGTCCCCACTATTGTAACTATGCATCGCTTTTTTAATATTATGAGAGAAATAGTTCATGTATATTCTAAATATCAATTTGACAAAGATTAGAGGATGGGTCTAGCATGGTAGGTGACCATGCCCCCCAATTTTTAATTTTAATTTTTCCATGTTGACCTTATGCAACTCCTTTTTTATGGAAATTTATAGACGCCTGTTCTCACCATTAAGGACTCTATTTGACATGCATTTTTTGATTGTTTACTTTTATATAATTTTTCCAAATTTAGACTCTATTTGTCCTCATTTCACATGGATTTATTTTGAGAAAGCATTTTTTCGCATAATAATTGTAAAACCCTTTTCTCATCAGATTGTTCATTTGTTGTGGGTTTGTTACTTGGAAGACATTTTGGTACACTTATGATTTGTGTTGTGGTCTTTGTGAGGGACACATTTTTGACATTTATGACTTGTGTCAACTCTATTTAACATTTTTGTGACTCCACCATGGATCTTTTGTGGGTCTTTCTCCCCCATCCAAACTTTATTTTAAGCATTCATTTTTGAAACAACATGACTTATGCATTCTATGCATCTACATATATATAATATAATGAAATGCATGTATATCCCTCTCTTTATATAGGGTACTTATCATTTCCTCATCACTAGGACCCTCTTGAGAAACTAATATTGTAATTTTCACATGGCAATATTAGTAGAACTCCTTTAGAATTTGTGAATGTGTTGTTTATCTAGTGGATTTGTACCACTTATGCAATCACTTTTTTCCCACCTATTCGGTAGTAGTACATTAATTTAATCATCCACTTTTGCTTGTGAAATTATTTTTGATAAATATTTTGAGGCCCCTATCTATCCAACTTATTTAATGTTATAGAGGACATTCTTTTTATCATGTATTTTTTTGAAACCTTGACAATTTATCTAACACCTTGTGGAGAGTAAATTTTGGCATCCCCAACATCTATTGTAGTATCTCTCAACACATTTTTTCACTTATGTTAATTGCAATGATACTCATTATATATGGGTACCTCATCATGTCTAGTTTTGGGACCTATTTCAAAGGTTTAGCCTGATTTTTGTATACATTTCCCAAGCTACACTTAGGGGGGTAGGTGGATGTTGGTGTAAATTTAAAATTACACCTTAACATTAATTTATTAAGTAATTATCCTAGATAAGTTCTTATTTTTTTATTTAGACAATAATCCTATTTGGAAATGCAACTTGAACTAAATCCCAAGTTGCACATCCACATGGAATTTATGAAACCATCTACATTTATGCAACCACTTGCATTTATAAGGGCCTTCAGGTTCTATAAAAACAAGGTTCTCCCTCACTTTCAACAACAAAATGGATAAGAAAAAGTAAGAGTTTATTTGTATATTTATAACATTGTGTTTTCACAATATAATATATAATGGTATACTATCATACCCAAATCTCTGTCTCTTTCTTCTATGTGTGGTGTAAGTTATGTTTAGGATATGTGTTTGATCCTGGTTAGTCTATAATTATAATAATGTGTGATACCTAAGAAGCTTCATAGGTGATTGAGGGTTTTAGGCACTTGCCATTTGATTTTGGCCTTGATATTTTGATGTTCCACATTGATACTTTCATGGGAAACACTATGACCCAAGTACTCCACCTCCTTAACTCCAAAAGCACAGTTGGAAGGCTTAACATATATCTGATGTCATTCAATAATATCTAAAAATTGATTCAAATGTTACATATTTTATATCCATGGTTTGTTGCATATCAAGATGCCATCAAATAGCACCAATACGTTTTTTTATAGAAATGGTTGAAATATATATTTCGTCAAACCCTAAAATTTAAATGGTTCATTAATGAGGCTAAAAGGGCATTAGCTAAAATTCATAGTGGCCCTCATGGGTTCTAAATAAATTCTTATGTATATCCTAATCTTTGATTAGGATATGATGATAACCTAAATGAATATTGAATTTTGAAATGATTTCATCACCATGTAACTCATCCAGTAGATCATTAATTATAAGTATTGGAAATATATCTTTAATGGTGTACTTCTTGAGTTCCCTATAGTCTTAACACATGTGACATTTGTCATCCTTATTTCACACCATCATCACTGGAGATGGATAATCACATTAGATACATTATATAATTCTTGCATCAAGCATTTCTTGTACCATCTTTTCAATCTCACTCATTTGTATGTATGGATACTTATAAGGTTAGATATGGGTGGTTGGGTACATAGTACCAATTAAACAACATGATTATGATACCTTTTGTGTGGTATTTTTTTCAACACATATCACCAAACACTATTAAGTGTCCCTCTTAAATTTTCAATAGATGTGATGTTACATGAAATTTTTTTGGTAATGCATCTAATGAAAACATTTATGCTAAAAACCCATATTCTCTATTTTTAAGTATCATCAACATTTGATGAGAGCTAACTAGTTGTGGGGACTTCACACATAGTGAAGACATTTAAAATGTCCTTGAAACTAAATTAAAACACATGAATTTTTTTGGGAAATTCAACTCAATCATACCTAAGGTAGTGAGCCAATAGGCTCCTAAACCAACGTTTGTGTTGCCCATGGGAATGGTGAACACAGGTAAATTTATAAGGTAGTCTCCCATGGTGAGTTTAATATAATTAAAATTCCCTACATAATTAAATGTACCACCATCATAAATCATGACCTAAAATTCTATATATAGATAAATAAAATACTTTAAGAGAGAAGACAAATTATTTTATAAGAAGTTATGGGTACTTAGTCAATCAATATTTTCACCTTTTATTTTTTTAAGAAACCCACTACCTTGAGGGTTTATGACATCCTAATCCTTGAAAGTGCATGTAAATAAATAGTTGGATGGGTGTTTTTCATCTCCTCATTTGGCTCATCAAAACCCTCTAACTCTATTTATTCATCCTCTTTTTCTTCGTTAGATAATTTAAGGTAGAGCAACTTCTTTTCAAAAAAATTATGCCCATAATTATATTTTATATCATAGTTAAAACATAACCATTTTCCATTTTATATTCAAATTTTTAGGAGTTAATTAAAAATGTTGAGGGAATGATAGTGTTCAAGTTATTTGATCTCAAATTCTTTTGGAGGCTTTCCTTTTTTTGGCCATTGATTTTTCTTATATCTTGCAAGCAATGGAAATTGAATTAGATTTAAAATTAGTGGATAAAACATACATACCTCATGTTGGATGTGATCAATCATTCCCCTAAGAAATAGATTATTCAAGTTCCCATTTTTTATTATCTCCACATGCAAGGATATATTTTGTATTTTATTAATACAATCCACGGCTGATTTTATTTGATGTAGTTTTTATAATTGGTCGAAATAATTCTCCATCTCACCTTTTCCATAGTGCATATGCAATTCCTCAAAAAAATTATCCAAGTGTCACTCAAATTCTTTTTCTTATTATTTTGAATACACAACCATTGATACAAAATTAATTTATCTAGCTCCAAGTACAAGGATGCTATTTTGACCCTATATCCACATGGGATCTAATGTATGTGAAAACAAATCTATTAAGTTGATATAAGTGACTAGATATTTTCCATCAAACTTTCATAGCATATTTTAGGTGCTTAAATTAGAAAGAGTTAGGGATGGGGGTTTCATTCCATTTTTAATATGGAAATGGTTGATAAAAACACCCAACCTATTTTGTTATGCATTGGTGAACTGAGGAAACTTTAATAGATTTTTTTGCAAGGAAAATAGTTTATCAAATCTCTACCTAATATCATGATGTCATCACTTCATCTTATCTAGATATCCTTTATTTTCCATTTCATTCTATATGTTTTACACACTATAATCAATTTGGATCACTCTATGATCAATTGTATATTAAATTAGAACAAAATATTTACTGATTTCAAGCTCCATCTCTTCTTTGTTTAGTTTTTTCTTATAATGTCAAAACCATTCCCTTGGCCCCTAATGTGCATACTAACCATGCACATATTTTATG
Source organism: Torreya grandis (assembly GCA_037957365.1). Lineage (NCBI taxonomy): Eukaryota > Viridiplantae > Streptophyta > Pinopsida > Cupressales > Taxaceae > Torreya > Torreya grandis. Next base: position 465,590 of record JARHVA010002815.1, read on the forward strand.
GTTCATGAGTCAAAAAAATAGGGTTACTAGATAATTATACCATTATGATCATCTTACCAAAATGAATCAGATGACTAGTATACTGTGTAAAGGGAAAATAGCTCAAAACCCTAAAATATAGGGTTAAAACAAATATATGATGTTGTGATCAAGTCACTGAGATGATTCCAACCACTATATATTGCATAAAGGTATTTTTGGGTTAAAAATATAAGAATACTACACTGATGGAAATTTTATATTCCATCCAAATCAAAACTAATTTTTTTTAATCCTTCAACAATAGTGAATAAACATTGATCTTGACCTAAAAAATGCAACATTTTTTTCCCTAATCAAATAGTTGATTCCACTTCTAATGAATTGTTTTTTATTTGATTAGGTAAATAAGTAAATTTTACAAGGATCCTGCAATCTAAAGTTAAACTAGTAGAAAATTAAAACAAAGTAATCCCTCAGGAATGAAAAACATACTACAGCCAAAACAAAAAATAGCTAGCATAAGCCTATAAAAAAAGACCAAACAATACTAATAGAAAAGTTAAATTAATCATGGGGAATAGTGTCCTTTGTGAGTTCCTTTCTATATTCCTTATACTCTACCTTATCTTTTGTATTATCCTTGGTAATTATTGTATGGGTCCTTCTACATGGGCCTTCAACAGTGTCCTTTGAAAAGATCATCCTCAATTTCTTTTTAGCCTCCTTATCTGAGTACTTCTTAGGGGGCTAGCCACAAAAAAGGGTTTGGGGGAGGGTTTGGGAGTGAGGTTGACCTTATATTTTTCTTCTTTCTATTTATAAGGGATCCTTTACCTCAATAATTTGTGAGACAACCAATAACACTTTCTTGGCTTCCCTGTTAACCGAATTCCATTCCTTGATCAAAGTGGCCAAGCCTAAACCTACTTTGTGGTGTTTATCATTAAATTACTCTAGATGTCTTTTATTTTTCAAACCAAATCAAAGAATATGGCCTTACCTCTCCCTAAATATTCCTCCACATCCTCCTCTTCAAGGATGATTTGTTTGGATTTGTTTACAAAGAGTTAAAGGGGAAGGTCACTTATGAGACTTTTGAAATTGGAGCTTACAAGGGAAGGGCTGGGAGATTCTGAAGTTGGGTCTTCTTTAGGGGATTCCTCCCCCATAAAATACCCCCCAATGTTTTTTTTTTTTTTTCATGCAATGTCTACCCATGTTTAATAAGAAGAAATATAATCCCTTGGTGAATGATGGCATTTGTTTCATTAATTTGAAATACAAGGGCAGTATTATCAAGGTATTTTAGTAGGTAATATGGCAAGATGATTTTAAAACCTTGGAAATGATTTAATAACAAGAAATGGTGTGATAACATAAGATTTATTTTACCTTCTAGTGTTGGGTATTTCATGATTTGAAGGTAAACCTCTTGACAGTACCTGGACAGGTAAACTCATAAAAACCCCTTTTTATCTATTTTCAAGACCTCATTCAAGTGAAATAATCTTTGTATGAGCTTCATATTCTTTTATTGGTTCTTGAATGCCTTTGAAACCTCGCATAACATCCATGTAACCTCCCTAATAAGATCCTTAATGACATTGATTATAATGCCTCTCATCTCTACCATTATTTTATTTCAGGCTGTAACAAAATATTTAGCTAGGTTTGTATCATACCCTATGATATAATGCATTTATTATTTAATTACCCAGTTATGTAGCTTGCTCTAAACCTTATTAGTAACATGGACCTCTATACATGAAATTGGATCTAGCCTATCTCTATCACCCCCCATGTTGTGCAATCTAGAGTTTAGATTTTTTGAATGGTACAATAGAACCACCTTCTCTTAGTTTAGTTTGTTGTTATTGGAAAGCTTGGGGAGTAATGAAAATATCATCTACTATATCAAAGCATTGATGTATTATGCATATTGATAATGTTTTGGCATGAGTATGAAATCATGATGAACAAGATGTAAATTTCATGTGTGTCGAACTTCATCGCATACTAGGACATGATTGTTTCATTTTGAATGGCCTTGTTGATGTGTGGTGGGACATTATTGCTTTCATGCTAGATAGATAAAAGGTATATACCAACTCCAACATTATATAGATAAATAAAATTTATATAAATTTTTTGAAACATAAATATCAAGAGCAAAACAATAGTAGGATATTATAATAATAAGCATTGAATAGAGCAGATACATACCAAAGATTGATATTAGAGTAAAAAAGAAGAAATATATTTCTAATCCTTTTTGAGGGGGAACCACACATATCTCAATACCATCTAGTGTTTAAGGTCATAACACAATGCATGTTGAGAAATGAGAATAAGTGGAGAAGTGGATGCATGTTTATAAATATGGAGAATTAGAGAGGTGATAACATTTTGAGGAATGAGAGATACATTAAGAAGAATAAACCTAACATAGATAAACTTCATTATAATTAGGGTTATATGAAAAATTTTGAATTACTATACATGAGAACATATATTTTTTCATGCAACTTATTTTAACATACTCATCAATCTAGATATTTCATAGGGGCTACTGATATATTATTTGAATTTTTCAACATTAGCAAACTTATCTTGAGCATATAAGAAAACTTCTTAATCAAAATCTTCGTCATTTTTATTCCACTAATATCATATTGAGATGACTTATCATTAAAATTATTATTATCATTAGTATTCAAATGATAAACATAAGTGCAAACATAATAAATTAGATCTAAACCAACATTATCTCCCATAGGTTTAGGTAGTAATTTTTCATATTCTACAAAATAATCAATTAGTTTTTAAAAAATAGTTTTTTTGGAAATCCTAGTCCAAATCCATATTTATTTATATTTATTTGTATGAGGATAACACTTGTTCCCTTACCAATTATTTCTCTCATATCAAAATTTGACTTTCCTTAATAACGAGGGATTATGTAAATGGAACCAATATAATATACAACTATGTTGTTTGTATGTTCATTTGGACCTACTAGAGTAGATGTTATTTTTCTTAAAATTTGATCATTTTATTCATCATTTTCATAATCATCATAGTCATAATATTCTTTATGATTTTGAAAATACATGACATTCATAGAATAATTTGTAACATCTTGAAAAATGATATCTATAGTGTAAGCCCTTACAAGTATGCTAGGGTTTGAAAATATTCCATAGTTTTAAATGACTTATGGCTTGGGATCAATCCAATAAATGAAAATGAAGCTAGATTTATTGAATATAAGAGCATGTGATTAAATTAATCTTATATATATATATATATATATATATATATATATATATATATATATATATATGACGTTGCATGAAATAAGAACTAACTCTAGGAGGTGAAATTTTTTTGTATTTATGTGAAAACCATAAAGGATCATACAAGACATTTTAGGTTCACCAAAACTTAATATTGATATTAAATAGATTACAACTAAATTATATCACAAATACCAAATTATAATTATTTGGGTTTAAAATATATATGCAAAATAGTAACAAACCCTAAGTAATTATTTGAATTACAAAAGTAGGGTGAACATATAGGGTTAGAAGTGTGTATTTAATAATGTGAGATCTGTTGGTATTTTTAGGATCATGACACTAAAATGTGTATGTAACAATCACAGTGACCTCACCTATAAAACTTAAAAAAACCAAAGAAATCTCCTAGAAGCACGATTAGAATTTCTCTTAGAGGGATTGTTGTTCCTTATGTTGGGAATTTATAATGCTCACATGAGTAAATTGACTATAATAATTATTAATTCTGATATTACCTAGGTTTACTCTAGTGGTTAGTTTATAATACTCATGACTCTATATCATGTTATTTGTTATTATGCCTTCCTATTTAGTAGGAGGTTGTTTTTTTATTTCTATTCCTATATAATAGGTTATGTATTGTTTTCATAAAATGTTGAATATAATATAGTGTGTTTAAACTATTTGTATTCACCTATAATTGTGCATAAGCTCCTCCATTTTATATCATTGGTATCAGAATGGGTAAATGGTCTATTAAATCTATTAAGGAGAAAATACATTGTAATCTATGGTTGCCCTAACTAATGAGATAATATTTTATGTGGGAGTTTTTGATTAATTTATAATTAGTTTAGTCTAGATTTGAATTTTATGTAAATTTTTCTTTGTAAGTAGAGGAATTTTTGAAAGATAACACATTTTTATATTGACCAAGGTAAGTGAAGATATTTTAGCACCCAACTTTCATATTTCTTCACCAATTTTTATTTTGTTATAACTTTCCACGTGTAGACCTATGTGTATCATTTTTTTAACAGATTTATTTGGGAAGAAGTAAATAAAGTCATTTATTTCAAGCTAAATATCTAGAAGTTCAAATACTTAGAGAATTTGTTAAGGAGATACACCAAGCATGGGATGTAACAAATCAAAATAAAATGATAAGAGAATGATCTTTCTATAAGTGTAGTTTTATTAAAACTCTTTGCTAACCTCTAGAGCATTTAGTTCATCCATTTCATCTATTGTATCTAATAGATATGAAGATATTTTGCATCAATTACCACAAGATTTATAACAAATATTAGAAGGTTGGAAGGGTTTTTAATATTTGATTTTTCATCGACCTAAGTGTCGTATTCATGTCTTTTCCATATTCAAAGCTATAAATGACATGGTATTCGTGACATGTTATCTTAGTCACCATACTCAACCTCATATCATTCTTCCTAAAATTTATCCTCGTATAGGGTATGTTGGTTCTTAGTTTTAGTTTATATAATATTTTTCATTTGTTTTTAAGTTTGGTTTATAGTCTTCCTTAGTAGTCAATTGTATTTTAATGTCTTATCATAGTTTGTCATATATGAGACCATGTTTAATGAGTTTTTATTTGTATAAAGAAAAAGAGTCATCGAGTCATAATTTTTATTGTAGTTTCAGATGTGTTTTTAATGTGTCCATTGAATCTAATCTTTAATTGGATATATTTTTTAAAACATCTTGATAATAGGGTGTGTCTAAATCAGTTATTTATGTTATTTAAATTTAGAGTCTTTTATATAGTCATTTTGTTTTAGATCATCAATAAAATATCAAAGTGTCAAATTAATTTTGATAAGAATCCTATTTTTGTGTCAGAGTCTAGAGTTGAAGTCTTTTTGGGTTCATTGTCAAAAAGTCCTTTATGTCATATTGTCAAGTCGAAATAAATTATTTGTAAAAGGATGTATTTTAGGGTAACCCTAATGTCCTATGAAAATATATTGTTTCACATTTAGGGTGGAAGTAAACCCAATATGGAAACATTTGAGCCTCAAAGCCATATTTTTTGATTAAGTAGCGAGAAGAAGAAGGACAAAGGTAATGGAGGAAGGAGGTCTTCATATTCTCTCATTAGTCACCAACAATGAGACCCATATGATTTTGCATCATTTTATTTTAGTTGTGTGTGTTTCATTTTTTAGTGTGTTGGTTGCAAATAAACCCCTTTGTAGAAATTTAGGAAAAAATCACATTTTTAGAAAACTCACTTTTGGGGAACATGAGAATATTTCTAGGTAAACTCAGGGATGGTTATCTAGTTAGTGCCAAGATTATGGATCTTGTATATTCATAATTTGAGAACCCAAGGAAGAAGGGAAAGTCCCACATGAACCTAAAGAGGAAGGGATTAGTCCTGCATAATTTTGCTCATCGCTACACCTTCACGAGGGTAAAAAGATAATCTATGGAGTTTATACCTAGTCTAGGTAGTGCTTTCAGGAACTGGTTAAATATTTTGATAATGTGATTTTATCTACATGTTCACACTAAGTGGGTGAATTTTGAGTATTTATAGTGTTCACAGGAGTAGATTTACTATGGTAATTAGTAATTCTAATATTACCTAGGTTAGTTTGCTTTAGTTGTTAGTTTGTTATACTCATGACTCTATACCAGGTTATTTGTTATTATGCCTTCCTAATTAGTAGGGTGTTTTTTATTTTGATATGGATATATAATAGTCTTTGTATTGTTTTCATAATATGTTGAATATAATATCATGTGTTTAATCTATTTGTGTTCGACTCTGATAATGCATAAGATCCTCTATTTGATATCACCTAAAACATTTCATACACATGGAAGTTGATTTGATGGATACACTAACATAGTAAATATTTTTAATTTACCTTATTTAATTTCCACACTGTAACACATGTAATGTAAAAAAACATATTTATTCTCTTTGATCTAGATTGGTAGTAATATATGAAAATTAGGGAAAGTAATAAATGTTTTGGGAGTTGTGTTCAGGGTGGTTAGGTTTTAATCACTTTCTCATGGTTCACCATAAATTTATAATGAATAAATTGATTTCAATCAAATTACAAATAAATATCCATGAATATTTAATTAAACCTAAACATATACAACTAAGTAAATCATACCTAGTTATTTTTATAAACCCAAATAAATAAATGAAAAAAGAGGGTTTAAAATTTTATATTTATTTTTGAGAGATTTAGATATAAATATATAATTATAAAATAAAAAATTAGACTTTTTTGTAATATAGTGAAAATTCAAAAAAAAAATGCATGATGAATAGAGGTCCTTGTTTAAACTATCAAGTTTTATTTCTAGGTGTTAAAATGTAGAGATTAAAATTTTGGAAATTTTTAGAGTGGTGAAAATGTTTAATATGAATGTGTTTGTCAAATTTACGGCTTTAAAAACTCACTCATTTTTATGAAATATCATGTTTATCACTAAGAATTTTCATTTTTTATTCAAACCCTAATTAATAATTGAACCTTGAAAATTATGTGTTTTTGGGCATGAATTACACCAAGGAAAAGCTAAGTTTCCTTGACATTTTCTAGGCACCTCAAAAATATATAATATGGAAACAAATACTAATAATTACAATAAGTATTTAGCCAATCAACCAAGTGTAATGCAATGTGTCATTAATATGAACTTATGCACTACAATGAATGATCTTTAAATGTTTTCTTAATTTCTAGGTATGTGCAAGAATATGGTGGACAAAAAGGGGCCTAACCATGCAAATATTTTTCTTAAAATTTGAAAAAAAACAACTTATGTAGATTATTTGAGATGGCTACACTCAAAATTGGAAGATGGTATAAGAACATGAATTATAGAATCTTGAATAAAACATGATTTTTAAAAAAAATGGTTATTTATAAGAAGGTCAAACATATAAAATTTGAGGAACTCCTTTTTTTTAGGAAAACAAAGTAAATAGTCATCCATATAGTGCAACATTTTTATAGCAAAGTTTAGTATTTTTTGAAACCCTTTTGTGGAGCTTTAGATAATATCATCTAGTTTGTGACCTATCTTTTATTTTAAAAAATAATGAATATTTTGTTTTAACTAACTTAATAAGTAAATAGATCCTTAAAATTGACAAAAAAAAAATAGATAGATGGTCATATGACCTCCATAACGACCTCAAAAAAATGAAAAATAGTTTTTTTGGAATGCATATAGAATTAGGCCTAGTTTGTGACCATATTTTTTTTTTCATTTAGATTAAAAAATAATAATAATAATAATAATTAAACATATATAAGCATGTAGTGGCCTAAAAAATCCATAGTTAGAAATCAACATACATGAAAACATTAAAATAGCCCAAAAATTGGAAAAACATATATATATGAACAAAGGAAAGCATGCATGTTGTTGTGGTAATAATATTATGAATTGGATCATTGAAATTCATGGTGTATTTAATGATAGAAGTTGAATTTTCCTATTTTCTATTGAACATCTTAGATTTGACTATGTGTTGGCAAGTCCAAGCCTTTGGCTTAAGAATCCAAGCCATAAGGCTTGGTTTTTTAATTCAAACATAGCATATCGCATACATTATATGTTGAGATTGCACACAAAAATAAAAAATATCTATTTATACATGTTTATGTTTATGTTTATATCTATTCAAATTCATAATTTTTTATATAATTTTTTAAAAGTTGAGTGTGTAAATATATACACTATCACAAAAAGTACACAATTGATATATTGATGCAATTTTGGTAGGTTTGCACCAATGAATGTAATTATGATTATATATACTATAATTATGTTTTAACCAAGCCTAGTTTCATATAAAAAATGATTGTAGGAATCAATTATTTCAATGGTGGAGGTAATTAGAGCCAATTTGGACCCTTTGCATGTAACTATGAGTATATGATCTGATTTAGGGCTAAATTATCTTAGATTTCCTAATATATGTAGTGAATGAGTGAATTGGTGTAATTAGTGATCTAATTTGAGTGAAATTGAGCCTTGTGAACCTAATTTTAACTATAAAGGATATAATTTGTGTCTCTCAACCCCAATATCATAACAAATTAAACCAAATAGTCCATTGGTTCAATTTGAAGGTAATTAAGGGTAATTTGATCCCCTTCAACCTAATTATGACTATAAAATATGATATGGGCCTTAATCAATTCCAATTTCATCATAGAGTGAAGTGAAGAATCATTTGGTTCAATGACAAATTCAAGTTTGGCATGTATAGGATGTGGTCTAAGGCTCTATAAACTCCAATATCACATGTAATGATGTAAATACTCATCTGGTTTAATTATGGAGGTAGTTAGGGTCAATCTGATTCCATTGAACATAATGTCAACTATACAATATGATTTGGATTTGATTTCATCATAGAGTGATCCAATTAGTCAAATTGTGAAATTAATGACATGACTCTATAAAAATTGAGCCACATTCAGACATAGTTTGAATTGTATATGATGTGATTTTAAGTGAAATTGACCCTAATGTCATAATATAATTAACAAAATAGATGATTAATTTAATCAAGGAGGTAATTGAGGCCAATTTGATTCACTTCAACCAAATTACAAGAACAAGACATGATTTAGGGCTAAATTAGCTTCGATTCAGTCATGAATTGATCCAACTAGTAAATTGGTGTAATTATAGATGTGGTTTGGGCTAAATTGAGCCATGTGGACCTAAATTATGGGTTATAATTTATGGTTTAGGGTTACAATTATTTGATGCAAGTTGGATAAAATTAAACCACGTGAACCTAATTTTGACTATATAGGATGTAATTTGGGGGTCAATCGGTCCCAATATCATAACAAAATAAATAAAATAGTCCATGAATTAAATAATGAAGGAAATTGGAGCCAATTTGAGCCCCTTAAACCCAAATACAAGAGGAGGATGTAATTTGGGGTTAAATTAGTCATGAATTAATCCAATTAGTTGGTGAAATTAGAGACATGATTTGGGCAAAATCGACCCTCGTGAACCTAAATTATAGCTCAATCAATTATATAGGATGTAACATATAACTTAATTGACCCTTTGATTATACCAAAAATATAAATATGGAGGTAATTAGGGCCTAGATGAACCTATTAAAACTAAACTCAAGTATAGGATGTGATTTAGGGCTATAAAATAGCTCATATTTTCTCACATATCGATCTAATTAATCGATTATTACAATTGGTGATGCAATTTGGATGAAATTCAACATATGAACCTTATTTTGACTATATAAGATGTAATTTGGGGGTTCAATCAACCCTACTATCATAGAAACCTAAAATAAATAGTCCACCTATTCAATCATGAAGGAAATTGAGGTTAAATTATGTTCTTTCAACCTAAATACAAGAGAAAGATGTGAATTGGGGATAAAATAAATTTGATTATGTCATGAATTGATCTAATTAGTCAATTAGTGTAATTAGAGACATTATTTGGACTATAATTAACCCTGTGAACCTAAATTATGGTTTAGGGTTTAGGGTTATAATTAGTTAATGCAATTTGGATGAAATTGAACCCTGTGAACCTATTTTTGACTATATAAGATGTAATTTTTGGGTCAATCAACACCAATATCATAAAAAAATAAATAAAATATTCCACCAATTCAATCATAATGGAAATTTGGGTTAATTTGAACCCCTTTAACCTAACTAGACAAGAGCATGATATGATTTGAGGTTAAATTAGTAATGGATTAATCTAATTAGTCTATTGGTGCAATTAGAGACATGATTTAGGACAAATTGAGCCCTATGAACTAAAATTATGTATCAATAAATTGTATAAGATGTAACATATGGTTAAATTGACCATATAATTATATCACAAATGTAAATATGGAGGTAATTATATAGGATTGCATGACATGATAATATTGCATAGTCTGGATTGCATCACATAATATAATCATATATCATAACAATATGATATATGAATGTGTGTGTGTGTGTGTGTGTGTGTGTGTGTGTGTGTGTGTGTGTGTGTGTGGGTATAACACGTATGCACTATAACATATACACATTATTGGCACAATAAACAAACATTTTATTTGGAATTTATTTTTAGGATATTTCAATAATTCATACCCTACTTGCATTATCTACATTATCTTTCACTTTGCATGGTGAAGACAAAAGGAATCAAATTTTTCTTTAAGACCCCACCATAAAAAAAAATCAAGTTGTTCTTTATCTAGTCATGGGTAATAGTTCTCATTTAAGGAAGAGGAAGAAGTTAAAACACAAAACACTAAAGAAATTATTGGAGTTGAGATAACAAAGAAAAAAGAAAAAAAAAAGAAAAGGTATGAATTCAAACATTTCACTCAAGATGAGGTATAAACATTATCCATAATAAACCAAATGTCATAGATAATGATGAAATAGATAATGATGAATTGAATAATGATAATGAATGTTTACCTAACAGTCTAAATTTTGTTGCAAGTCTACATTAAAAGTTTAAATTTTTTGATGTTGAAAATGATGAATATATGTATGATGATTTACCCCCTAAAAATGACACAAATTTCATGAAAATGTTTAACCCTAAAATATAGATTAAGGGGAATCTAGGGTTAAATGGGTAGAGATAGTCTAGGGAACAAGGATGGTAGATTATCTCCAAAGTAGGCCAATTATTTTTGAAACTCAAATAGAACATCTACTAAATTTATTATGTTGAGATGCTAAAAATATAAATTAAAACTATGTTATATATTGAAATAATAATGAAAACAAGGTACTTATCTAGTTTTGATGCTAATATAAATTTGGATCTAGAACATGCATAAATTGGACTAGATCTAAATTTCAAAATAGATGTTTGATTGTAGAAATTGTGCCTCTATAGTTTTATATACTTGCATCAGCCTAAGATAGTTTCATCGATTCTTTTTTTTCAACTTGGATGTAGGTTCCCCATATATAATAAGTACTAAAACTAGATGTGACCACTTGGAAGCTTTCAGGTTCTGTGTTGCCTTTGCTCTGGTGTATTTATATCTGGGTCATGGACTATTTCTCCTTATCAAAAGGTAAAACCCTAGTTGTTCATATTTATATTAGCTATGTAAAAAAATGGATTAGTGGTCACATGGTGTTGAGCTACCCCAAATACCTCTATATCAATGAGTGTTGCCTACATAGCCAATACTACAAAGAGGGCCTCAAACTTATATAGTTTTCCCCTATGTGTTGGCTTATGTGTGAATCATGTGATGTATGATAAGTAAGTAAAATAGTGTCTTAGATTGTAATTTGGAAAATATAACACTTGGGCTACTCTTTCAGTACTTTAAACCTATAGATATGTTTTCCATATGACTAATATGGAAATAAGATAAATTAATGAAGCTTTTACTCACTTGAATTCTTGATAGAATCTTTTTGGTAAGTTTCTATTGGCCAATTTTGGCCTACATATGGAAGTTTGCCTAGATGGATCAATTTCTAGAGATCTTGTTATGGAGTGATTAGCTGAACAAAGTTCCTGATGGAGTGGGTGACCAATTAATAGAGAATAAGATCAAATTTTGCATACAAATATTTTGAAACACTTTAAACAAGATTAAAGTGTGTTTTATTTATCCTTGAGAAGCAAGTCTTGAAATAGGTCTAAAGTTGAAAGGTGAAGAAGACCAATAAGTTTTCATGGTGTTTCAAGCATTCAGGGGCATGAACTAGGTTGCAAAAAGTCTTAGAAGTTCATTGGAGCATTCTAAATAGACAATCATTTCGTTCATAAGTCCAGAAGAACCAGATCATCACAAACACATCATGCAAAAATGGATAGATCAAATTTATTGTGCATTTAATAAATGCACTTTAGAAATCCTCTCAAGCCAAAAGACCACATGGACATGATGTTTTTCATGCCAAGACCATCCTCTACAAATTTCATGTCTTGATGAGCTTGTTATCTCAAGATATAAAACTTAAAAGTTAGACTTACAGAATGAGACATGCATGAGGATGTCAATTTTGATATGTAGTAAATAACCATTTAAATTAAAACTAAAGATCTAATGGTGTGTTCTCAATCTTGATCGAATATATAATGTTGTGTAGTAATTAACAAGATTAGTGGGTTGAAGTAGATCGATGGTGTGCTTTAATCATATGAGTAGATCCAATAGTAAGTGGGAAATGATAGAATTAGTGGGTCCTAAAAATATAAAAATGTGTATTTGATCATGTAACAAATATCAATAGTGAGTGATGGTTCAAAAAGTCAGACAATCTTGAAGATAAATGCATAGGTGACAATTGTCTTAATCACGTTAAACTGGTAGATCTATGGATTACGTTCATTTGTATAGAGAAAGATTGATAGTCTATGATAAAGTAGATCCAACGATGCTCATCTACTATAGATCACAGATCGATGGTCAATGATGAAGGTTGAAGGTTTTATAAGCTTGAAGTCCCAAATTAAGATCAATGGCCAATATCAAAGGTTGAAGCTATGATATTTTGATTGGAAGTGGAAACACGATCCAAGCTAAATTAGAGTGGATTTTTTAGGATCAAACATTATCATTAAAGCTCAGTAGAGGCAAAATAGGTCTTTTAGGGCCTAATGTAGAGATTAATGTTGAACTAATAGATTTTGAAGAAAGACTAAACATATGTGGATCTAATTGATATATTGACTCTATAAAAACTAATAATTTGGATTGGTTTTCAAATATATAGTATAGATATATATTCAGATTAGAGTAGTGGTAGATATGTGATTATAAAAGAGTGTCTTGTATATCAATGTTGTCATATTTTTGATAATCAAGTACTTACTGCCACTCAAAGTAGACTTAGGCATGGCTTTGTCAAGGCCATGGATATAAGGACCTTTCCCTCATAATGAAGCAAGTGAAGATGGCGTAGAGTCCCAATATGGAGATTTGGTGGTTGAAGAAAGCAATTGTAGCATTTAGTAGATTTTCAAGGTGCCTAAGGGTTTTCCTTCATAAATAGAGTCATGACTCACCATCATTAGGCAAACTCTTATCCTTTAGTGTATTTCTCAACCAATGAGAAGATTTGAAGGCTATTGAGACAAATAAAAAGTTAACTTTTCAATAGAAAATTGGTGTTGATTTGAGCAAAAGGGTGGTAGTTCAATTAATGATATTGGTACTCATGCTCCCTCTTCTCTCTCCCTTTCTTATATATTACCAATTCTTTCCATTTGTAAGCTCTCTTGGTTTTTAGAAGAAGAAACTCTCTCACTTTTATTTTCTTTCTCAAGTCTATAAGAGTAGAAACTCTCATTTGATAAGGCTAGACCCTATCAAAAACTTGTATGAAAGAACTCTTAAAGATAATAAAGATTTTATTTGCCTATCTTTTGCTTTTAAAATATGTTTAGTAAGCTTGTACATGATGGCATTGTGAAGAAGAATATTCCATTCCCATTATCCATCTTTCTTAACTATTTTAGGGTGTTTTCTAGTTGATTATATGTCTACATTTTTGTTCTTTCTACCATTAATGTATGCTTGGTGCAAGTCTTATAATTCCTCCTAGCTTCATTCATTACTTCCTAAACCTAGTGTATGAAATACTTATAAAATTAGGTAGATTTTGAGATTGTGTGATCTAGTACTATCTTATACTTCTTCAATGTATATTTCATTCTTGTAAGAGTTCTCACTTAATTTGGTGCATCACCTTGTTATCTTTCTTAGGATCCCTATTATACCTTTCTACCCCTTTTCTCAGTTCAAACATTAGTATAGGTGATCCATCAAGAGAAAGTTGGCCTTATTTGGAGGTCCAAACCCACCATAGGATACCCATAGCCTACGGTTATTCCCATATTATGGTTGAATTGGAGAGACCCTGAAGAACCCTCTCTAAGGGTGTAGATTGATGCCACAATAGTTTCTAGTTCAAATAAGATTGGTCAAATTTTGATGTTGGTTTGATCAATTTATAATTGTTATAGCTTCCAAAAAACAACATCTAGTGACTCCAAAAGAACATCCAACATTATGGTAGTAGAGTAGTGACTACATCTCATGCCAAAGGTGACTACAAGGTTAGCTTCTATAGGTATTCCCTTTGAATTCATTGAATTGCCTTTAAACTCAGTAAAGAGATTAAGATTTTATAATACACACACATATAAAGATAACTTTGTTCCTAAGTCAATTCTAAGGCCTACCCCTATAAGAAGATATTTTTTAAACCCTTTTATTTCCATTGCAACCCCTAGAGTTCTTCCCTTTGGGGTTTTTAATGGCCAAAGTCCTTTGTACCTCCCTCAGTATGATCCTATTCCAGTAGTAGCTCTCAAAAGTATCCTTTATTTTAATAGAGACCAAGCTAAAACCCCTTCTTAAATCCTCATGGATATAGCCAACTTTTTCAACATTCATGATATTTATGAGGAAAATATATAAATTATGTTATTAGCTAGCTCCTTCAAAGGAAAATCCTTAGATTGGTATATAGGCCTTGTTGCTAATTTTATTACCAATTGGGATTGGTTGGGAGATGCATTGTGTAAGATATATGAGGATAAAAGTGACCATTTTTCACTCACAGAGCAGTTAACCACAATAAACGAGCCCCTCATGACATCATGCAAGAATTCAACATAAGGTTCCAAAATACTTGGGATAGAATCCTAGTCTCTATTAGGCCTACCCCTAGTTTTGCCTTCCTATACTAATTGAAGGCCCTAAATAGTGATAATTTATTAACGATCTATTCCATGGAAGGAAATGCATTGCCAAATGCTTATGAGGTGGCAATTAGAGCATAAAATTGTCTGGTGTAGGCTAACAAGCTTACACCTAGACCACTAATACCTTTATTCCCTGAGATCATACCACCCCTTATTTATATTCCTCCCCTTGATGTCATTCTTGTTATGCCTAAAATTACCTCTATACCCTTACTTAAGAAAGAAAATGCTTCCACTAGTCAATCTAGTGATTCTCAAGAACAAAAGAACTTTCAAGAGCTTAAGAGCATGTCCCAATCCTTGGGAAATGAGCTAGTAAATGTTAAGATGCAATAAAATTTTAATAGGCCTTATCAAGCCTCATATACACCTTATCATCAATCTTATCAATAAAATAGGCCACCTTATAAATGAAATTTCCAAGGCCAAGGTCAAAGTCAAAACCAAGGACAAGGGTAGCCTAACTACAATAGATAGAGTAACTATAATCCAAATGTTACAAAAACATCTAACACTCTGGTCCCTATCAAGAATAATGTTACTCAAGAAGTTGAGGGGACCATGCCTTGGAATCAATATTTTGGGAAATCTATTAATCCAAACACTAATTTCACTCAAGCTTTCAATGATAAATGGTAATGGGATGCTAATTATGGGTTCAATCAAGATTTTATGGCTCAGAACATAGAGGTGCCCATGATGAAAAAACTAGAAGAGCCTCAACAAATTGAATGGCCTAATTAAGGACCAAACTATTTGGGTGATACAATGGTTAACTATGAGCAAGAATAGTGTTATGGTGTTGGTCTACTTGGATGACATCATAGTTTTCTCTAAGAGAGTCAGTGAGCACATGGACCATCTAAGGTTGATCTTTGAAAGATGCAGAGAGTATGGGATCTCTTTAAATCCCAATATATGTGTGTTTATTGTTCATGAAGGAAAAAATTTGGGTCACATTGTCTCAAAGGAGAGATTATCCATTGAGACTAATAGAATAAGTTGCATCCTGGCCTTATCTTTACCCAAGCACAAGAAAGGAATCAAAAGCTTCTTAGGGAAGATAAAGTTTATGAGAAGATTTATAACTGGTTTTACAAACTTGGTCAAACCCATCACCACCATGTTGAAAACGAGCCAAGTTTTTTCTTGGTCAAATGAAGGTAAAGAAGTTTGTGAGGCCATCAAAGAAGCCATTACCTAAGAACCCTCACTCATGAATCCTGATTTCTCAAAGGATTTCATATTGTACACCATTGCCAATGTTGAAAACATATCAATTATGCTGATGTAGAATAATGGTGAAGGACTTGAGCAAC
This sequence comes from Torreya grandis, assembly GCA_037957365.1. Classification (NCBI taxonomy): domain Eukaryota; kingdom Viridiplantae; phylum Streptophyta; class Pinopsida; order Cupressales; family Taxaceae; genus Torreya; species Torreya grandis. The sequence goes on from JARHVA010002815.1 coordinate 481,950, forward strand.
CAATTGCCTTTTTTAGTCAAGGACTAGAGGGATAGGAGGTGAGGTACACTTTTATAGAAAAGTAGTTTCTTGTAGTTTTGAGTAGCCTCAAAAAATTTAGGCCGATACTTTCCAATAACAAGGTTTATCTTATGGTGTCTCATCTTGGAGTTAGGGATTTCCTCCTTAATAAAGACTTGAATGAGAAAAGAGCATGCTAGATTATGAAGGTCATAGAGTATGATTTGGAGATCAAAGACACCAAGATGGTAAGAGGCAAAGGCTTGTGTGACCATATGGTACATGATCTTCTAGGAGACAAATAAGTTGTTTTGGTGACACAAGATAACCCACAAGCAGATGCACCTCCACCTCATAATAGTTAGATCTAGGATATGACACATTTCTTGGTAATAGGTGAATGTCCCCAAGGTTTGGATATATCAAAAAGAAGGTATTTTAGACTTTATTTTATACCTTATGCATTAATTAATGGGGTAATTCTTAGGTGCATTAATGACAATCAAGTGACAAATCTCTTAGAGAAGTTTCATGATGGACTTATAGGAGGCCATTTTGCTCTAAGAACTATAGAAACAAATGTAATGAGAGATGGTTGTTACTGGCCCAACCTCTTCAAGCATGCATATGCATGGATCAAAAAATGTCATAGATGTGCTTTATTTGTGGGCAAATAAATATTGGTAGCTCTTCCACTCAACCCAACTTAGGTAGACCAACCCTTCATGCAATGGTGGTTGGATTTCATAGGAATGATAAATCCACCTTCAAGTGTAGGACATAAATTGGTGCTCACTTCAATTGACTACTTCACTAGGTGAGTGGAATCAATTTCCTTTAAAGAAGCCAATGAAACAATAGTTTTGGACTTCTATGACAGCATACTGACTAGGTTTGGTGTCCCAACTACTATTATTTTAGATAATGTATTAGCATTTGTTCATATGAGGACAAGTGAATGGGCATTCAAACTAAGTATCTACCTTAGTACATCCTCTAATTACTATCCCCAAGTCAATGGACTAGCATAGCACACAAATAAGAACTTGATAAGATCATCAAGATAACTATGGAAGAAAATAAAAGGGTCTAACATACAAAGCTAAGGATAGCCTTATGGACTAACAGAGTGACTCCTAAAGCTACCATTGGTGATTCTCCATATGTCCTTGTATATGGAAGGGAAGCCAAATTGACCATTTCTCTTGAGTTGTCTGCATTAAAGTTGTCCCATCAACTTGAGTTGATGGTGAGTGAGTCTATGAACTTGACAATGATAGAGTTCATAGAGCTTGAAGAAACCAAGGACCTTATAATGAAGACATTAGAGTCACATCAAACTCAAGTCAAGAAAACTTGTGACAAGAGAGCCAAAATAAGGGAATTCAAACAAAGGGACTTAGTCCTCAAATGGGACTCAAATAGGGCCAAGATAGGAAACCACACCAAGTTTGATAGCTTGTGGATTGGTCCTTATTTGATCTATGGATGCAAATAGCATAATGCTTTTCAGCTTGCCTAACTGGATGGAGAGGTATTACCCATCCTAGTCAATGACATTGATTTAAATCCTTTTTATGAGAAAATTTTGTATATATTGTATGATATTGTATCATATTATAGTAGTTTTTTCATCTTTCCTTTAAGTGCTTTGATCACATTTCCTTTCAGTTTTGTTTTTCCCTTTCACTAAGTGTATGTGGCACAATTGTTTGTTTTAATCTTTTGTCCCCTTTTGATTCAAAGAGGAGGTTTTAGAGAAGGTCAACATTCTATCAATATACAATAGTTTTAGTTGGGAATAAATCAATAGACTCCATGCCCAACAAATCAGTTTAGGGGTACTAGTCTCTTGCAAGCAGGCATGCAACCCTAGGATGTCACTAAAAATGTTGGCCAATTTTGGCCTACATATGGAAATTTACCTAGATGAATCAGTTTGTAGAGATCTTGGTATGGAGTGATCAGCTTAATAGAGTTCATGATGGAGTGGGTGACCAAATAATAGAGAATAATATCAAACGTTGCTTACAAATCTTTTGAAACACTTTAAACAAGATTAAAGTATATTTTATTGATCCTTGAGAAGCAAGTATTGAAACAGGTCTAAGGTTGAAAGGTGAAGAATACTAGTAGTTTTTCATGGTGTTTCAAGCATTCAGGGGCATGAACCAAGTTGCAAAAAGTCTTAGAAGTTTATCAAAGCCTTCTAAAGAGATAATAGTTTCTTGCACAAGTTCAGAAGAACCAGACCATCACAAGCATGCCATGCATAAATTGACAGATTAACTCAATTGTGCATTTAATAAATTCACTTGGGAAAACATCTCAAGCCAAAATACCACATAGACATGGTGTTTTTCATGCCAATATCATCCTCTACAAATTTCATGTCTTGATGAGCTTATTATCTCAAGATATAAAGCTTCAAAGTTAGACTTGCAGAATGAGACATGCATGAGGATGTCAATTTTGAGTTATGGAAAATAGTTATTTGAATTCAAACTAAATAGCTAACAATGAATGTTTAATTACAATCAAATATCCAATCATGCATGCTGATTGACAATTTCAGTGGGTCCAAGCAAATTGATGATGCATGTGCAATCATATAAGAAGATCCAATAGTGAGTGAGCATAGATAGAATTAGAGGGTCTCAAAGATCCAACAATGTGTATTTGATCACGAAACTAATATAAATGGTGATTAATGGGTCAAAATTTCATCAAATATTGAATTCAAATGTGCAGGTGACAACTGTCTTAAGCATGATAAACTGGTAGAAGATCTATGGTTTGCTTTCATTCATACAAAGAAAGATTGACAGTGCCTGATAAAGTAGATCCAACAGTGCTCATCCAATGTGGATCATATATTTATGATCAATGATGAAGTTTGAAGGTGATATAATCTTAAAGGCCTAGATTAAGATCAATGGCCAATATCAAAGGTCAAATTTATGATATTTTGATTGGAAGTTGAAACATGATCCAAGCTAAACTAGAGTGAATTTTTCAAGATCAAACATCACCATTAAAGCTCAATGGAGGTAGAATAGGTCTTTTAGGACCTAATGTAGAGACCAATGATGGAGTAGTATTTGTTGAATAAATACTAAACATATGTGGATCCCATCGATATATTAACTCTAGGAAAACCAATAATTTGGATTGGTTTTTGAATATATAGTAAAGATCTATATTCAGGTTAGAGTAGGCATAGATATGTGATTATAAAGGAGTGTCTTGTATATTGACATGGTCATATTTTTGACAATAAAATACTTACCACCACTCAAATTAGACTCAGGTATGGCTCTATCAAGTCCATAGATATAAGGACCTTGCCCTCATAATAAAGCAAGTGGAGATGGCGTAGAGTCCTGAGATGGAGATCTAGTGATCAGAGAAAGTAATTGTAGCATTTAATATATTTTCAAGATGCATAAAGGTTTTCCTTCATAAATAGAGTCATGACTCACCATCATTCATCAATATCTTTTCATTTAGTTTATTGATCAACTAATGAGAAGATTCAGAGGCTATTGGGACAAATAAAAAGTTAACTTGTCAATAGAGAATTGGGGTTGATTTGATCAAAACTTTGGCATCTCAATTAATGATTTATGTAGTCATTATCCCTCTTCTCTCTCCCTTTCTCATATATTAACCATTCTATCCATTTGTAATCTCTCTCAATTTTTAGAAGAAGAAACTCTATCACTTTGATTTTCTCTCTCAATTCTGTAAGAGTAGTGACTCTCATTTGATAAAGATAAACCCTATAAGAAAAACTTGTATGAAATACCTCATGAAGATAATAAATATTTTATTTGCCTATCTCTTTCTTTTAAACTATATTTAGTAAGCTTGTGCATGATGGCATTGTGAATGAAAATCTTCCATGCCCATTGTCCTTCTTTCTTGACTATTTTAGGGTGTCTTCTAGTTGATTTCATGATCCAAAACTTTGAAGTTTTGGTTGATAAATATTTCAAGAACACATAAATAACATAGTAATAATGAATTCTTTGAGAAGAGATGTATTATTACTCAAGATCGCAATATAACTATATGCTTATCTCTAGGAAGAGAATTCTGATTTTCCATTTTGGGTTACATCTTCATTTATACACATTTTTAAAGTAGGCAGAGGATGTGTCAGGTCAAAAATCTTGAGGGAGATTAAGTGGTTTGACTTCCATGATTTAAAAGAATACAGAATTTGAGGAATTACTATTTTTAGTCTATTAAAATTGAAATTTGGGGAAATTTCATTGGGTTTTATAAGGTCAAAATTTATTAAGAAAATATCCATGAAATCTCATGGTTTTCTAATCATTATTATCTTTCCAACAGTTCAAACGGTGAGTCAATTGGAGCTACGGTGCAAAAGTTATGGCTCCCAGAAGTTCCATCATCAATTGGGGTGGAACTGTCACCCGAATTGTCACCTAAATTGTTGTCTGGATCATTCCTCCTTCCTTGAAAATAAATGGTCCCCATTGCATCAATGTTCCTCATTAGGTGTGTTATTTGTGTCTTGATTTTATTCTCTATGATCTACTCACCTTGGTGGCTAAACTGGCCCCTTTTGACCACTCGATAAAGTGGAATAGAGCGTCCTCTTGTTGTCTTCGTCCAGGTGTCCACAATCTGATCCTCCTCCACTAGAGAAAAACTCTATGGATCAAGCTCATCAATGTCTAGTTGTTATGTTATGACTTAAGTTTCTAATATAGGTAGATGATATGGTTTGAGGAGCTCTGCATTGTATATTTGATGCAGACTAAGGTAGGCTGGTAGGTTCAACTCAAAAGCATTTTCTTCAACTTTTTTGGTGATGGTGTAGGGACCATATCGCAGAGGCCAAATTTTTTTATGTGGGCCTACAATTTATTCCTTCTGAATCCAAAACCAAACCTTGTCACCCATAGAAAAATGGTGTGTAATCTTATGTTTGTCATGGCATTGCTTATACTTCTAATTCATCTTCTCTAGGATGCCATGAACTTGCTACTAGTTGTGTTGCATTTGTTCAATGAACTTTGTTTCTTTTGTTGCCTCAAATCTTCCATGAGGTGTGTATTCCATGGTGGATAATTTAATGGCTATATCAATTGGTTCCATGGGTTGGAATTTGAAGCATACTTGGAATGGACTATGCTTGGTTGAGTTGTACAGGGCCTGATTGTATCCATGTTGTATGAAAATAAGCCCCTCATCCCTTGTGCATGGATGTTTGGAGTGATACATCCAAATCATGTGAACAATCAAGTAGTTCACCACCTCTATCTAGCCATCAGTCTATGGATGGAAGGTTGTGGACTTCATTAGCTTGGTATCCATCATCTTCCATAGAGTGGACCAGAAGATGCTTAGGAACCTGCTATCTCGGTCTGAGATAATGGACTTGGGGAGACCAAAATGGAGCCATACATTGCTAAAATATAGTTGACCAATTTCTTCATCAGATATATTTTTCTTACAAGCAATCATGATAGCCATTTTTGAAAAATGATCAACTACCAAAAAAATATAGTCCTTACCATGTTTTGAAGTGGGCAAACCTAAGAGAAAATCCATTGAGATAGATTCCCAAGGCCTGGTTGGTTCTAGCAATGGCATGTACAATTCTTGCTTCTTAGTTTTTGGCTTGGCTATCACACATGGGTTACAATATTTGAGATATCTTTCCACATCATTTCACATATATGGCTAGTAGAAGTGTTTTTGAAGAACTACCAATGTCTTTTCTATACTAAAGTGTCCAGCTATCCTACTAAAATGTGCTTCCCATATCATCTTATATTGCTCTACAGCTAGAACACAGATGTGGCCCATATGATAGAATAAATTATCTTGAAAATAGAAATTAGAAACATGTTTATCTTTGTGAATCACCTAATATGTATTAGCAAAGGTAGGATCTACTTCATACAGAGCACCCCAAGTGGCAGTATCATGTCTGCACAGGTCAAGAACTATTGTAAGTGTAGTAAGTAGTAGGCAACTCAAACAATCTGTAGCTGTATTTGAGCTCCCCTTTTTGTGTTTGATTATTATATGGAATTTCTAAATATATGTGGCTCACTTTTGCTGCCTCTTATTTCATAGTTTTATCTATGTCTAGATGAATTCTAATGGTCTATGGTTAGTGTGGATGACTGTCTCTTTCCATAAGATGTAGTATTTCCATTGTTTGTAGTCTTGCACAATGGCATAGAGCTCCTTATCATATGTTAGATATTACCTGACTATATCAGTGAAATTTTCACTATGATATGCAATAGTATGGCCATGTTGCATGATGACAACTCCCATGGCATATTCAGATGCATCTGTCATCAAATCAAAAGGTTGATGCAAATATGGAAAGGCAAGAACAGGGGTTAAGCAAAGTCTATTCTTCAAATTCTCAAATTCCATTTGTTTTAGTTCACCCCACTAAAATGTAGATTTAGCTCCTCTTTTTGTCACTTGGGTTAGTGACCAAGCAACATGTGAAAATCCAAGAACAAACCTGTGATTGAAATTCGCAAGACCCAAGAAGATGTGAAGTTCTATGAGGGTCCTTAGTGTGAGCTCTTTATCATATGTTAGATATTACCTGACTATATCAGTGAAATTTTCACTATGATATGCAATAGTATGGCCATGTTGCATGATGACAACTCCCATGGCATATTCAGATGCATCTGTCATCAAATCAAAAGGTTGATGCAAATATGGAAAGGCAAGAACAGGGGTTAAGCAAAGTCTATTCTTCAAATTCTCAAATTCCCTTTGTTGTAGTTCACCCCACTAAAATGTAGCTTTAGTTCCTCTTTTTGTCACTTGGGTTAGTGACCAAGCAACATGTGAAAATCCAAGAATAAACCTGTGATTGAAATTTGCAAGACCCAAGAAGCTGTGAAGTTCTATGAGGGTCCTTAGTGTGAGCTATTCTTGAATAACCAAAATATTTTCTAGATCAACATGGACCCCTTCCTCATTCATAATGTACCCAAGGTACTGAATTATTGTCATCTTGAATGTGCATTTGTCGAGATTTGCATACAACTTATGCTCCCAAAGAGTTTAAAGAACCTTACAAACATGTTGCAAATGTTCCTCCCATGTTCTACTATAGATGAGTATGTCACCCAGGTATACAACCATGAATGAGTTGGTGAAGGGTCATAGGATGTCATCCATCATCCTCATGAAGGTTGCAGGTGTGTTAGTTAAGCCAAAAGGCATAACCAATCATTCAAAGAGCCCCTCCTTAGATTTGAATGCAGTCTTCCAGACATAAGTGGGATCAATGGGAATTTGGTGATAGCCAGATTTGAGATCAATTTTGGTGAATAACTTCACACCATAGAGTTGGTCCAATAGGTCATCAATCCTGGGAAGAGGGTAGTGATTCTTCACAGTGATTTTATTCGGGGCTTGATAGTCAATGCAAAGCCTCCATGTTCCATCTTTCTTTGGTGCTAAGACAATTGGGTTACCACAGGGTGAAGATCTTGGCCTGATGTGACCCTTTTCAATCAATTCTTGAATCTATCTTTTTACTCATCATTCTCCAAAATTGATCTGCAATACACATGACTGTTAGGCAAAGGTGATCCTGGGATCAAATTGATATAATGTTTTACCTAGGAATGTAGTGGAACTCCTGTGGGTGACTTGAATAAGTCATCATATTCTCTTGTGATTCATCTTATCTACTTTTGTTTTTGTGTTGATTTTGTAGTCAGGACTACAACATCAGCCTTCTTGGATTTCTATGGTTTGACCACCATGAGAACAAATTGCTTTATCTTCTCCACCAATCTCTTACATTGATTAGCACTGATCAGGGAGACATATGTGAAAGGTAGTAACTATGGTACCCTATAGAACCATGTTCCAAGAGTGAGGTTGATTCTTCAGGTTCATGATTCATAGATGCCATGTCACTCATACATGAATGGCTGACCAAGGAGTACATCACAAACATCTAGATTGACCACATTACACAAGACTTCATCTTGGAAAGGTTTTATTGCATATGAAAGAAGACACTGATGGGTGACACGAAGGTATCTCCCTGGGCTCAACCATCCAATACTATATGGATTTGGATGAGGCTTCATGGATAGATTTAGACTTATCACAACTTTAGCAAAGATTAAATTCTTTTGACTCCCACTGTCAAAAATGAAATGCAAAGGCTTACCTTTTACCCATAATTTGGAGTGAAACAATCTTTCCTTGTCATCTAGCCTTTCCTCATGGGTCTATGATGAAGTGATGATGGTGTCAAGCTTAGCATCTATAATTTATTCTTCATCCTCTTCAATTATGGGTTGTGTATGAGACAGAGTAGTAGATGTTGATTATTATGACTCAGAAAGTAGTGACTTGATGGCTCGACATTCTTCTTTGGAGTGAGTTCCAATTTTGTGGTAATCACACCATTTTCCAACCTTCCCCTTTTGGGGTTTCTTATCTTGAAACTCCTTTTGCTTCTAATTTAAGCCTTATGTTTGACCTTCCTTGTCACTTTTCCATTTTAAGGGCTGACTCTTCATATTCTTTCTACCATGCTTCTGCTCAATCTTCACTGCAAATTTGTATGTCTCACCGAGGGTTTCCAAATTGAAGAGTTCCATTTCCCCCCATATGTACCATTGTAGTCCACCATGATATTTGAGAGTCTTTTGTTTCTCACTTTCTTGGATGCCCAATCTTGCAAACAAAGAATGAAAAATGTTTGTGTAATCTTGAATAGATTGGTCCTTACCTTGGTGAAGTTGTTACCACTTTATGTACAGATCATCATATGCTCCAATGGGATAGTATTATTCTTTCACCACTTCCAAGAAATCATCCTAGGTAGGTTCCACCTCAATGCCAATGTCATCTGTATTGAACCTCTTTTTGTACACCTCCCACCAATTTTTCATGGGTAATGATGCTTTTAAAAGAGCAAAAGTGATCTTTTCTCCATCGGTGAATTTATTTACAGAGAAGTAGGAAGACAATTGATCTAGCCAATTTTCTACTACATCAGCATTGATTTTGCCTTCAAATGTAGGAATATCAAAATTCACCTAAACCTTGAAGGGTGTTGGGGCACTTAAAGGATGTTTCATGGATGAGGAGCCAGGAAGTGCAGCTAAGGAGCTAGAATTTCCCATCAGGAGATGTTAAAGAATTTGGGAAAATTGGTGTAGCTTCTTTGCTTGTTGCCATTGGAGGGCTTCATTCACCATTTCCTTGAAAGGATAAAATGTCTTGGTGTCCTCCACCATTTGAAGTTGTTTGGAGTAAATAGGTGGATAGTTTGGAAGCTCTGTTCTTTTCCACCCAAGCTTCTTATAGCCTGACCTCATCCTCAGGATCATACACTCTCAAGACAAACCAATATGATACCACTGATCCAAAACGTAGAAGTTTTAGTTGATAAATATTTCAATAACGTAGAAATAACATAGTAACAATGAATTCTCTAAGAAGAGATGTATTATTACTCAAGATCGCAATACAACTATATGTTTATCTCTGGGAAGAGATGTCTGATTTTCCATTTCGGGTTACATCTTCATTTATACACATTTTGAAAGTAGGGGGAGGATGTGTAAGGTCACCAAAATCTTGAGGGATATTACATTTTTTTACTTCCATAATTTAAAACAATATAGAATTCGAGGAATTACTATTTTTAGAAACTTATTATTTTTAGACTGTACTACTAAAATTGAAATTTGGATCACTTCCATTTGGTTTTGGGGGGTCAAACTTCATCTATCAAATATCTATGGCATCTCATGGTTTTCTCCTCATTCTTATCTTTCTAATGGTTCAAATGGCGAGTCAGTTGGAGCTATAGTGTGAAAGTTATGGCTCCTGAGAGTTCTATCATCAATTGGGGTAGAACTGTCACCTGAATTGTTTCCCGAATCATTTCAAGTCTACATTTGTGTTCTTTCTTACATTAATGTAATCTTTTTGTGAGTCTTAAAATTCCTCCTAGCTTCATTCATTGCTTCCTAGACCTAGTGTACGAATTACTTATCTAATTAGATAGATTTTGAGATTATGTGAGCTAGGACTATCTTATGCTTCTTTAGTGTATATTTCATGCTTGTGAGAGTTCTCACTTAATTTGGTGCATCACCTTGTTATCTGTCTTATGATCCTAGGTTTTTTTTTTATATTGTGGCTCAATTAGAGAGATCTTGAAGAACCCTCTCCAAGGGTACAGATTGATGCCACACTAGTTTCCTTGTGAGTTATTGGGTGTTTCTAGGTGAAGAATGAATGGAGTTTGATCTTATATTTATACCAATTCATTTTGATAATATCTCACTTTAAATCACTTAGGTTTACCATAGGAATTTGTTTCATTTATAAATTATATTACTTTAGGGCACTAGATACTTACTTTAGGGTAAGACACTTACATCGACATAAGTGTATGACTAGGACATAAGTGTTTGGTTAGAAAATAGGTGTAGGTCTAGGACTTGTAGAGATGAAAGATAAGTAAATTTATATCATTATGGGAAATATATAAGATATAAGTTTTTATAACAACATTGGTCATACTAAGAGATAATAAATTAGGCATAAAGAGATAGCATATGTGACCCTTTTAGTAGTGGGAAAGGTATAGAAGTTGAAGAGACATATATGATATGTATTTTTCAAGTGTACAAAACTAAGGTGATATATAATTATGAAATAGTGTCTATATTTGTCCCATTTTTTATCTAGTAATGAAATTTATGGTTTTAAATATAAGAAATATATACCTAACTGTGTATAACACACCTTACCTTTGCTTGAGTCCAACTTGAGTGATTTCATGGTGACTAACCTACAACCAAGATAATGTTACAATATATAATGAGTGTATGTAATCTAAAATTGAAAGTATTTAAATATTTTAAATTGAAAGAGAGTAAGTTTTAAGAGTACACCTATGCATCGATACAACCATCTTGACTTTTATAAATTTGATTTTAAAGATGTATCATTAAAAAACACTAAAATTGATATTAGGACAAATATAAATCTATAAAGTGCATATATATAAAGATATAGAGAGATATATTGGATGACACATGCCCCCAACCTTAGAGAAAATGTGAGTTTCCACCTAACATTTGATATTAGCTCAATCATCCAACCCAATCATATTTATAACCTCATGAGTGTGAGTGAACTACAAGTAACCTTAGACTATAAAACTAGTGAGGTTGGATGATGTAGTAAATTCCATATTATAAAATTGGAAAAATTGAGTGATTTAATCACCTTAAACATACCAAAAAGTGAACCAACTATTAAATTAGATTAGCTCAATACAGTCTATAAAATTCAAACCTAGTGGGTGATGATAGTCCCTGCAAATGTTTGAAATTTGAAACTAATTTTATATTTATATATTATTCACACATTTCATAACATATGTACCTTACATATGTCTCATAATGAAATTGTGTATAATAGTGGCACTGATGTAAAGAGTTATACCACAAATGTGTATCTGAATCATATAATTGTGTAATTTGACCAATTTAAAATTATGAAAGTGTGGAGAACATGTTTCTAAAACATGTCCCCACTATAATCTAAAATTGAAAACTGTTATAAGTTTGGAGAAAATTTTTCCAAAACATGACACCACTACATTATAAATATGATAATTGATGCAAGTGTCAATGTGCAGGGCATGTTTCTAAAGCATGCCCCCACTTTAATATGGGTATAATACATACTACATAATTGTAGATAAAGTGTTTCCAAAACATGCCCCCAATAGACCTAAACCCATGAAAAATGTGGAGAACATGTTTCCAAAACATGCCCCCATTGCAATATGAATCTATGAAGCAATGTGGAGGTCATACCTTTATGGTATCTCCCCACTGATATGCCCCCATTTTAAGGTGAGGGTAATTAAAAACTAATATTTACCTTACCTCAAAAGGATAAGATAACCATGTACATTATGAATGTATTATGTATCATATAAAGATAACATGTTTAGGTAGATATATCATTAAAACATGAAGAATGTGATCACACAAAGTCCTAAGATGCATGATGTAGATCATGGCAATGTCTAGATAGTAATAATACAATCTCAAAAAGTAATCAATCATGCACACAATATCACTCAAAAATCAAATAAAGATACAAAGGTCTAATGATACCACAAGCAGGGGGCATGTTCAAATGCCACATAATTAAAGGGACATGACTTAGTCAAATGTCCACAAAAGCAAGAATGGCATATTAAAATGTCAACATATAATAAACAATGACATATTTAAATTTCAAAGAGTTAAACAAAGGCATGGGGGCCACAAACAATGGAGCATATTTAAATGCTCAAATATGAAAGATAATAGCAAGGCAAGACACTCAAGGAAGAGCATAAATGAAAGCATAATCAACCAACATAAACATATGATACTAGTCCCTAGATATATGTGTTAGTCAAAAATGTTAAGTACATAACATATCAAGTACACTATGAAATATACAAGCATGGATAAAGTCATATGTAAGTATATAAATGAGCATGAACATGATAATTTAAAGTGGCCATATAATGATATAACCTAGATGTATCACGATCATAGACGTGGATGCCCCTAATATCCTAGTGATGTGAGTAGAAGGAAATCCCACCATACAAAAGTGCATACATCATGTATCTGTGTATGTTTGGTTCACACTCAAAATATGTGTGAAACACATGTATATAGAAAATATTGATATGTCATCTACCAACATGGAATCGACAACATATATGCCAACGAGCTAATAGGATATGTAAATGATGAAAATATTTTTGGATTTTTGAAGTTGTTTTTATTTATTTTTTATTTTTTGGAAGTTGGTAGAGGACTAATTGAGGAATTACTTATCATCAAAAGGTGTAAGATCACTTGAGGCCTTTTTATATTTATGTTTATAGTGACACATGACCACCTATTTGATGTTTCTATGTAATGGTAGTTTAGAAATCATTGGTGGGAAAACATGGCCATAGCCATCATGGTGTAAGTAAATATCTTTATCCTAAATAATAAAAGTGATATAATTATCTGAATTATGCATTGTTGTATTTTAATTAGTGAACCAATGTTTTCCAAATTAGAATGTCAAATGTGGGTCATGATCTAATATCCATACTATTGTGGGGACCAATTGTGGTCCACATGCTATTCATAAGTAGATGTACCTAGGATATTTTGGCATCAGTAGAGAGTATGTTAATTCGGTTGTATTATGTCCCAATAATTGAAATAACATAGTGTTATATATTGTATCCCAATTATTCCTATCAAACTTGAGATGTTGATAATAAACCTCATCATTATTAGCAGTAAGAGTTAGATATTCATGCCTTTGTTACTTTATAAGATAGTTTTCATGTGAATATCTGAAAGGAGTTTGTCTTTTTCTCTTCTCAGGCATAATTTGTATGTGATTGTAATGTATGATAGTGACTTGTATTATGTCCATTTATTTGATGATAGTTACAATATGGAAACCCTTATTTAGGAATAACTCTACTATTTGATTTGTGTCTATTAGAAGGTAAAGATACCATGTTATTTTCAAATATAAAGTCTATTACGGAGTCTTATGAGATAACTCCACATTATTTAAATGATGTATCTTCATTTCACCCTTGTATGGTTAACTTAATGTGTGAATCCAAGAGGGGTATATGGAATAACAAGCATTTACATGTTCATATGCCATTTTTTCTTTACCCTTATATTTATTTAGTTCCATATCCTCTATAGGTTAGTTTAGTTTATATGTACCAGGACATATAGGTTCAAATAGGTTATGCAAAAGATGCTCAAGTGGATAAAAAATTAGATTTGTTAATGTTTCATCTATTATATCATGGGCTAGATCATCATCACTATCATATTAATATAAAACATGGCCATCTTGCTAATTAGTATTGACTAATAAAAGAAGACAAAATATTGAAACTACTTTTGATTTTTTTATCATAGGTTCCTTTGGTATTGGTTTTTATTCTTGAGGTGCCTTTATGTGCACTTCAGTATTTAGTGCTTTATCTGTATTTGGAGATAATGGAGCCATTATGCTTGACTTGCCCACTTCATAATTTTTTAAATTTTCAAAAGGAATACATTATGTAGGTGTTAATACTATAGAAATTACCTTGATATCATAATCTATCATTTTGTAGAATTTAAAGGGCTCATCATTGGTGGGCATTGTCAATAGGGTCTCATCATGTATAAATTTTACACATCAATGTAAATTATAGGGATGGATTCCATTATGTGTATCCAAGGTCTACCCAAAATTAAAATATAATATAATGATTGAGACATTACCGAAAAGGTCATTCAAACTATTTTTCACTCCAATGTTACATCCAAATTTATTTGGCCAATCGAAGGGCTATGTGAACTATCAAATCCCTTGACATGTATCACTAATTTTTACAAAAGTTTGGTGATATTACCCATAATGGTTAGGAAATTTGTGTTAAAAATGTTTAAGCCTAATTTATTATCAACAAGCACCCTTTTGAGACCCTTATTATACATAGTTACTTGTATGGATAAAGGTAACTCTTAGTCAATAACATATTTAGATGGTAAATCTATGGGATCAAAGATGATTAATTTTTAATTATTTTTAAGATCTTGCATCATATCTATAAATTAAGTTGGCTCAATATCACTCAAAACTTGTATTTCACATAATGATTCATATAGTATATCCTTATAGATAGTAAATTAATTTAGAATTTTAAGGAAGGAAATCTTAGCATGTGTTTTTATTGATTGGTAAACAAGGTCATATCCCTTATATTTGATCACAAGCTTTGGCTTAGGAGGCACATGTATATTAACAAGTGACAAATTAGGTTGAATATATTTAACTTTTTGAGTTGGTTCTAATGCTAATACAAAGATGGATCTAGAATAGGCAGAAATTAGACTAGATCTAGATTCTAGAATAGTCACTTCACTCTATAAATTATGCATTTATAGATGTGGACACTTGCATCAGTTTTGGATGGTTATGTTGATACTTATATCTATCTTGGACATAGGTGTCTAGTATGGAATGCCTAAAAAGGATGAGACCACATGCATACTTATGGGTTCTATGTCACCTTCACTCTGGTGCAATCAGATCTGGGTCATAGACTATCACTCCTTATCAAATAGAAAAACCCTAGTTATTCATCTTCATATTATCTATGGAAAAAATGGGTAAGTGGGAACATGGTGTCAATCATCCCTAAATATCTATCTATAAAAGAGTATTTCATATATAGACAATACTCCAAACATGGCCTTAGACTTATGTAGTTCCCCCCTACATGCTAGATTATGTGTGAATAATGAAATATGTGATAAACAAGTACAATGGTGACCTAGCTTGTAATTTAGAAAATAAAGATCTTAAGATACTCATTCAGTTCTTTAGACTTGTAGATATGTTTTACTTAAGACTAATATCAAAATAAGAGAAAGCAGGGAAGCTTTTACTCACTTGAGTGCTTGATAGAATGTTTTTGGTAAGTTACTTGGTCTTGTTGCTAGGTATTTCTAGGTGAGGAATGTATGAGGGTTGATATTATATTTACACTAATATCTTTGGATAATATCTCACATTAAATCACTTAGGATAACTATAAGAATAAATTTCATTTGCAAATTAGATGACTTTAGGGCACTTGACACTTGCATTAGGATAAGACACTTGTATTAATATATGTTCCTAAATGAAACACAAGTGTTTGGGTAGATAGAAAATAGGTGTAGGTTTAGGACTTGAAAAGATGGAATATAAGTAGGTCTATAGAATTATAATCAAGATATAAGGTCTAAGTCATCATAATAATATTGGTTGGACTAAGAGATAATAAAATAGTCATATAGAGATAACATATATGAACTGTTTAGTAGAATGAAAGGTCTAAAATTTAAAGGTAAATCCATGATATATATGTTCCAAGTGTACAAAATTGAGGTTCTATATAATTTATAAATAGTTTGTATAGAAAACACATAATGATGAAAGTAACAATGAATAAAAATTCTATGGAAATACTAAAATATGAAAGTAACAATAAAGAAACTAGTAATGAACATAATAAATTTGTAACACCCTCTCAACAAATTTCACCATTTAACACCTCTAAGGATTGTGCATAGAAAATTCAATTACTTAATTGAATTTGATGTAAATATTCTTAAACCAATACATAAAAAAATGTTTGACTGCCATTCAAGAAGACTAACTATAAAAAATTGGGATAATTTCTTTACAAAATTAAATTTAGATAGTAAAAAATGTCAATTATTTGTTTCATTGATAAAAATGATTAAGATGAGACCTACAATCTATACCCTAGGACTAAGAACATATAACATGGATGGTGAAAACATTTAAATTATTGAAAATCTACATGATGCATATCATATTGTAGACATGGCATCATGCAACAAAGATTATAATGTTGCTCAATGTATAATTACAACTTGTGTACTAAGTGGTCAAACATGAGAAAAAATGCTTGATTTATAAAATTATTTGAGTACTGAACATAAATATAAAAACATTAATAAAAGTGATTTAAATATGCCAAAGACTTAATCATGCCAATACCAATGAGTTTTGGGAATTCTCTGGTATACTTTCATGAAAATACAAGGCTATTGTTGATTCTCTTAAATATTTACTTGCATAAGTTTTCAAATATAATACAAGAGATCTAGTTAAAAAAATTGGTTCTCACAACCATGAATTGCATTTGAAACATTTATAGGATTTGACCCAAACATAATTGTACTCCAAGTTTTTAGAAAAACATCAACAAATTTATATTGGTAAAAGATATTTTTAGATGGCCAAACCCTTTTATGTAAAAATAAATCACACACACACCACTTTGTTTTGTAGGGGACATGTTGAATTTTCAATGCACTATGATGTTTTTCACCATATATATTATAATTTTCATACTAACAACATTTTTTAAAAGTGTGGCTTAGATGTTCTACCAAAATCAGCAAGGGAATTTATTGTAACCATTTTTTTAAAAAGATTAGATGGATAGTTATTTTATAAAAAACATGTTTGGATGAAAATTGTAGAATTTGTGGTGGATTGCCAAAATTAAAAAAAAAATGTATCCATGAGGAGAGTACAAGTGCAATTAGACAAGAATTAATTGGTTTCATAAAATACAAATCTATGAATTATCAAGTAAAAGATGACAAAGAATCTGAAGGTGCAAGTTTGCTACAAAATAAATACTTATTTCATATTTTATGGTAAAATTTAGGAAGGAAAATGTTTATGATTACACAAGGTAAAAACACGAGGTTAAATGGTTGGATGAACACTTAAAAGAAAAACAATGACACATTCCCACTTGGTTATATTGTTTTATTAATTGAATTTTCCAAGAATTACACATTCAAACCACAAATGGAAGTTTAGTCACAATATTACAACTCAATACATGTTTCCATATACGTGCATATAAAATTCAAGCATGCACTTGATAGTAAAATGATAGATCAAAAAAATATTAAGGATTAGTATTTCTATGTTAGTGATGACCAATCATATTGTAGAGAGTACATGAAAGGTTGTTTCAAGATGTTCTATGGAAATTTGAATCAACATTACATTTGATCATACAATTACACTCATAATTCAAGAATCCACAGATGCTTTACTAGTTAAGTAGAATGTATGTTACTACTAGTGTAGAACATATTTAAAGTTTCACTAAGGCTAGCCATGGAAAATGAGAAAATAATGATGTTATAGCATGTGTAAAAATATTTGTTGAAAGAGAGGATTTAATGTTTTAAGATGGTATTGTTTTGACTAATCTAACAACCACTATTAAATGGTATAACAATAAAATGGGGCATGATTCTAAATAAAATTATAATGTTCATAGATATTTCTGGTTGATGGAGGAATAACACTTGGAAAAATATGAGGATTTTATGAGTGTAATGGGATCAAGTTGGCTCCACTAATTTCTTATCTCAAATGTAGGTTATTAGACTATTCATATGATATACTTTGCATGTTTATGTTCTGCATGCATGGAATCTATTTAGAATGAGTGTGAGTCATAAGAGTGTGTGTATGAATGGAGCTACAAACCAATAATTTTGATCGACACATATCAAGTTCCACCAGCATTAAAACTTATAGATATGACATCATCACATGACTTTGACCATGTATTTGATTTAGTGTAACTAGGTACAAGAGTAGTCATTATGTACTATTTATTCTCATTGTCTATCTTGACATCATCATTAAAATTTATTTTTTGTGATACAGGGCATATTTTTGTAGTTATTACAGAAGAAGATAATAAAGAGGGAACATATTACTACTTATGTCATTGTGTAGATGAAAAAAATTGGCTTCTAAAGTCATAGATGGAGAAAACAATGACTATCCCACTAGGTTTGTGGTAGTCACTAGAACTTGGTTTTGATGATATCCTATCAAAAATTAAGATGTATGGTTGTTTGAAGACTTTAAAACATAAACGAATATATTACACTATTCAAATTTGGTTCTTGCAAAAAATATTCAATTATTCAGATACAATGGGAGGCATTAAACAAGAATATATGGAAAGTTCATAAGTCAAACCATGAAGTTGTTCTTACTACTATCCAGATTAGATCAGATCTTATTGATTCGTTGGATTGAAATTCTAAGGTATGTTGAGTTCTCAAATGTTATGCATTTAATTTTAGCAAATTTTATTGATTTTGTAGGTAGTATATATAAATTTCATTTTTAATTACTTGCTAATAAAGTTTTTATAGGTTAGTGGTGCCAAATAAGTGGCCACCTTCATGTGGTTGACACTATTATTAAATAATTTCATCTGCTTGAATCTAAGAGAAGCTTAATATAAGTACTCAATTATTATAGAAAAGGCATTCTTAAGGCCAGAATGGCTAGTGGGTTTCTCGACCAAGCATGATAGGAGGCTAAGAACTCGATCTTGGATGTTATCTTCCACATAAAAAGTGTTGGTAGTATCAGATTTGATCCATAAATCACTGAAGGTGGAGATGTAAAAATGCCCATTCAACTTTGACATCATTTTTTGTTAATATTTCCACACTCCTAAATAGTAATGAAAACACTCATCTAAGTGGATTTGAAGGTTTTGGTCATGATAACATGTGTCATTTACCTATCTAGATGTGTTTAAAGTTATGGACTTGCACCTAAAGTTCCTAGAGGTGTAAATTTTAGTTGGAGGATAAGAACTTGTTTGTTCACTAAAAAAAGTTGCATTTTAGGACCCATTACTATAGCATGTACCACATATTTGTATCCAATGTTTCATCGATTTACTCTAGGGTGAAATTATAGATATTTGATATTCACATGAGGGTTCTTTAAATTCATTCAAATGACTTATGATTTTATTTTTATGTGTGTTTGAAGTAAGGTGAAAAATCTACAATTTTCTTGCATTGGGAAGGGTGTCCTTGATGCCAAAACTGGTAGTAGGTCTCTCAATGGGGCATGATGGGATTATAAAAACTTGGTCTTGTACATTATATACCATCTATATGTGTTGGTAGTGTTAGTTTAGAGACACAAAACAATGGAGGTGGAGATATCAAACTTCCCCTTCAACATTAACAATATTTGTTATCAGTGTTTTGAAGCTCCTAAACAATAGTGAAAACATGCATCTAGGTGGATTTAGAGGTCATGGTCCTGAGAATACATGTAATTTTCATATCCATATATTCTTGAAGTGATGGAATTACACCTAGAGGTTCCATAGGTGGAAATGTCAGTTGGAGGACAAGAACTTATCTCTTCACTACGAAAAAATTATATTTCAAGCCCATTATTGCAATATTTACTAAGGATTCCTCCAATGTTCTATTGACATGATATAGGGTTAAATTATATGGCATATACATGAACATGATGGTTCTTTCAATTCATCCAAATGACTTATAGTTTATATTTTATGTGTGTTTGAAGTTAGGCTAAAAAACTGTAATTTTCTTGTATCAGGAAGGATGTTCTTGAGGCCAAAATGGGTAGTTTATCTCTTGATAAGGTGTGATGGGAGGCCAATAACTTGTCTTTAGACATTTTATACCACTTTATATGTGTTATAAGTGCATTTTTATATCCATTAAGCACTGGAGGTGGATAAATCAAATTGCCACTTTAACTTTGACAACATTTATTTTTAGTATTTCCACACTCCTAAATAGTAGTGAAAACATGCATCTATGTGGATTTAGATTTTTTGGTAATGTGGCCACATATTATATATATATATATATATATATATATATATATATATATATATATATATATATATATATATATATATAAATTTACGGGCTTTCACTTAGAGATCCTGGAGGTGGAAATGTCAGTTGGAGGACAAGAACTTGTCTCTTCACTACAAAAAAGTTACATTTCAAGATCCATTACTATAGCATGTTCACAGATTTGTCTCTAATTTTACATCAGTGTGTTATGGGATGAGATTATAGGGAATTAACATGCACTTAAGGTTTATTTTTTTTCATCCAAATGACTTACAATTTCTATTTTACGTGCATCTAAAGTTAGGATAAAAACTACAATTTTCTTGTATTAGAAAGGACATTCTTGAGGTTAGAATGGGTAGTGGATCTCTTGAATGGGCATGATGGGAGGCCAAAAAAATGGTACTAGATGTTATAAATCACCTCATACATGTTTTCAATCCTATTTTTGAGGCATGAATCACCAAAGGTGGAGATATTAAACTCCTCCTTTAACTTTGACAACATTTGTTGTTAGTGTTTATGCACACCTGAGCAATAGTGAAAACATGAGTTCAGCTAGATTTGGAGGTTGTGGTCATGGTAAGAGGTATAATTTTTATATCCAAATATTTTCAAAGTGATTTAATTTCACTTGGAGGTCCCATAGGTGAAAATGTTAGTTAGAGGATAAGAACTTATCTCTTCACTACAAAAATGTTACATATCATGTACCATAGATTTATCTCCAATGTTATACCAACCTAATGTGGGGTGAAATGATATGGATTTCAAATTCACATTAATGTTCTTTTGGTTCACATAAATGACTTACAACTTTTATTTTACACACATTTGAAGTTAGGCCAAAAACTATAATTTTCTTGTATTGGGAGGGCCTTTCTTGAGGATGGAATGGGTAGTGGGTCTCTCAATCAAGTGTGATAAAAGTCCAAGAACCTGGTATTATAAATTATCTTCCATCATAAATATGTTTTTAGTGTCATTTTCAATCCACAAAGCACCGAGGTGGAGATATTGAACTGCCCCTTCAATTTTGACAATATTTTTTGTCAGTGTTTCCATGCTCCTAAACAATAGTGAAAGCATGCATCCAAGTGGATTTTGAGGTCTTGGTCATGGGAACACATTTAATTTTTATTTACATATGTTTTTGATGTGATGGACTTGTAGTTAGAGGCCCCAAAGGCATAAATGTCATTTAGAGGACCAAAACTTTCTCTTCACTACAAAAACATTACATTTCAGGACTCATTACTATAGTGTATGCCATGGATTCATCTTGAAGGTTATATTGATGTGATATCTGATTAAATTTTATATCTTATACATGCATATGATTTTTCTTTTAGTATGTTCCAATGACTTATAGTTTTTATTTTATGCATGTCTAAAGTTAGGCCAAAAAAGTATAATTTTATTGTATTAGGAAAGGGCATTCTTGAGGTTGAAATGGGTAGTGTATCTATCAATAGATAGTGATTAGAGGTTAATAACCAGGTCTTAGATGTCATCTTCCACCTTAAACATTTTAACAGTGCCATTTTCAATCCATATATCACCAAAAGTGTAGAAATTCAATTGTCACCATTGTAAAAGCACATATCACCCTCAATCATACGTGAAGAAGTTTTATTTTCTCATTTTAAAAATCATAGGGAAGGTTTTCCCTCTTTTACAACATCCTCATCCTAACATTTTAATAATAATAACTTTTTTGTACTCATTCCTTGTTATGGGGATGCTTTTCTAAGCA
This sequence comes from Torreya grandis, assembly GCA_037957365.1. Lineage (NCBI taxonomy): Eukaryota > Viridiplantae > Streptophyta > Pinopsida > Cupressales > Taxaceae > Torreya > Torreya grandis. The sequence goes on from JARHVA010002815.1 coordinate 504,069, forward strand.
AATCTTTTTGGCATTCTTTGGTAGTACAAGTGTGTGTGTGTGTGTGTGTGTGTGTGTGTGTGTGTGTGTGTGTGTGTGTGTGTGTGTGTGTGTGTGTGTGTGTGTGTGTGTGTGTGTGTGTGTGTGTGTGTGTGTGTGTGTGTGTTGATCAGATATATGATGAGAAGAGAATAAATGTCCAAATTGAGTGAAATAGAGAGGGAGAGAAAAAATTTAAGCGAAACAAAATATCTATAACCACCAAAATATTTTAGGGCCTTAGGAGACATGAGAATTAAAATCATGCATTACTTCAAAGGGCCAATGAAGAGTCTTTAAAATAAGGGAATCAACTCCATGAAGAAGGATATATCACAACATCACTTCATGATTAATTGACCCCATTTACATGAGAAAGCAAGGAGAAATTTAACTCTTCAAGGGTGAATATGGATCAACTATCCACATTAGAATAGTGATAAATGGTGTAGCCAAATCATGATAGGTACCTCACACTAATATATGGCTCTATCTCAAAATTATACTATTTTATCCCATATAGTTTTAGTTATAACACATTGAATAATTGTAAGTTAATTTTAATAATTACAAGAAGGAAATATTAAACATGATCATATCTAAATATGGCCATACAATTATCAAATTTAGCTATACAATAATAATGTGAGCCAAATTTTACACATAAAGATGATCACCACAAAATGTGAACACACACACACACACACACACACACACACACACACACACACACACACACACACACACACACGCACGCACGCACGCACGCACACACACACACACACACACACACACACACACACACACACACACACACACACACACACACACACACACACACACACACACACACACACACACACACACACACACACACACACAAGACATAAAAGGATACAAAATAAGAACATAATATAATGTCAAGTGAATTCCATATAGGCATACAATACCAATAATGTATACATTGTGATATAGGTATACATTAAATTACATCATCTAAGAACGTAATAGAATGACAAGTGAATGTCATATAGTCATAAAATGTCAAAAATGTTAACATTTCCATATATTTATACAAACAAATACATCATCTAAGACATCCTAATAATCAAATAGTATCCATCTATTTGCCTTCGTCGAAGAAGACTCTCTTTGGGATGCCCTTCTCATTGATGGAGATCCCTCAAATGCTTTGGATTCCTCTAAGGTTTGACTGTGGGTCCTACACTATGGCTCATTTGTAGATTAACCTTTTCATATGAAAATATTATTATAAACTTTGCATAATAGACATGCAACCAAGTTTAGACACTAATTTTTAACTAATAAAAAAATTATTTAAAGATGCACTTACCATAATGTTGTGGGCACACTAAATCTATGTATAACAATCAATAGGGATAGTGATAGGTTGATGTGCATGAACATGTGTGTTAAAAGGGGGAAAACATGAGAATGTGCTTGACTAAGCATCCGAATATGACTATTAGATGTCATTGGACAAACCTATATATACATTAAATTCACATAAGTTATAATTTTCCAAGTATAGAGTAAAAAGTTTAAAACAAATATATATATTTAAAATTTAGAATTACAAGTTAACATGTACCTCAATGAGTACCTATGTAGATGACATTGTAGTAGCAATTCTTGTGTCTATCTCAATCGTAGAGATGGAGGAGTCTCCACTTTGGTCATAAACTAAACACATAATATATGATTGTTAGTTGAGCATAGATCTATATAAATAAATACATGTACATGAAGTATAATATTAATTAAAACCTACCTCTATATATGCAAACATCATCTTAGTAACATCAACAGATGCAGTAATAGATGGCCCATAAACTGACTATGAATATGTAAACATCGACTTGTTAAAATCAGAGAATGCAGTAGTGCACCATGAAGATGATGACACTGACTACTCCTGTAACATAAAACATAACATATACATTATTCAATCTTTATGTATATTAATTTTTATCTTTTAAATATAAATATAACTAAAATTTAACATGTCAAATGTATAATATTCCTACATATGTGTATTCGATGTGTGCACACTAAATGTATGTGCTAAAATATCATCGTTCATAAGTATATTTAGGCCCTCAGAAGCACCACCATTGTCATTTAAAGGTTCAGTGCATATAACACCATAACATATGTAATTTTGAAGTTGGGTATGCACATTATGTGGAGTATCCCCATGTCCACCCTCTCCATCATTAGTCTCATAAATCCTACTCATATGCTAAATGAGTGTCTCATTAAGTGCACTAAGCACATGTAAAATGTCAATCTTCACAACCTCAGTCACTACAAAGGGGATCTCAAGCTGAAGTGGCTTTTGGATAGGGAATATTATAGATTGATTAGATGTATGATGTACATCTGGTCTATCTTATGTAGATCCTTTCCCTCGGCCCTGAAACTCTAAGTGGTCAAAATAGTTAAGAATCTCATTAAGGATAAAATCACAATAGAGTTTCCTCAAAAAATACAATGGAACCTCATGGTTGTGACAAGGTGTGTAATAAAACACCATTCACCATCAGTCCCAAAAATTATCTCTAATCAATTTGTATTTCCATTGATGGATTGAGAACCATTTTTTGGATAGTGGGAAAGGTGCATTCGTTGTTGGATTGATGAATAAGGCACAAATTAGGTCTTTTGCTATTTTTTTTATCCTTCACCTCATATGCTAATAATTTTTCAACATAATAATCCCTACATCTATCCATATATGATGCCCATCTATCACTTTGACTCATTATCAAGTGAACTTGGTATAGTATTGACTCTCAAGTATTAGTCAAATAGGTGCAGTGGGTGTTTGTCAAAATGGGGTCCCTCATTCTCCTAATTATTTGTTTAATTTATATTTATTCTTGACTATGTGTGCATATAAATCCTCATAACTACTTAGGGGTTATTGTGAAATTATAAGAGGGTTATGAGGGTTACAAGGAGGGCTATCAAGTCAGTGTCTTTCATTAAAATAGGTTATTCAAAAAAAATGGTTTTAACTATAAACAAAGAATTTTTTTTTGCTAAAATATAGTGTTAATAGGTTTGATTTTTGCTCCTTTATTTTCTCACCCAAAATATCTCACATTAAGCACAATCTTATATAGATATATTTTTATAACTTATTAACAATATATCTTAACAATTATATAATCTAACTAATACATTCTTACTGTACTAACCATACAATTACTAACAACCTTGTAACTAATATTTACCTCTCAATAAATCAACCATAGTAAATACTAAAACTTACTATTTACTTTTCATAAATACCTAAATTTACACAATGTGAAAACTAATCCCAACAATCCCCCCCCCCATAGTTTTTACATGGTACAATATATCTCTTTTTCTGATTATAGTGTGCCAACTCTATGTGCTCATGATCTTCTCTGCATACATGTGCCATCGTACATCTATTCCTTCACACTCATCTGTAATTGGTTTTCTAGGTTCACCAATAACCTTCCAAAATAGTTTTCACAGGTTCACCATTAACCTTACAAAATGGTTTTCTCAAGTTCACCACTAACCTTATAGAATGGTTTTCATAGGTTTACCACTAACGTTTCATCATGATTCTATAATGAATTTTAGATCAATATTTTTCAATGTAAATATACAAAATGGATTGCATGGGAATATCATTCACAAGTGAATAGGTACAACTATTCTTATTTTTAACACATGCTGAAAAATAAATGTAACTCACACTGAAATAACTGAAATTAACACCATAAAATATCACCAAAACATTGGTGTGGCCCCGTCATTGGAAATTGATGAAATATCCCTTTTACAAGATGTTTAATAACACTCACAAAAACTCTAAACACACAATTATTTCTCAAATATCCAAACTACACAAATAAATTTGGATTCCACTTACTTCCTAAATCACCTATGAGATAAGAGAAATTTTTAGATTTCTCATTTATCCTTAAACATAAAATTTTAGATTTATTAAACCACCTAATGCACTTGCAAATTTTGGATTTTGTACTTTTTATAATATTTTACTTGACACAAATTACTCTCACTAAATTTCAAAAAATGAACATAATATTCACTCTCATAAAAGGATAACATAACTCTTACAATAAAGACATAATCTTCATTACATATGATGAAAATTGACAATCACATAATATGCCTTACATAGCAGATTTTTATATTCCTCGAAATGAGATAATACACTTATGACATTATGACAACACAAAATAAATGAATTACAACACCAATAGAGAGAAGGCTCCCCCAATACAACAAACACTGCACACAATTGAAATCTAGAAACACCTACATAATCTAAAACTTCAACACTGTAATCTTCCACTCTGACAATCTTCACATCTGCAAATAAAATATGGATACAAATAGCAAGGGTGGAATATTTCACCACTGAGACCAGTATTACAACTCAATGGAAATCATAAGTAGAGGAAATATTGAACATGCAAGTTTAATTTACAAAGGGGTTTTAGTTTGATCAATTGAATACTCAAACAAAAGAAGGAATGCATACTTATAAAAAAGTAAAGGAGAATGAGAGAAAGAGGAGGAGAGGGAAGAGAGGGAAGAGGGAAAAGTATGCCCTTCTTAGGCACTATTTCAAATAATTGATCATTTTCTTACACGTGTGAGAAAATCACATGAATTTCTTTGCCCCACCTTGTCCATGGAATATCATGATGATATTTGACCCCAAATATTTAAGTGATTTGATTCTCACATGTGCAAGTATCCTCCATGATTCTTATTTGAATTTTGGACTGTCCTTTACACTTTCACACCCCCCTTAGATGTGACCTTCAATAAACAATAGTAACCATTCCCCACCATGTGAAAAATAAGTCAAAATATTCTCATTACCTTTGTCTTCACTCATGAACCCCACAAGATCAATCAATTTGACTTTCAATCCACTTTGTTCCCCATTAATTTGTCCTATCATGCTCTTTTCTATTCATCACATGCCTTGGAGGAAAGAATTTTCCCACTTGACTATTCCAACTTTTGGGCAATAAAATATTATCATGTGGGTCAAGCCATGTCACCTAAACACCTCACCACTCATTCCACCTCATGCCTTTACCATGCCACCATGAATAGTGACATGTGAGTAGTGATACAAGTACTAGTGAATAGTGATTTCCCACACTACTATTCCCTTCCAATACCTGAATTAGCCTACAAAAATATGATAGGCTATCAGTCTTTTGCTATCAAGCCTGTCAGGGAGTAGGGGACATTATAGTCCTACCTTCTCAGAATTTCTTGTCCCCAAGAAATTATAGATTGTGATGTTGTATAATCTTCTCATGCTCCCACATGGAATCCTCCATATGCAAATCTTTCCACCACACCAAAAATTCCCTGATGATACAGTTCCATGTTTCTTCTCCCACACCTCCATAACTAATTATGGAACTAGAATTAGTTTACCTTCCTTGTCCATCGATGGCAACTGTAAAGTTGGCTCAATATGTTTCCCAAGTACCTTATTAAGGCAAGATACATGAAATACATTGTGAATCTTACTATGCTCAGGCAACTCAAGCTCATAAGCAACCTTGCCAACTCATCTCAGAATCTTATATGGTCCATAAAATCATGCCTTCAATTTTTCTACTCCACTCTTCTTTAAAGAAGCCTGTCTATATGGTTTTATGAAAAGGAATACCAAGTCATCCACATCAAATGAGCTCTCCACTCTATGTTGATCATCATATTTTTTCTATTGGTTTTGGGCTCGTTATATAATCGCCTTGAGAGCCTTCATAATATCTTGATTCTCTTTGATCCAATCATGATCTTTAGGAGCTCTAATATCTTATATTAATAGATCCACAAAAGAGGAAGAATCATACCCATAGAGTGCCTATAATAGTGTCATTCCAATGCTCATATGATGGGTGGTATTGTAGTAATGCTCTCCCAAGTGTAACCACTTCACCCATGCTTTTTGATGGCCTATTACATAACTCTGCAAGTATCCCTTGATCCATTTGTTTACAATCTCTATTTGTCCATCAGTCTATGGATGATAACTGGTACTCAAATTTAACTTAGTACCTACCAATCTAAATAACTCCTACCAAAAATTACTCATGAATCGATTGTCTCGATCACTGACTACATTTTAAGGCAATCTATGTAGCCTAAAAATATCTTCAAAGAATAGTACTACTACCTATGGCACATTATATTCTAATATAATTATGAATAAATGAGCATACTTGTTCAATCTATTGGCCACCACATAAATTCAATTCTTACCTTGAGATTTGGGCATGCCTATGATGAAATCTATTGAAATTCTTTCCCACTTTTGGTTTAGAATAGGTAATGGCTGGAGTAATCCCATAGGAAATGAATGTTTAAATTTGATCTAATGATAAGCTAAACATTCTCTGATGTGATTGAGAACATTATCCTTCAACCCCTTATAATAATATCTCTCACGAACATATCTATAGGTCTTGAAGTACCCTAGATGTCCTGCCAAGGGAGTGTCATGTGTGGCACTCAATATCTTCTTATTCATTCATGATTTAGGCACAAGATATATTATACCATTGTATAATATCATATCATCAATGACCTTGTACCTATCATCCTATATCATCCCATCCATGATCTTGCAAGTAAACTGATTCTTAGAATACTCAGCCAAAATATGAGCCTTCCAATCTGCTAAATTCTTAGTCACAGAGCAAAGGGAGGGCTACCTAGATAATGCATCAACTACTCCATTATTATTTACCTTAACATACTCTATATTAAAATCATAATCTTGTATTTTTCTTACCCACTTTTGCTAACAATTATTGAGGTCATTTTTCTCCATGAAATACCTCAAGCTGTTATGATATGTTCAAACCACAAATCTATTGCCCACCAAGTATTGATAGGATTTGACCAATGCATGTAGAATGGATAACATCTCTTTGTCATAACTAGAGTATACATGCTCTACTACACTCAGCATCCAAATCTCAAAGGCAATGGGATGCCTATTCTACATCAATACCAAACTAATTCCCATTCCTAAAGCATCGCATTCTAGGATGAATGGCTATGAAAAATCTAGAAATGATAGTATTAGGCACGTACTCATCACCTTCTTTAGGTGATAAAATATCTATTGAGAATATTTTGACCAAGTAAATGCTCCTTTCTTGGTCAAATCTATCAATGATGCCATCATATAGGAGTACCCCTTCATGAACCTTCTATAATATCAATAAAGTCCTAGGAAGCCTCTCAAATGAGTCAGGGTCCTCAGAGGTGGCCAATCAATGATTGCTTGATCTTAGCTTGATCTACCTTTACTCTGGCTACTCCAATCCCAAATGCCAAATAGAGGACCTCTCTCATCCCAAATTCACATTTGGAAGCTTTAGCATAGAGTGACTATGCTCCCATGATAGTCAAGACCCATCCAAGTGCCTAAGATGCTCTTCCCAAGTGCAGTTATATATCAAGATGTCATCGAAGAACACTAAAACAAACTTATACATGTGATGATTGAACATGTGGTTCATACAAGACTAAAATGTTACTAGAGCATTCATCAACCCAAATGGCATCACTAAAAACTCATAGTGCCTATAATGGCACCTAAAAGCTATCTTGTGTGCATCCTCCTCCCGCACTCTAATCTGATGGTATCCTAATCAAAGATCAATCTTGGAGAAGTACACAACTCCATGTAGCTCATTAATTAGCTCATCAATCTTGGGTATGGGATACCAGTTCTTGATGGTCCTCTTGTTGAGAGCATGATAATCAATGCACATCCTTAAAGTCCCATCCTTCTTCTTCATCAGCACCACTGAAGAAGCAAATGGACTAGAACTAGGCTGGATATGTCCCATGTCAAGGAGCTCTTTGATAGTCTTCTTGATCTCTTCCTTAAATCATCAAGGATGATGATAAGGAGTAGTGCTAACTCATTTGGCCCCTTCCTATAACTCGATCACATGATCAAATCCTTCATCAAGAGGTCTCCCTGGAGGTGTTTCACCAAAAATCCCATTATGCTTGTTTAACAAAAAATGTATATCTTTCTGGTATTCATGCTTACCACCTTATATGCTCTTTGTTGAGACTAAACATTAAACTACCTAGTTTATGTCATTTTGTCTAAATTTCCTTTCCATGCTTTTGGTTGTAACCACTTTTAGAGCACTATTAGACATTCCTTTTAACACCACACATTTCCCTTTTACTTTGAACTTCAATTCCATGGTTTGGAAATTCTAAGTGAATTTTCCAAGTGAATGTAACCACTAAACACCTAACACAATGTTGGTATTCCCAATACCAACCGTATAAAAATCATCAGTCACCAAATGATGGCCCAATGTAATCTTGAACCATTGAACCTACTTGGTGCAAGTCATCATAAAACCATTAGTTACCACCACGTTAAAGCCTTTAAAATCTTCAGCCTATAGACCCCACTGCATGATGAGAGCCTCATCAATGAAGTTGTGGGTTTCCCCACTATTAATTAGCACAATTATTCATTTCCCTTAAAGCACACCACTAACTCTGAATGCATTATACCAAGTAGCACTTGATAGTGTGGCAATGATACCTTTGGGTGTGGGTTTCGGTGCCTGGGTAGACTCTAATTCCTCATGCTCGTTATGATCATTTGGTGTATCACTATCTGAAGTCTCACTATCCTCTTTGGGTTACACCTCAATGTAGTGTATTTTTCCTTCCCCTTTGCATTTGTGTCTTGGTTCCCATGGGTTCTTACAGGTAAAACATAGCTTCTTCATCTGTAGTTCTTCTCTAGCCTCATTTGGAAGGTAAGCTTCTTTGGCACTTCATGTGCATTTTATTGCTTCTACAGAAATGACTTGGTTGGGAACTTTGATCAGACCTTTGACTTGGGAATGGATAACTCCAAATCTCAAGTTTTTCTTATAGCCTCCTATAGGGAAGATAGAGAGAAAGCCTTTACCCAACCATGCAATGGCTCCATCAATCCTTCGATGAATAAAATTGTCAATCTAGAATAAAATACATTGGTAACCATAACTGATAGCCTCTAAAATTATGAAATGTAAACTTCAAGTGATCCCAACTACCTTAGATGTGTTAGTTCCCTGAAAAATAACTTAGGTTACTTCCAATCAAATTTGTCTATCAACCTCTGAGTAAACTCTCCATAAGTATCAATGAGCCCATGTCCCTAGGTTATCATCCCAAAGTGCCACCAATCATGTGTAACTCCTTCCAAGTGTAGATAAGAAAATTGGATTGCCTCTTTCTTGAACATGGGGTACAAACAAAAATAGTTATCCAATTTTTGAATCCATGCATGAGTGGTGCGTTTTATTGAACCATCAAAAGGGGACATAGTCACCTTTCCCATCTTCCACTGTAGATCCTAATTTTCCACTTTGTCTCCTTTGTCACCCTTAGGCTTATTCTTAATCATATATTAAAAAATTCACTCAAGCTCATGGTTTGTTCAGTTGTCTCATCCCAAGAATTCCATTCTTGAATGTAATCATAGACTGTTTCTTCAGTAACATGTGGTTTATTTTCTTGTGGCCTTTGTGTTGATCTATAAAAATATGTTGGTAGGGCCTAGATGTAGATGATAGAGATTTAATTGTCTCACCCTTGAATTCATTATGACCTATGCTATCTTTGATCAAAACTATTACAAAAATTGTTGCATATCATTCATGGCCTCTTGTTGTTTTTAGCTCACCTCTTCTTATCTTTAGATCACCTCTTGATTTGTTTTTCTCATATTGGTGAGGATATCCACAAGGGAATCCTAAAAATGTCTATCTCCCTTATCTTCCTTATCAACCTCAACCTTAGAATCATGATCTCCTAATTGTCTCAAAACTCTGCTTCTCAAATGCATAGAAACAATCTGCAAAAGTTTGGACTCCATAGGCTAGAAAGATCACTAACTCTGATACCACTAAAATATCATTTTTATAGGATATTTACTAACACTCACAAAAAATATAAACACACACAAAATTATTTATCAAAGATCCAAACTACACAGATAAATTTGAATTCCACTTACTTCCTAAATCACCAATGAGACGAGAAATTTTTAGATTTCTCATTTATCTGTAAACATAAAATTTTAGATTTCCTAAATCACTTAATGCACTCACAAATTTTGTATTTTGTAATTTTTATAATCTTTTACTTGACACAAATTACTCTCACTAAATTGTAGAAATTTAACATAATATTCACTCTCATAAAAGGATAACATTACTCTCATAATAAAGACATAATCTTCATTACATATGAGGAAAATTGGCAATCACATAATATGCCTTACATATCATATTTTTATATTCCTTCAAATGAGAGAATACACTTATAACACTATGACAACACAAAATAAATTACTTACAACACCAATGGAGAGAAGGTCCCCCCAATACAATAAACACTCCACACAACTAAAATCTGGAAACCCCTGCATGATCTAAAAATTTAACACTACAATCTTCCACTCTAAAAATCTTCACACCTACAAATAAAATATGGATACAAATAGCAAGGGTGGAATCTTTCACCACTGAGACTAGTATTAAAACTCAATGGAAATCCCAAGGAGAGGAAATATTGAACATGCAAGTTCAATTTACAAAGGGGTTTTAGTTTGATCAATTGAATACTCAAACAAAAGACAGAATTCATATTTATAGAAAAGTAAGGGAGAATGAGAGAAAGAGGAGGAGAGGGAAGAGAGGGAAGAGAGGGAAGAGAGGGAAAATTATGCCCCTCTTAGGCACTATTTTCAAATAATGATCATTTTCTCACACATATGTGAGAAAATCATATGAATTTCTTTGCCCCACCTTGTCCATGGAATCTCATGATGATATTTGACCCCAAATCTTCAAGTTATTTGATTTTCCCATGTGTAAATATCCTCCATGATCCTTCTTTCAATTTTTTGGGTTGTCCTTTACACTTTAATGCCCCCCTTAGATGTGACCTTCAATAAACAATAGTAATCATTCCCCACCATGTGAAAAATAGGTCAAAAGATTCTCCTTACTTTTGTCTTCACTTATGAACCCCACAAGATAAATAAATTTGACTTTCAATCCACTTTGTTCCCCATTAATTTGTCTTCCCATGATTTTCTATTCACCACATGCCTTAGAGGAAAAATTTGCCCCACTTGACTATTCCACCTTTTTGGCAATAAAAAATTATCATGTGGGTCAAGCCATGTCACCTAGACACCTCACCACTCATTCCACATCATGCCTTCACCATATCACCATGAATAGTGACATGTGAATAGTGATATGTGAATAGTATTGGTGAATAGGGATTTCCCACACTACTATTACCTTCTAATACTTGAACTAGCCTATGGGAATATGATAGGCTATCGATCTTCTACTGCCAAGCCTGTCAGGGAGTAGGGGACATTAAAATTGATGAGAGGTCACTAAAAGACCTCCTTCCTTTGTGTATCCTCCATCCTTTAGTGAAGAAGCTACTTACTCAAGAACTAGTAAACTCAGTGATAGCCTTAGTGCCTTTAGAAATGGCATGTTTAGCAAGTTCTCATGGAAAAACATGACATACATCTATCTAGATTTATCTAGATGTAATAACTAACTTTTTATTATTATGAGCAAGCTTTGATGCCTCTTGAGCCATTTTCTCGAAGATATCATTAGTAAAAGAGTTTATTATATGCATACCTTTGCTAGAAATATCAAGATCTAGGTGCACCTATTTTAGCACCTTAAATATATAGATCATATAGGTTTCTTCATTTCTCTCTATCTTTTTCTTCTTTGTGTCCTTTCTTTTACTCATTTTAACCAATATACCTTTCTTACAATTTTTGGCAATTTTAAGGATGTCGGCATACACTAATAATGCGTCTATACAAATAATATGAAAAGGTTTCCTAGTAACCACCTAAATAAGAACCTAATATTCACCTAAATGAGATTCAATGAGAAACTCTGACATTTTTGAATTTTTAATGACAACAATAAAGACTCTATTTTGACATCAAAGGCTTCGACTAGACACAAATGTGAAATTTTGACACTTCTGATATTGAAAATACATTAACAAGTCATAATGTAAACAAAATGACCTTATTTTTAAGTATCACTTTTGATAATTTTATCAGGCATTATGGACCCTAACAAAACTTTTATATTTTTGAAAACTCTAATGACTTGAGAAAGTAATACTTCAAAACTATTAAGCTATGACACTTAAAAAAACTTAAACCAAAATATCATTAAATGAAAACTAAAAAATAAATACTAACCAAACAAAAAACTTTTGACTATACCACTAATAAACAGAAACCAAACTTAAATAAAATAAAAATGATTTTAAAAACTTATCACTTTCCTTGCCACGATGGAGGATGTAGTTATCAATTCAACGCATGGAGTGAATTGGTTGGCACTATTTACTAGCAAGAGTATACATGGTAGATAAAGTCACAACCTTGGGATAGATATCAATGCTCCAATATGGTGAATTGGTCATGTATAAAAGACTCTCCAAGAAGCTTCATAGCTTGCAACCTTGTGATCTCGAATAGAACTAAGTATTCATGGAAAATAGTAGGTCTACATACAGTTGTTAATAACAATGAATAGAAACTATGAATGACATATAACTAGAAGAATGATGTATGGCTAGCTTTAGCTACAATTTACACATGAGTAGGTTTGTCATATGGGTGAATGTAGATTTGAGCCACAAATTCATGATTCGATCGCATATCAATTCCCCTATTGAATCCTCAATTCATGGATTCAACATTGACGTCAAGATTTTAAACCCAATCCATATACCAAATGAGTCTCAAAATGATGAGAGTAAGGTTGAATTTTAAGAGAATAGGATTTGATTATCAAATCACAAAAGATAGTCTGAATTGCATGCTTAATGGATCTAGTTACAAGCTCAATCTATATGGTGACCAAACTGTTGACCCTCCATCAAATCATACTACTTTCTCCACTAGGAATGTCTGATGCTTCCTTCTTAGGTCCATGTCATCCTTAGCGATGAATCAGACATACACTACCAGTACCATGATCAAATTATACATAGATGACTACTCTTGGATAATCAATGTAACACCTTACTTATGTCTTTAACCTCTCGTTAACCTACTCTGATACCACAGTTGAGAATTGGAGAAGCCAATTAAAAGAATTAACTCGTGCACTAACCAATAGAGCTGAACACATATATAAATTTTAATCATAATAATAATCTTTTGCTCTAATTATTATTAATTAATTAAATCATTCTGTGAGGTTACATATTTAAGGAATCATATTCATATATTCTCTCTTTCTTTTTCTCACCTGAAATCTCTCACATTAAGCACACTCCTATATAGATATAAAGTTATAACTTATTAATAATATGTCTTAACAATAATATAATCTAACTAATACAATCTTACTGTATTAACCATATGGTTACTAACAACCTTATAATTAATTTTTACCTCTCAATAAATCAACCATAGTAAATATTAAAACTTACTATTTACCTTTTTGTAAATACCTAAATTCATATAATGTGAAAACTAATCCCAACAACGGGTAATGCTAATGTATTTTCTCCTCCTCGAAGCACAACATGAACACAGTATATGGTAGGTAAGATCAAAGGAAATAATAAAACAATTGAGAATGAGAATGGCCATAGGTTTGGGTCTTTTTAAATTTATATAGGTTATAACATGTATGCATTATGTGTAGTAAACACAATGGGCCTATGCATTACGTATAATGCACATAACATGTATGCGCTATGACTCAGAGTTTTCCAAACCTAAATTCAAAAAATTCATACACATTATAGGCGTTATGTATACTGAACATAACATATATGCATTATGACTCAGAGTGATTCAAGTCTAAATTCAAATATTACATATGTGTTATATCTATTCTATGTACGTGTTATGCTATAATGCATAGACATTATGGTAAAATATGCACAAAATTGTCCATCAATTTTGTGTACTTACCCTTCTATAGAATGCTTGTAAATACTTAATATATTTGTGTGACAATAAATTCCAAATATTCTTTTAAATAACATCTAGATACCTAAATGCACTAAGATTCTTGTGCATTATTATATGACTCAAATTTAAATTAGGACCATACTGATGCAAAAATAACATCAAACGATAAAAAAAGTAAATAAGATGAGAATACACACCTTGGAGTACCTCAATGGTCCTAAAACACCTACACTCTAAAATTAAAAAAAAACTTAACACATTTTTGGACAAACCACTATACAAACACAAAAATAAAGAGAAAAGAAAAAGACATGATAAAACATATTATAACACTTAATTTGGAGTAATAATCAATAAATACATATGTACCCTAAAACCATATAATTTTAAAATTAATAAATATATTTGAAAAAAATTAAATGTATAATAATATATATTATCATGAAATATACATGAGATTAATTAGAAATGAGAGGCATTATTTGGTTTCGAAGCTCTTCTTATATTTCTATTTTATAAAATTAATTAAATTATTAAAAATTAATAAAGTTAATTATATTATAAAGAAAATGGTGATATATTAAGGTTTTAATAAAAATTCACTTATTGTATTAAAATAATTGAGAAAAATAATTTACATTTAAGATATAATATTAATATTTATTTATATATATTAAAACTATACTAAAAAAATATAAATTTTAAATAATTATGTTAATATAACTAGTGTTGGAAGTTTGGGGAGTGATGATAAGTTGTAATATTTATGAATGTATAATAATTAATGGATGATTTTAAATTTGATGTGTATATAATTTTTGTAAGTATTATTTTTTTAATTGCAATATCTTAAATATTTATTAAAAATTTTAATTTTTTTTTTATAAAAATATTTTTTTAGTTTAATATATTAGTATAACTAAAATGAAACTATGTAAATTTTTTTTTTATTAAATTGTTCTCAAACATTATGTATAAAGAGAGGGGTAGGAATCATTTATTTTATATTTCTTAAATTTATTTTTTATAAAATTGACAATCATGAACATTTTAATATATTATCCTTTTTATTAAAATTTGCGTTGGATTAATTGGTGAAGATGTTTGACTCTCAAAAAATCCGTCGAACATTACTACTACCAAACTTTACGACAATATAAAATATGACGCTGAAATCATACCTTAAATAAATTTGATGGAATAAATAACTATTAGACCTTAATTCTTAACCTAAAATCACCTAAAAAAAAATAATAATAATAATAATTGATCTTGCTACTCATTTAAGTGGGCAAGGTTTTGAAAACAATTTTAATAAGTTCGTAGTAGTATGAGTGTTAAATCTTGAAATAAGACCAATAGTTGAAGAAAATATCGAATTAGGGACTTTTACACCGTAGTGGTAGGGCAAGAAAGTCCAAATTATCTACTAACTACTCCACTATACTATACAATTATTTAATTTTTAATTACTGTTTGACTTGTCCACTTGCAGGCCACTGAAACCAAGAAAAGATTCTTGGGCGGGACGGGGATATAAGATTGGCAAGGTTGTCCTTTGTGCAGTGGCCCCGACGCCCCCATCTTGGATTACACAATGGCTTTCCTTAGAATGGAATAGAGGTTGAGGGTAGCCTGTTTTTCAATATGGCACGTGTTTTGTCCTTCATGCAACTTGCTGCTAAGCCGTCAAAGGATACGCAGAGACTGAATGTGTCCACGTCATGTCACCGACTCGCCCGCACTATTGTCCGGACACAATATTTGACTGGTCAAACCATCTCTTTCTCTGAAGAGTCCTGAGTTGAGTCTCTTCGCTTTTAATTATGAGGGATCGAACAAGCTTCGAAGCTTTCACACACAGGAATTTGCAATAGTCAAAATATGCATATGACGGGACCCATCTTGGGGCTCGCCACCTAACTTTTAGATATTTAAATTAATTTAATTTAGATATTAACATTTATAGAAGGTTAAGAATGGTGTATGGGATAGAAAAGATAATATATGAATCAGTATATTAAAAAAAAAATGTTAAAAGCATGTTCAAAAATAGAAAATAGAAATAACAAATCAATTATCAAAAGGTTGAAAAACTTGAAATCAATAGAATGTACATTGTTTGACAGATTTAGACCAAGTTACTTGTGCATAAGATCTCTTAAGATTCTTGAAATCAGTTATTTTGGAAGTAAGAATTGATATCCCTATAATTATTTGTATCTGAGGACTTTAATTTGAGTGTTCTTTGTCGGAGTTGAAGTGTCTCATGAATAAACAAAGCTAAACATTTTTTATCTTCATATCGAATGAGGCTCCTTAAAGATCCATTGGAATTTTTGAAAAGACAATGGAATCTACCACGAATTTCATAGTAGATGGGACACTTGAATATTAAATGTTCTTCACTTTCAAACTCTAGAAAACACCACTGACATATATGCTCGTGTTGTGGGAAGTTATGATCAAATTTCATCTGTAGTGGGTGAGAGCAAATGCCAAACTGAGCTAAAGGAATCCTAAGGCATGAAGGCAACTTCTTCATGTATTCAAGAATTTTATTTTGATCTTCATGGAAGGAGGAATAAAATTGAAAATAGTGAAAAAGTTTCGGTTTCAAAGGCACTTTTGGAGCAAACCATATAGCTTTCAAATAAGACTTAGTGAGTTCTTCTCGTATACCTCTGTTAACATCATGGAAGGAGCCGTTCTTGCGGCTGCAGTCAATTGCCAACATAGGGATGGAGTTTGTTGTTATTGCATAGGGAATTTATTGCTAGTCTTTTGAGTTGGAGATCGTCTACTATTATTGGTTTTGTTGGTAGTATGGCACAACATTTTTTAAGTGGAGCATTATTGTTTTTTGGGCTCCATCACATTTTATAAATAGATCGAGGATTCCAAATCCTTCCCTAATTAAATCTTTTTCTTGCAACATTCCTCTGTTTAAAGATGATTCTTTACCTCTTCCATCTAGAATGGTATCATATGCCTAGTTTTATAATATACTTATTGTATTTCTTCTAATAATCATTTGTTTATGTGTTTCTCTAATATTGATATCTATTATTCACTATTTTATGTAAATATTTTCCTGAGACAAAAAGTCTAGCCGTGAATACCAACCAGATGCCTTATCTTTTGTAAATTACCATTTTATTAATAATAGTCACACTAAAGCATTCTGACATTTTGGTGGTTGTGGCTTTAAAAAATAAAAATTATTTGATTGAGTCGTCTGTGGAATTATTTGATTGAGTCGTCCTGTAGAATTATTTGATTGAGTCATCATGTAGATAGGCCTACATTTTGGCTGTTGCGGAAAGTCACAAGTATAAAAGTTGATAGTGGCATATTTATAACGTGTGGATACTCATCTCCATATAAAGGGGAAGAAGGCTTGTCATAGTGGCTGTCTTGTAACACAGCAGCATCTTCAATACAAAAACAATGGGCCGTGCTCCGTGCTGTGATAAAATGGGAGTAAAGAGAGGCCCTTGGACTTCTCAAGAGGATCGGATTCTCATCGATTTTATAAACAGACATGGCCATGGAAACTGGCGTGCGCTCCCTAAGCAAGCAGGTTCAAATTCTTCACCTATTTCACTCTCTATCTTTTTTAATTAATTTGGGATTGTGAAGAAGGGTATTTAGGGTTTAGACATTGATATACACTTACTACACGAAACTGGATTTTTTGTTTTATCTTTTTTGAAAAAATACTGATACTCGTTCATGGCGGCAGGACTTTTAAGATGCGGTAAAAGCTGTCGACTGCGGTGGACAAATTACCTGAGACCAGACATTAAACGTGGAAATTTCAGTCCCGAAGAAGAGGAGACTATTATTAATCTTCACAAACTTCTGGGCAACAGGTTTGTTAGATTATCCTTAGTTCCTTGCTGATTTCTTACTTCCGCCATGATGATTTAGGCCGATAAGCTGATGTTGATCAAATGTGTTACAGGTGGTCTGCTATTGCCTCACGCCTGCCTGGAAGAACAGACAATGAGATAAAGAATGTGTGGAATACTCACTTGAAGAAACTTCTTTTGCGAAATGGAATCGATCCGGTGACACATGCAGCAGCAACGCATTCAACGGTCTCTGCTTCGCCCAGTTTGGTTTCACTTCATAGCTCAGAGCACAGCGATGCTTCCCTCGAGGCTACTCCATCAATGGAGAGGGATACTCTTGAAGCCCCCATAGCTTTACCAGTTCCATGCCCACCAAAAGGTTCGCCTGATTCTCCCACCACTAGAGTCTTCAGCTTGCCCGATTCATTCTATGATCCAACCGATCTGTCAAGCGACATCTTTTCATCTATGAGCAGCAGAGACAGTGAGACTGTCAGTGCGGATTCAGGTTGCATAAATTCTTTTCAGGTGGATGTTGGGTATGATCAACAGCCACAGAATATTGAAGATGAGACTGGGCACCAGAACTTACCATCCGATGAGATATTTGTGTTGGAAAACCAGAATTTTGAAGATGAAGAAAGTTGGTTGCCAAGGGAAAAGGAAGAGGAACAGGGCTCAAGGTCGAGCCCGAAAGCTCAATATTTCATGTCTGCCTATCCAGAATATGATTTCTTGAGTAGCATGGATGTTTTTGAAGACAATGATGAGGACACTGATTACTGGTTAAACGTTTTGAGGCAAGCTGGATCATCACCCACATTGTACCAGGTCGCTCCACTTTTTCACGATTGAATAGTTTCCCTTACAAATGGAGGGATTTCTGTGTATCCGCAACAGACAACAAAATTTAACAAACTAATTTTCAATTCAACCTTGTTTCATCTTTATTGGGGAGAGGAATCAATTACTGGACAGATGGGTCCACCATGCTTCTGTGTTGTGCACGGGACCTCAATTATTGTTTATATAATTGTTGTTTATTGTTTCAGTACTTTTTTTACTTAACTAATATTTTATTTTATTTTTTGAATATTATTATAAAAATAAATAATTAAAAAATAAGTTTTTTTAATTTAAAATATTATGTATTTATTCAAAAAAATTATATCAAATTTAAATATATATAATTTTAAATAATATTATATCTTTAGTTAAGTAATGTTATATTTTATATTTTTTCATATCATTATTAAAGTAAGTAATAAAAAAATAAGATCTTTTATTTAAAATACTATAAATTTATTCAAATTTATTAAATACCATCTTTTTTTAATAAAATGTATATCAAATTCAAAAATATATAATTTTAAATAATTTATTACATTTTTCTATACTAAAAGTTTAAATAAACATGAAAACTTACTAATACATAAATATAAATTAATAGATACAATGTTATTTAAATTTTAATTATTAATTTCATCTTTTGGCTTCAAAAATTCGAACATTCAATTCATACCAATAAAAAAATTAATAGGATGCAAACAATTTTGATAGATGGGATACCATCTGTGTAACAATCATACATTCTACACAAACCAATCTCTGTATTTTAGAGAGTACGTTATTTGAGAATTTGTTAATTTTGCTTGAAAATGGCTCTCATGTAGAATCATAGGATGATTAAGACAATATCCAATGGACCCATTTGTCAATGTCATTTTCTATAGTGAATAATGAAGAATCTTGTAGTGTTGGTCCAAAAAAGTGTTGATTATATGCCCAAGCAAGACTATCCAAAGCGCTTTAAGGGTCAAACTCTCAACATCCACATGCCAAGGGAGGTTGTCCATTGGATTGTCAAGGTGGTTACTTGATTGATTTTGTCCCAATCTACATTATCAAGGTGTTTAGTGGATTGATTTGTTCCCAACTTATGTTGAAATTGGCCTTTTTTTAGAAGATTATTTATGTGGGTGTTTAGTTTTATCTTGATTGAAATTTATAGGGTTTTCAATTTTTTACTAATTTAAAATTGGGTGTAATAATATTGTACCAATTTATAGATGTTTCTTTATTTTAGCCAAATTGGTTTGTTGACCCATAAATATGTGTTTATTTGCTTATAAGATTGTTCAGTTGCAGGTGATGTGTTGAATTTGTGAAAGCATCAAAAGGACTTGAGAAATGGCTCTTTATTTTATTGGCATCTCCTCATCCCTATGACCCCTAAGCATAGAGGCAAAGTGTTCAGAGATCAAGGTTTTAAGATCAAAGAATATGCAACTATAACAAGTGGTGGAGGAGATCAAAAAATACCAAGTAGAGATCTTGGCTAAGATGGATAAGATGAGGATGAGATTTATTAATGTAGAATAAGTGGAGGAGCATTTATGTGCTCAATTAGGGGAGTTGGAGGTGGAATCAGTGCATCAAGCATGGGTTTAAAATCACAAGATCAATTCTCTCAAATAGTAATGGTGCAAACACATAGTCTTGTTGTGTTTGCATATGAAAAACTCAAATGCCGCAATGAATTTTAAAATTTTTGGTGTTAGAAATTATATCAAATAAATGTCACACCCAAAATTTTGTGTGACTAAAACCACAAAAAAACATGCCAATTTTTTATTGAGAATGTATAATGCATATTTTGCATAATTGCATTGCCCATTAACTAGCCATCTTCATGGCACGAGATGCACAATGCCTCCAAAAAAAATTTCATGCACCTAAATGACATGGATGGCATTGAAAAGGTGGACACATGATCATTAGGTAACCACATCAGCCCCACTTGCTCTAATCGGCCTACATGCCCTCAACAATTGTATAACCCTCTAAGCAAACCTAGTGAGATCCACATCACTAGGGTATACAAAGGAATCTCGACTAACAAGAGGTGGATTTGAGAAATCATATGCTTGAAATAAACATCCAAACTCACAATGGGGTTCAAGGAGGACCTCAAGCGATTCCTACAAATCACAGGGCTTAATTCACACCCAAATTCATAGCTTAAACCTAATCTCAAGTTGGCTTAACTTTAGAGGAAAGTGATTATCAAGGAGGTTATATACTCCTCATATGGCTAAAAGAGGTGTTAAACATGTCCTTGTTTATCTCTCTGTAATATCCCCTCCAAATAGGGATATATGAAAGACACAAAACTGTGATACCAAAGACCAAAGCTCTGATACCACTGTAATATCCCCTGTCAATAGAGATATATGAAAGACACAAAACTCTGATACCAAAGACCAAAGCTCTGATACCACTGTGATGTCCCTTACTTAGGGGCTCTTTTTCCTCCTACAAAAGCTCTGAACAACTGTAATATCCCCTTCAAACAGGGAATATATAAACTATAAAACTCTGGTCAAAGATCCAATTTTTGCAAAATAAATTCAGATTACAGAGAAACAATAACCATAGTAAATCTTACAATAACAGATCAAAGATCTTATCACTAGTTCAGATGAGTACAAATACAGTCCTCTCTTGTGCAAATCAAAGAATATTACAGATCTGGTCTTAAAAACCCTGAATTCATGCAAACTGGGAAATAACTTGCAATTCTGGAAGTCTCGGCCTTTCTGTGTCGACACACAGGCGCCGTCGTCGGTCGATATATCGCCGACGGCGGTCACTGTCGGTCGGCTTTCTGCCGACGTCGGTCTTCAGTCGACCGATGTCGGTCACTGTAGCCCTTTCTCTGCCGAGGTCGGTGCCTGATGCGCTCTGTACGAACCTGTACGGACTTAGTACGGCCGCCAACCCGTCTGTTCTTAACCCCTGATTGTTGAACCACCTGATCTGAAGATATACTATTCTAATACAGAATACCTCTATCTGTATAATTTATTGGATCAAAAACTAAATAAAGATAAATACCTGAAATATCTGTAATAACTTCTGTGTGAAGTTATCTCTCAACCCTGAAATTCTGTGATAACTTCTGGATGAAGCTATCTCTCAAATCTGTACCTCTGTGATAACTTCTGGATGAAGCTATCTCTCAATTTGGCAATAGATCGGCTGATCTTTCACAACCTCTGAATCGCACACAATGAAGAGTTGACGTTCTCCACTGCAAATGGAATCCTGGAACCCTTGGCTCAGTCTTCACAGAAGAATTTCTCCAATTTCAATAATCAATTCATACATGCATAATCAATAATGGCCTCCATGTGAAACCCTTATACCCTCAAAAGATATGCTTGCCCTAATTAGGGTTTTTTCTTAAATTAGCATTAGGGTTTCTAATTTAAAATTGGAGCAAATAATTAATAATTAATAATTAATTATTAATGAGACCAAATAATTAATATTTGATTAAATCAATCAAATATTAATATCTCCCGCAATATATGTCGGATCCTCAACCCGATCGAAGTAGGTGAATCAGGGAGTGATTCCGCATATGACCATACCAAAATAAAGGTGCTCCGCTGCATGTCAAATATCCCTAAATAATAGGAGCATCAATCAAACATGTCTGAAAGACCCTGAATGAAAACCAAATGTAGAAATTTTGCGAATCAAAGTCAAGCCAAGCTCCATTATGACCCTCTATCCATCATATTAGCCTACGAAGGTCGTATAATAGGCCAATCATCAAATCTGTCAATGTCCATGAAAAAGGGGACATGACAATCCGCCCCTCCGAAAATTGCTTGTCCCCAAGCAATCTCGGAACAATGAACTACTCGATCCACCTGGATCCCAAATGTAGTCATGATCTACACTGATGAAAATCAATGCAAACACCTGCAATATCGTTAGTAGTAGAACAAAGGGGAATCCAAAATCAAACTGACGGATGCAGCGCAACCAATCTCTAAGATCACAAATACCATAGTCAAGAACGCATGAGAAGCAAACTCTCGAAGTATGATAACCCAAGTAGAATGGACAACTCCAACTGCCAATTCCATCTACAAAAGATGGTGCCAATCCATCCCATAACTGATCCCTCTGTAAAGGTGGCACAACGAACAGTACCACACTGTCATATGCATGAGGAGAATCAATCTGGAGACTCGACTCCACTGGTATCTCCAACTCATCAGAATCAGGTACTCCCAAAACCTGAACATGGGTGTCAGCGTCAATAACATGCTCCTCAGCGACCCCTGCAGGAATGTACTCACCACCAACCATCTCAATATATAAATGGACTGGGCCTGGTACCGGTGAAGACCGTAAATGCTCCAACTCTGCAGTCACCTTAGCCAAATGAAACTGTGACTCCTTGAAAGCCAACTGCGTACTCTCAAGAATCTCAGAAGTCACCTCGAGCTGCTGAGTAAGCTCACTCACCTTATCTTCCTCGACCAACAATGCATCATATGCTGTGCTACCCCACTCCATAAGATAATCTCTGTCGGCGACCAACTGCATATAATCATGTCTCAGAATCTGGATAGCCTCCCATAAAGAGTGGATCTCTGTCAAGGACAAATAACTGCCTCCCTGCTCGATGCTAGTAGGAGAACCCCATCCATAAACTGCTAACAACTGACGAGCATCATCGAAATGCTTACAAGCGGTGGCAATGTCTCGCTCACTAACTCTCAGCTGATTAGACACATGATGGCACTGGTTAGATTGTCTCCCACACTCCTCCTCTGATGCATGGTCCAAACAAATAAACTCAGAATCACTGATCGCTGTAATACTACCATCCATACTCTGTGAATCAACTCCAAAGCTCATATCAACATGCGAAGTATCAGCAACTGTAGCATCACTATCTAACTCTTCCATATCGAAAGAAACAATCGGTGAAACTAAGTCCTCAAAACTATCCACTGCATTCTCCTGAGTGTCATCTGCAATAATAGGATCCTGGGACTCTTCTACAATCTCTGCCATAGCTGAGAGATCATCGACCCTCAGAGCACTAACATCTGAACACACCACTACACTCTGAGTGCAAGCATCTAACTCATCCTCATCTTCACTATCTCCTATCTCATAATAATCATAATAATCATAAGACATGCTGCTCTCTCGTCGAAGTGATCTGTAGTGCTCTCTCCTTAGCTTAACAAAGCGATCAAAAGGCAACAACTTTTGAACTCGAGGTGGTACTAACTCCCACTCCTCGTTCGCTGTCATATACCGTGCGGGTTTGTTTCTGGATGTAGGATATGAAAGAGATTCATTCAACCTCTTCAAACTTAGTTCCAACTTCCTCATATCATAGTCCCATCGACTTTGAGTATATGAAGTCATCGTGATACTTTACCCAAGCTACCCAACAGGATGGCAAGACATTAGCTCTGATGTGCCCAACAGGATGGCAGGAATTTAGCTCTGATACCACTGTAATATCCCCTCCAAATAGGGATATATGAAAGACACAAAACTGTGATACCAAAGACCAAAGCTCTGATACCACTGTAATATCCCCTGTCAATAGAGATATATGAAAGACACAAAACTCTGATACCAAAGACCAAAGCTCTGATACCACTGTGATGTCCCTTACTTAGGGGCTCTTTTTCCTCCTACAAAAGCTCTGAACAACTGTAATATCCCCTTCAAACAGGGAATATATAAACTATAAAACTCTAGTCAAAGATCCAATTTTTGCAAAATAAATTCAGATTACAGAGAAACAATAACCATAGTAAATCTTACAATAACAGATCAAAGATCTTATCACTAGTTCAGATGAGTACAAATACAGTCCTCTCTTGTGCAAATCAAAGAATATTACAGATCTGGTCTTAAAAACCCTGAATTCATGCAAACTGGGAAATAACTTGCAATTCTGGAAGTCTCGGCCTTTCTGTGTCGACACACAGGCGCCGTCGTCGGTCGATATATCGCCGACGGCGGTCACTGTCGGTCGGCTTTCTGCCGACGTCGGTCTTCAGTCGACCGATGTCGGTCACTGTAGCCCTTTCTCTGCCGAGGTCGGTGCCTGATGCGCTCTGTACGGACCTGTACGGACTTAGTACGGCCGCCAACCCGTCTGTTCTTAACCCCTGATTGTTGAACCACCTGATCTGAAGATATACTATTCTAATACAGAATACCTCTATCTGTATAATTTATTGGATCAAAAACTAAATAAAGATAAATACCTGAAATATCTGTAATAACTTCTGTGTGAAGTTATCTCTCAACCCTGAAATTCTGTGATAACTTCTGGATGAAGCTATCTCTCAAATCTGTACCTCTGTGATAACTTCTGGATGAAGCTATCTCTCAATTTGGCAATAGATCGGCTGATCTTTCACAACCTCTGAATCGCACACAATGAAGAGTTGACGTTCTCCACTGCAAATGGAATCCTGGAACCCTTGGCTCAGTCTTCACAGAAGAATTTCTCCAATTTCAATAATCAATTCATACATGCATAATCAATAATGGCCTCCATGTGAAACCCTTATACCCTCAAAAGATATGCTTGCCCTAATTAGGGTTTTTTCTTAAATTAGCATTAGGGTTTCTAATTTAAAATTGGAGCAAATAATTAATAATTAATAATTAATTATTAATGAGACCAAATAATTAATATTTGATTAAATCAATCAAATATTAATATCTCCCTCAATATATGTCGGATCCTCAACCCGATCGAAGTAGGTGAATCAGGGAGTGATTCCGCATATGACCATACCAAAATAAAGGTGCTCCGCTGCATGTCAAATATCCCTAAATAATAGGAGCATCAATCAAACATGTCTGAAAGACCCTGAATGAAAACCAAATGTAGAAATTTTGCGAATCAAAGTCAAGCCAAGCTCCATTATGACCCTCTATCCATCATATTAGCCTACGAAGGTCGTATAATAGGCCAATCATCAAATCTGTCAATGTCCATGAAAAAGGGGACATGACACTCTCTAAGGATGGAGCACTCCATCTCAACTATTAGATCAATTTAACCTTGACTATCAAATTTGGTCAAAGGTGAGGAAGCCATATAAATCCATATGGAGTTAAGAAAAGGTTTCAAATCAGTCATTAAGTTATAAACTCAAATCTTGGAAAGGAGGGAGGAAGTGTTGGAGGATGACTTATCCATAGTCATCCCTCCTCTCCCTTCTCAACCTTTGATGATTACTATTAATGGAGTCGACAAGATTTTGGTTGTTTTTTCATTTTATTCAAATTGAAAATTTTCTTCAATACATGCATGTTTGATATAATTTTTTAGGAACCCATATTTATAGAAATTTCCTAGCCAGTTCCAGGCTCCTATAGTTTCTTAAAATGTCATTAGGAGCTTTAAGCTCCATAATAGCCATTAATGGTTGTTGGTCAGGTAAAAGAAGAAAGTACCTTACATTTTCCATTTTAAGCTCTAAATTTTAGTTTAAGCAGAATGGGACATAAAACCAAGGGGGGTTTCCCTTTTGGGTCCACTTGTCCTATGGCTTCTATGATCTCACAAATGTCGAAAAGGTCTAAACCAATCTCCTTAGGATAAAAGTGGTATATCTCAAAATATATGTCATTTCACATCTTGAAACCTATTCTATGTGGAAGAGCACACAAAATTGAGGGGGTTGGGTCCATTTTGGGTTACCCGACCTCAAGGTCTCTAGGTAACAACAAAATATTGCACAAAATAGGTATCCTTATCATAAAAAATTTCTAGTTTAGTTTTACAGTGTATAGGTGCAACTTTCAGTGACTACATAGGTCTAATTTATTTTAAAAAATTATAATGAATAATGAAATATATATATATATATATATATATATATATATCTTGGTTAGCATTGATGCTAAATGCGTATAGTTAAAAGGGTTGCAATCAACTTTGGTTGACCACCCCCTTGGATTTAAATTTGTGTTCCATGTGAATGATATTAACATTAACTCAGTAGTCAACCACCTTAATGTGAGTGCTAGAACCATAGGGGCTTCCAAAAAATGCCATTCAATCCCATGGGTGACTTTCAACCTAATACTAGTTTGCCCTATGAAAAAGAGTATAGTGCCCTTCATAAGAACTTGTGTAGCAAAGCTTACCCTACAGACAACATGATTTCAAAAATTCATAGTAGGCATACCATTGGCCCAATAATTATGAAATGAGTCATGTTGGGTCCCAAAAATTATCAATTTTATTGTAAAATCATTTCATTCCAAATTGACCTCATTTTTCAAGTTTAATAATTGGGTAGAGTAGGAGTAGATTAAAAAGGAGATTTAGGTAGAATTAGGGGTTTTGACTTTAAAAATTCATATCTTTCTTTTTGTAACTCCAAACATTAATCTTCAAATTGCTATGGCTTCCTAAAAAATTATAGTTTATTAATAAATTTTTTTTATAGCTTTAGGTATCTTTTAACATGAATAAAAATTATAAAACGAAAATAGCCTTTTTAGGGCCTTAAATTAAATAAGGAGTTTTCAGCTTTTCCAAGCGAATTACAAAGTAGTATTATATTATTCATAAAGAAACATGTATTTTGAGATATCATGACATATACATGATTTAATTTATAAAATTTAAATCTTTGTTTTTATTCATA
The DNA here is from genome assembly GCA_037957365.1 of Torreya grandis. Classification (NCBI taxonomy): domain Eukaryota; kingdom Viridiplantae; phylum Streptophyta; class Pinopsida; order Cupressales; family Taxaceae; genus Torreya; species Torreya grandis. Next base: position 531,545 of record JARHVA010002815.1, read on the forward strand.
GTCCAATACAATTTGTTTTGAAGAGAGTGCAAGAGAGACAATGCATTCATAGTTAATTCTAATTTCTATTATTTATTTATTTTATTTATACATAATAAACGTTTGAAAGTAAAACAATTAATGTTTATAAGGTTTAAAAGGATGAAAAATAATCCAATTTAAACATTACATTCATATTTATAAATCTTATAATTTCCAAGAATCTAAAAGCTCCAAAATATACCTACAAGGCCAGCCAAGGGAGGGGCTTGCCTCCCATCTATTTTCCATCATAAGGAGATTGTCCTATGCACCCCTAAGCCTATGAATCCAATATATAGGCATAATTAACATCAGGGTTATGAGGTAGGTCAATATTAGCAAGCTGAGACTAGGTTGGTGGCTGTAACACTCAAGTAGACTAACCAACTAGGAGGTAAACAAACACATCTTATACTAGAGGCTTCTATAGCCCAATAAAAAATATTAAAGAATGTCATAAAACACCATATATTAATATATAATTTCAGGATAGACATAAGATAATTCTAACATAATAAGGCTCATCAAGGGATAAGGAGAACATGGAGATGCCTCTGTCTTGTCCTACCACTTCTCTTGGCCATGGGAGGACCTTAGGTCAGTCAACCATGCCAAATAACCATGTAAGATGGCATGAGACCCCAATTCTACTAGCCACTACCACTACAAAAATAAAGACCACATAGGATGGCATTAGAACCCAGTTCCACTATGCACTACCATTATGTAAATAAGAACCATGCAAGAGGACATAAGAACCCTATTCCACTAGCCACTAGCACTACACAAAGATATTGACAAAACAAGTAATTTAAACCAAAATAGACACCCTAATGACATCAAAATAATTAAAGGTGATGATTTTAAAAATAACCAATAGAAATAAGAGGGATGGTGCATCTCCAAAGCTTGAGTAGGTAATACAATGCACATGATGGCCATAAGAATAACCATGGCAAGCAAAGGTGCAAAGAGGGTAGGCCAAGTGGGCCTACACCTCTTGAAAACAAACATACAAGGGATACTATTTTCTTTCAATGTAATAACATACATGAAAAAATATCAAGCACATATAAGCTTACCTCATGTTCTTTACTTGGTTCCACACAATATAACCCATATTCAAATGGTTGGTTTGGTTTACTTCCTCATAATAAAAGATCTCTCCATTATTACCTTAGCTTCTCCTTCTCTCTTATATCTCTCCTCCCCACTTCTCATTTTGAAAATGACTAAAAGTGATCCAAGTAAGGCTTTCCTTCCTCATACATGAAAATCACTCACATCCATTAGACAATGGGAAGGTGGCATGTGTCCCTTCCCATTCCTTGTATCTTGGTTGAAAATTCCACACATGCATTAACTCCTCTTACAAGATAATGTGGGTAAGCAAGATTAGTTCATGCCTCTTCAATGTGTCGATTATCCTATGCCATAAATGGGCACATGGTGTGTCTTATGTCTTACTCCACACTCCAAATAAGCCCTACTCCAACCTATGGTCAATTGGGGTCTTAATTACACAAATATCTACCTCTAAATCATTTTATATCCAATTACAAACTTGGTTGAAATTTCCTATCCATGTTTTTAAAGTGTTGATCACATTTTTGATTTCTTTTCAACTTTAAGACCTTCTATATGTTTGAAAAAATATCTAATGTATGGGTAAAAAGGGAAAGAATAGTGTTAGTATGAGCAAGGAGGTTCATAACTTATGACTAGGTCCACATACAACACTAGAATTGGGTTTAGATTTTGGGAAGTTAAGTAGTCATTAAATCACTATACCAATGATGTACTCATTCTTAGTGTAGTCTTAGTTCCCTTGTTGGCCTTGTTTATCATTTGTACATCAATTCACACATAAAATGCACCACCCTAGATAGTTGAAGCTATTGAATACAAACAACACAATTATTATCAAACCATACAAAATACATAAAAACATATCCAAATTATATCATCTCAATGATAATATACTCTCTCCAATCATATACACATTGATATAATACATCACATGATAAAGAAGCATTAGCTCTAATAGTAAGGTAATTTAATGCACATTTCAATAAAGAATAAATAACATCTATCACCAGTATTTGGATGACACTCAAGTAATAAAAATTAAACAACAATAAGTGTATAACCCACTATCTTAGTAGCAATGTAATAATCATAAAATCAACATAATATCAAGTGTCTCATGTCTCAATAATATAAGGAGCATTTCAAAATAGACATGCATATAAAATTAAGGTCCAACAAAACTATAAATATGAAAAATTGGGGTCTCACATCTACCTCCACTTATGCAAACTTTCTCCTATAAGTCATTGAGGGTCAAATGTCTAGTTTTAAGGATGTTTATAATAATCTCAAGGAATCTTGATGACTTAGCTCAATAGTGTCTCTAAGTAAATGATCTTAGATCTTCTAATAACATATCAAAAAGTGAAATGTAATACACTAAAATATCATGGTTAAAGATAATTCAAATCCACCATGTCAGGTAATCTAGAACAACAAACATGCTCTGATACCAACTGTCAGGAATCGGAAGCACCATTGATTACCAAGCAACTAAACATGCGGAAATAACCAGAAGCAATAAGTAACTAGAATTCAAAAATAACATAGAATATGAGAGACAATACCCAATTATATTAATACTCTTCCAGAAAAGAATTACAACCAAGAAGATGCCACAGTTCTTCTTCACCTTACAGAGGCTTCCCACACCTCAAGTGTGCAGTAATTCACCTTCAAGAGTTCTCTCTCAATTACGGTCCCAACACTCAACTCAAACACAGAGTTGGTGTTCACCTCTAACCAGTCAGTATCCACTACTGCCAGTACACCGAGTATATACACATACTCAACCGAGTACACAACGCACTCCAAGTAGATCTCCCATGAACTTGCAACAACTTACAACTCAAATGATCTTACTTATGGAAGGAACTACCTTGCCTTCCTCTTTGCTTTCTAACTGAGTACACACCCTACTCCAAGTAGATCTCTCCTGATCTTGCTACCTGTTGTGTTGCTGTCCTCCCTGATCTTGCACACCTACAAATCAATCTGGTTCTGCACACCTGCAAACTTGGATCCCACACCCACATACACCTACAAATCAACTTGATCTTACTTACCTGTAGATCTCCAAATGTGGCCTTGCACACCTACTGACCAAGATCCTACATCCATGAAGAATCCCTTTAATTCTCCAAACTAGCACCCATACTTGGCACTATGGCACTAGGAGAAACACACCAATGCTCTCTTCACACACAGAAGGAGCTAATATTTGCTCTCTTACTCTCTAGCACAAATTACAATATAGCCCATGAGTCTATTATATATATCTCATGTAAACAATAATTAGACACCTAATTACAATAACTAGATCCACAGCTCAATACTATAATTAGCCTTCTTCATGCAAATAACTGGTTCGTTAACGAACTATCCATGGAACTCACAGTTCAGAACCACACAGGTGACTGACGTTGGTCCCTGTCTGCTTGGGGGTGACCAACGTCGGCCGATCCTTGACCGTCGTTGGCAGCTTCCTATCTCCACCTGACTGACGTCGATTGGCCTGACCGATGCCAATGACTGTGACACTCAGCACTCTCCTCCAATGTCTACATCAGTGAAGCTTTTAGCTCTACAACCTAACAATCTCCCACTTAGAGATAAATAGATGCACTGTACCTGTACCTGTACCCCATCTAATCTATTTCCTGGCTTGTATCCCTCTTCAAGATCAATCCTAAAGACCAACCACCACAAATCTTGTGGTGCACCTCCTGTCATCCAAGTAACCTGCCACATCCAAACCTATAAACCCATGTAGTGAAGTCCTGAACCTGCATAGCATGTATACCTACTGTTGGTCCCTCTCAAATACCTGAGAACCCACTTCCCTAAATTGGCTCCTAACTCTCTGATAGCTCCCACTATTAGGGAAAACTCAGGTCTATACCAGACCTCATGTGATTTCAGACACTAAACTATCTAGCCCTTGGTGTGCTCTGATTCTGCATCCTGTGTATTGAACCTTGCCAACACCTAATTCACATCAGCTCCCACTAGAGACAAAATCAACCTGTGATCTTCCATGTCTCTCATGCCAAAGAATTTCGCTGCTCCAAATTCGTCATGACATGCCACTGAACTAACCTTACCCTTAGCTCAGCAAAACCTTGTATGTCTGAACCTGCTAGCTAGCATACCATCCACATACAATAACAGGATAATGTCGTGACCATCATCCACTTGGTAAGATAAACACAATGGTTACACTGACATTAACTAAAGCCCTATTTTGTCATCCACCTGTCAAAACCTGTACCACTGTCCTGCAGCTTCCTCAAGACCATATGCCCTGGCCTTCCATCTCACGTGTCCATTCTCTCTATTATTTAACTAAGGAATCCATTCATCTCTCAGTGCTTTTCATTTCGGCTGACAACCCTACCAAATCTCTCATTTGGTTTTGCATCCTGTTCATGCCATGCTCCCACTGTTTCCTAGATCCTTCTTGCTCTATAGTAAGTAACGAGTATAAAGAAGAGGAATAATGAATTTGAGGCTTACTTACCACTTTTAGTCCTCCATATGGGCATTTGAGACTCCTTGACAGCTTGCTATCTGCCCAAAATCTGTTACAGTGACCGACCTTGGTCACCACACAATTTGCATCTGATCGATGTCAGTTCCATGCGACTGTCCTTTCTATCGATGCCAATTTTTTGACCAACATCAGTCTTACCTGGTTGTCGATGTTGGTTCCCTGATCGATGCAGGTAGCCACTCTACCTAACACCACCATCTCTGGTCTGCACATGACCGACATCGGCACCTATCTGTTCGACACCGGTTCCCCTTGACTGACATCGGTAACTTTGTTCACCTGTGAGTGATGAAATTTTACCCGCGAGCTCTCCATGGATCAAAACCCTATCCAAACTGCCCTACTCAGAGATGTCCAGCCTTCTCCACTAATCTCTGTCTGTCATCTCCTCCAGAAACACCAAGGCTTTCCAGTTCTTAAGTCTGTCAAACACATCTGTCTTCCGCTTAAGAACAGACATCTCCTTCTTACTCATGTGACCAAGCCTACAAAGCCACATCTTCACAACAGAAGAAGAATCAGTAATACAAGCAAGTAGATAAAGAGTACCTACTTTCTTACCACATGCTAATTCAAGTGTATCCACTATGAGAGTTTTTGTGCATCTCTCATCACCCAACTTTCCTGAAGAAATTAGCCACATCTTCAAGACCGGGACCTGCATGACCTCCTTCAACACCCATGTGTTGGTCGCCTGCAATTTCAACTTCACTTCCCCTTTGCCAATACTTTGACAAGGCTCACCAACCCCTCTAATTGGGGCTGCATGGAAAGAGGCAACAAAATCTATAAAACAAGATTCTACTTTATCCAAGGAACATCCCAGAGCATCCTGTGTAACAACACCTGCAACATCTGCTTCTTCAGTTCCTTCATGCTGATCTGCTACCAACCAACAATCTTTCTTTACCTACTCTTTCTTTCCATAACACCGTAATTGACCATTCGTGCTTTTCAATTCCTCCATTCTTATTGTACTTTATTCTACTGTTGCTATACTCCCACTCAATTAGAAACCCCTGAGAATGACCTGTAATCAAACACAAACCTGCTCCCTACAACCTTAGCTCTGATACCACTTGTCAGGTAATCTAGAACAACAAACATGCTCTGATACCAACTGTCAGGAATCGGAAGCACCATTAATTACCAAGCAACTAAACATGCGGAAATAACCAGAAGCAATAAGTAACTAGAGTTTAGAAATAACATAGAATATGAGAGAGAATACCCAATTGTATTAATATTCTTCCAAAAAAGAATTACAACCAAGAAGATGCCACATTTCTTCTTCACCTTACAGAGGCTTCCCACACCTCAAGTGTACAGTAATTCACCTTCAAGAGTTCTCTCTCAATTATGGTCCCAACACTCAACTCAAACACAAAGTTGGTGTTCACCTCCAACCAGTCAGTATCCACTACTGCCAATACACTGAGTATATACACATACTCAACCAAGTACACAATGCACTCCAAGTAGATCTCCCATGAACTTGCAACAACTTGCAACTCAAATGATCTTACTTATGGAAGGAACTACCTTGCCTTCCTCTTTGCTCTCTAACTGAGTACACACCGTACTCCAAGTAGATCTCTCCTAATCTTACTACCTGTTGTGTTGCCATCCTCCCTGATCTTGCACACCTACAAATCAATCCGGTTCTGCACACCTGCAAACCTGGATCCTGCACCCACATACACCTACAGATTAACCTGATCTTACTTACCTGTAGATCTCCAAATGTGGCCTTACACACCTACTGACCAAGATCCTACATACATGAAGAATCCCTCTAATTATCCAAACCAACACCCATACTTGGCACTGTGGCACTAGGAGGAACACACCAATGCTCTCTTCACACACAAAAGGAGCTAATATTTGCTCTCTTACTCTCTAGCAAAAATTACAATACAACCCATAAGTCTATTATATAGATCTCATGCAAACAATAATTAGACACCTAATTACAATAATTAGATCCGTAGCTCAAGACTATAATTAGCCTTCTTCATGCAAACAACCAGTTCATTAACGAACTGTCCATGGAACTCGTAGTTTAGAATCGCACAGGTGACCGATGTCGGTCCCTATTTGCCTGGGGGCGACCGACGTCAGCCAATCCTTGATCGTCATCGGTAGCTTCCTGTCTCCACCTGACCGACGTCAGTTGGCCTGACCGACGCCGGTGACTGTGACACTCAACACCCTCCTCCAATGTCTGCATCAGTGGAGCTTTTAGCTCCACAACCTAACACACCATAGGGTGAGTCATGTTTTAATGCATAAATTGAAGTGTTTTCTTCTTAATATTTGGTTTCTAAGTTATGGGAACACAATTAAAAATAATTTAGTTTCAATCAATGGAATCACAGAAGTAGGTATTTTTTAAATTATTTTATCATCACTACCTAATCGTTTACTTAATTATAATAGGAGGAATTGGGATTAATATATCACCTTTTCCAAAATCCTCTTTCCTTAATCCATTAGGAGGACTTTGGATGCAATCCTAATAGCAAACCTTCTCAAAGAGCCTATTAAGATTATTTTGAATACTTTTACTAATGTCCAAACCCAAATCAAACACCATTAAGGTGCATCCTATATCAAAACATAACCCATATCCATCACCCTTAGAACTGAGAGGAAACATAAGTTAATATCAACATAAAAAATAAGGCTAAGGCTTACATTATCCTTACAACCTTTCTATAAGGAACAAGTGAGACAATGTCTTCCAACTTGCTCAACAAGATGCTTCTCACCTTATACTCCCACACTCATACATGGTGAAATGTACACAAAATGGCTCATCATAACAACACACTTTAACAAGTTTAAAATTTACCAATCCAATCAAGGAGTAAATTCAATTTGACTAAGCATTCTATCTCTATCCAAAAAAATAGAACAAATGAAAATCTTAAACAACCCAATATAATCCAAGTAATGATAAAGGTGAAAATGTCTAGACAACCTAATGTAATCTAAAATTGAATATAATAAAAAAAATTAGGAGCTCCAATAATTATAAAATGTTCAAAATAATTTATGGATAAACAACCTTGGAATTTATAGCAAGGAAAACCATTAAAATATGATTTCAATGAACTTATAATTTACAATAAAGAACCAAAATAATTTTAAGGTATGCCACACCATAATGTAAAAGTTCACAAAATAAGATACAATAGTACTAGAAACTTGGATTGAGAATGCCACAAGTAACAAGTAGGGATTTAACATATCCACAAAACTAGAAACAAAAATTTTCAATACCCTTATGCAATATGAAATATGCATCATGACTCCATGTTGTCAAAATCACCACATACATACCAACCTATAAGTGCTAAAGATCAAAAAGCATTTCCAAAAAAATGAAAAAAGGTTAAATCACATGGATGCATGAATTTAATCCATATGTACAACTTATCTAACTAATACAAATTCAAAGACACCATTTTATGAAGGTCAAGGAATTTAATCAAATCAACACAAATGAGACATATCTCCAATCAAAAATCACACTTACTTAGCAACATGAAATATATAAACCTACTCAATGGACTTATGATGATGTCACTTGATGGCAAAGGAGTATCAACTCATCTCAATGTTAGTTAAGTGATAACTAAAACAAAAACTCTTCCCAAACCAAGGGAACACATGAAATGTCAACCCATAAACAAAATCCTAACACATAAAAAACCATTAACATAACATAATATACTCCTCTACTTTGAAGAGGATGCCCACCACTGAAGGGTGGTATCAATCCCAAGTGGTCTTTTAAGATTCCCTCCCCTATAATTGACATTATCAAGGCAAAAAATCACATTAAACAAGTGCATATTTGATTAGGTGAGAAACATAAAATACTCACACAACATCTACTAAAAAAAGCACAAGTTTCCCCTAGTGATTTTGATTATAAAGCAAAATGTTTAATCGTCACCAAGGATGATATACATATAGTGATTGAGAATATTCTATGAACCTCTAGTTCATTAAAACCATGAACTATGCTAGGTACTCACGTACCCAACATGACATATAATGAGCACTCGCAAAGATCAGTTGAAATAACCATTTAATAACTCTATGAAAGTATATCTTCTCCCCAAGGACACAAACACATTCTACCACAAATTCCCATCTCAAAAAAGTCCTTAAAACAATATCCCAACTTCCAAGACTCATGTGTCATATTCATTAGAGTGCCTTAGAACTTAACCCCTCTAAATCCAATTTAAAATCAAATGCTCAAGGCATTCTAGGCAACTTGCACACCAATCAATGTAAACCTTGTGAATAAGGGGAAAATATATCATAGGATTCAAGATATAAATTACAATCATAGATGATTATTAAAATGACATTGTTTTAGAATTTATCCTTTTAGGTAAAAAAAATCCTAATAATGATAGATGTACAATACATTCATCTTCATCAAGTAGTACATAATAATGACCCCAACCTGACTATCCAAATAAGGGTGTGGCATGGTTCCAAATAATTAGGCACTATAATCCCAAATAACTAACATGACATACAATATGGTACCACATGCCACTAATTTATTCATGTCTTTATACAACAAATACTATAAAAAAGATGTAAAGTCAAACATGAAAAGAGAAGGGTCACCTACGAAGGTTGATACCCACAAACGTTCACATATCATAATCCAAGAAAAACTACATGCTCTAGGAAACTAGCATGCCATCTAAAAAATTAAACACATACTTGTATCTTGAGCATGTTTAAGTAAAATGAGGTATACCAACTCAGGATTAAAGCTACATCTAGATCTGAAATAAACTTATCTTTCATCAATGCTATCAACACTCATAGGAAACCATTAAATTAGGTTCCGCCACCTAGGATTTTTTTTTTAGAGCTATGAGGAAATTATCTCACTAAAATAAAGAAACTCAAAATATCATGGATACATCAATCAACTCAATATTATCTACAAGCAACAAGTTACACTCTAACTTTATTAGTAACAAGAGAAAAAAAAATACATTCCTCTTGATGGTCCCTATAAACAAGGTCACCTCTAAACCACCATTGGCTCAACACAAGGATAGTATCTATAGAAACATTACAAGGGAAATGATCATAAAATTAAAGGTTTTTTGACAAAAAAATTTGGATATAAACATCCAAACTAGATTACCTTGGGTATTGATCAAACATGTAATAATAGGAAATACTAACTCTATAACATATTAAACACTTGATTAAGTTGATGATCACACTTACCTGGTCCAAAGTGTTATAATAAAAATCAATTATATGGGTGGGTGCGGGGGGGGGGGAGCGGGGTGAATAAATGTCTTCAAAACATTCAATCAATTCCACTTAAACATATATGAACCATTCATCGAAGTACATAGATCTAGCAAGCATAAGCAACCATACAAGAGCATGAAATAAGATAACACATCATATATGTGGGAAAATATAAATGGGAATAAAAAACATTTATATTTTTAAATTAAATAAACTAATATAAGACAAAAACAAATATTTAGTGAAGCACCAAATCCACATGTAGCGTCAACCCCAACTAGCCAAACACCCACTTGACTAGGATTTAGCAAAAACCCACTTGCAAGGAGGCACCAACCTCCTAGATGACTTAGCACCAAATCAAACACATAATTGATTTTATAATATTTATAATATTATTTTACTCAACTAACTAATGATGAACACCTCTTCAATTCTTCACACTCTTCTATCCCTCTCAAAACTGCCTTCTAGGCTTCTTTGCTCAACTAGGTCTATTCAAAATAGACTAGGTCATTTAATCTTGATATTCATATATAAAACCTATGTAAAATATTAATTACATATAATATAAACTCTTATTATGGTCTACATGACCACCTTATGCTCCTCAATCTTCTTTCTCATTTGCTTACTCTCAACATACTCAAATAGGCCTAAAACTGCCTTGTATTTATACAAGCCTCTTGATCATATCCATCTTGGTTAGACACACACACTTGTCTACTTATATTTACCACATAATATGACTTAGTACAATTTAAAATAATAATCAATCATAATATCAGGTCGGTCACAACTCAATAGTCACATTCCTTCTTTAGGTCTCATGGAGACCTATTAGGCCTTCTTAGTCACACGTTACACTTTGCCTTCTTTAGAATAATTTAAAACTACACACATGGTAGTAAAACTTAATATATCACTAAAATATACCCATAATAATATAATATTAGATTCATGACATATTTTATGTCCAACCACCATTTGATACACTTCATTAGCACTATTCACATTAGCCCTGTGTGTACTCAAACACTGTCTGATCTCTCTCATGCTTGATCACCTACATGTCATGTAACCAGAACATAAAAAAAATGTTTACATAAGATAGATGACATTAAGGTAATATTAATTCACTTGGTACACTCTGAATCAATCACCAACTTTGGTCTTACTCACCCTTTAGGTCTCATGGAGACCTACTTCATTAGGTTTTCTATCTTGAAGCTAAAGCTTGATATTATTGAATCCAAATAGATTTATCCAACCATAAAAAACAAATAATTTTTTTTTCCAATTAATTATTATTACTTTTTACATGATTTTTTAGATCCACATCCTATGTTCATACCCTGAATCCCTCTTTAGGATAGACTACCCTATTAGGCATGTACACCTCAGAAACTGTCTTGAAAGAATGAAGTTCAATAAATCCTTTATAAGATATCCCATGAAAAATGAAACATATATAAATATAATAAATTACCTCATTAACTTACCCAAATATTTTTAACAACTTTACTTAGACAATAATGGCTCAAGAATAACTCTGCAACTTGCTCACTCAAAACTGCTAGAATACTCAAAAACACAGTCATAAGGAATTAGACTTCAAAAACCTATGTATAAAATTTTATTTAATATTTATCAATTAAAATTATCCTATTAAATATTAATATAATCCTAAAATTAAAAAATCATATGGTATAATGGAAAATATTGGTCTTATAGACCAATTCTTTGACTTACAGTCTTACAATCCAATCCTGAACAGACAAGCCATTTTGTGAACACATTTCCTTTACTGACACTAAAATTAAAATAATATACCAAGAATTATCATGAATTAAAAGTCATGATTAAAAACTAAATTCACTATATTGCATCACTCTTTCATGAAATTACACTCATCCAACTTTCATCACTGCAACTCAAAATTGTCAAGACCGTTAAAAACACAATCATGAAACATTGACCTTCTAGAACTTGTATAGGGTTTATAAAAGACTTGAAATTAATGAAAATTATTATATTAAATTTAAAAACCATCTTAAAATATAAAATTAATATGTTCTAATGTCAATATTGGTCTTGCAGACCAATCTTTTGATCTTTCTACTCACAGTCACACCAAAATCAGATAAGTCATTTTGGCTTCAACTTTTCAATCTCTATACTTGAATTCCAAATCATATACAAAGAATTAATAAGACATAAAATTACCAATTTTTTTTAATGAACTTCACTCCATCACTCTTTCATGAAAACACATCAAGAATCATTTTCTTATCCCTGCCAAGGTTTTGCACATTTTACTCTATTAGGCTAGTTAGTGACTAGCCCACTTGGATCACCAAATTTGCATTCTTAAATATTTTAAACTATATATATAACTTCATTGAAATAAAATAAAAGTATCTACCTTATCCATACAATCATTTTAAAACTTGGTCTAATATAATTTTTGATAGCTACAACAATTTCTTCAGAAACAAACATGTATCTTTACATTTTATCTCTCATCTCTCTAACCAATACCACCTGGAGGTACCTAGGAGATTCCAATACAATATAAAATATATTAATTTATAATACCAATACATTATAGTCACTTTTTATCAACATATTCAACATTGGGTCCTTATTAGGGTTCTAAGAGGGTTTAAACATGTTTCTACTCTTAATGATTGTTCATAAAGCATAGCCCCTCAATCCAAAAACTAATGCTTGGAATTTTTAGCTAGGAACCTTAGCCATTTAAAATTAATATTTTAGGTTCCCAAGTAGATTTTTTATGAGATAAAAAACACAATAAAATCCTTCTCAGGTTAACCCTTCATTCAATGCACTTGAGAAACCTTAAAGCACTTTTTCTTGCCTTAACCATCAAACTTTGACCTAAAACTTCATGAATACACCTATGAAAACTTGTAAAACATATAAAAAATATCACCTATGAATAATTTCCTTATAATATTAACCTCATGCTTCATTATTCCATGCTCTCATCACCTTGTGCTTTCTACACCTGAATCTTCACACCTCATTAGGCCTTGAACTAACTTAAAACCTATTTTCAACTCTTAATACTTCACTCACATGCTTGCACAAAATATCACATGATAAAAAAATATCAAAAATCCTTATACAACCTTATGTCATCATGAAACTAAGTCTCTTCATGCACAAGACTAGGCATCCTATACACATACTTTCTCAAGACACTACTAGGCTCAAGCACTTGACAACTTTGACAAAAGGACCTTCTATGCTGACCTTCACATCACTCATGAAAACATAATAACATATGATAATAATATATTAAACTCTCAAATTCATTGAAACAATCTCTTTTATGCTTAAAACACTACCATACATCCTTCACATGCCTTGATAATAGATCATGATAGCTCATTAGGCCAGGTAGGGTCTAGGACTAATCTAGTTGCAAAATTAGACTAAAGGTATTACCCATGTAGGCTTACCTTGAAACTCTCATTTATGTCTCTACACCTTTCTCACATGGCTTACATGCTCCTCAAACAATGTCATACCTTTGCACATAGATCTTCATGCTCACTATGCACATGCCTTTGTGCATCCATCTTACCAAGTCACCATACTCATACCTTCTCACAAGGACTTTACATGTCATGACTAGTCTTAGGATACTTTTAATCATACCTTCATAATAACATTTTAAATCAATTACATCATCAATTCTAAACATCAATAATTAATGATAATGCTCAACAATCTCCCCCTTTATCTTGATGGCAAACACACTCAGAAAACCATGGCAACCACTCTTGATGGAAACAATCTCCCAGATCTAGCTCTTATCTTTTCTCACCCTTTCTAATCTTTCTTACCCTTTTAAATTAATGATAAAGGGTCACCTATAACTACTAGAATCACACTTTCTCATTTAAATGAATGAGGAATTCAAGATTAATTACCTTCCTTGACATAATTAAATAAAATCAAAATCTTGATACCGAATGCATAATTTGGGACTCCATCTTTGTCTTCATATCTCAACACATTAGTCAATAGGACTCTTAAACCATAATCATCTTCCTTAAAGCATATTGAAACCAATACCCCTTCTTAACACAAATCAATCTCAACTACTCACACAAACAAATACCCAAAGCTAACCTCTCATATACCAATTGACTACACTCTGACCTCAAATACTTGATGTCAACCTTAAATATCTCATCATGCTGGCTAATACACTTGGAGCTTATGAACAACCTAAATATCTCCCCCTCAAACAAAGCATCCACTATGCTTCTTCTAACTAAATAAAATATCCATGAAGCCTAATTGAGTCACCTCTTTCCATATGGAACTATAACATCATGAACTCAAGGGATTCACAGATCTCCAATCCATTCTTCTTAACCATCTTTCAATCATGAGATTGATAGTCTCTCTTTATAATCCACTTAGGCTTGATTGATGTAATTAACTCATCCACCTTGTCATCCTTCTTATTCTCTTTGACTACCTTGTCAATAGATGTAGATAAAAAGTGTTCTTGACATTCCTTTACTTTTGATCCTTTCTCTACCTCAACAAATAGTTAACCTTGGTTTATGGACTGATCATGATTCACCTTGACTATTTTTGGTTTCAATACACATGTTTGACCCTTTTCATCCACTCTAAGAGCTCTATATGCCTTATTATGTTTTGAGAGCCTTCTAACTCTATTAGGAAAAAAAATTACAATGTGTCCCACATTATAAAAACTATAGAAAACAATATTACTATTATTACCTCTTGACTAATCATTCCTTCTCCCATGGTCCCATGACAACTCATTCTTGGAGGATCTTCTACACTCTCTTGCTCTATGACCAAACTAACTACATGATAAATAGTAACCATTAAATGAATTTGAATAACTTATGACATTAGGCTATCTAATAAAATTTGTCTTCATATTGTTCTTTAGGTTGACCTTCTTGTTCACATTAGCATTTTCCTTGTTCTCATTTTGATCTATATTGAAACCAAGACCTTCCTTATCATTTGCAGACTTCTAACTTCTCAAAATGTTATCTAGAGCCTCAATGTTATTTTCAAATTTCTCATAGGTCTTCATCTTGTATATGAGATTCTCATGCTCAACATTTAAATAATATAGTTCTATATTCAACTGATCATACTCAACTTCCTTTGATATAAACTTTGTATTGATACCTTCTAACTGATTCTTGATATCCTTGATAATCTTCTCATCCCTTTTGGTTTTTTTGACGTAGTCAATCTTCAAGGTACATATCTATTCCTTAAAATCCTTGACCATAGATATCAACTAATTTTTAATATTATTTTGAATCCTCAAATACTGTAGGGCACTTATGATCTCATATTCAAGGTCTACTTCAGCTTCTTCTTCTTCAGTGTCATAGTATACATCTTCATCATACATGTTGTCTTCTTGATCACTAAACATCTTGTGCTTCTTAGGAGCACCTTCAAGCTGTTAGACCTAATTTAAAGGACAGATTTGATACCAATTGTTTTAATTAAAATCACTATGGGGGTTAATCAATGTCTTCAAAACATTCATTCAATTTCACTTAAGCATAGAACCATTCATGCAAGTACATAGATCTATAAAGTATAAGCAACCATACAAGAGCATGAAATAAGATAACACATCATATATATGGGAATCCCTTAAGGGAAAGAAAACCCATTGATATTTTTAAATGTAATATATTTATATAATATAAAAACCAAGATCTATTGAAGCACCAACTCCACATGGAACACCTACCCCAACTATCCAAACACCCACTTGACTAGGCTTTAACAAGAACCAAATTGCAAGGAGGCACCAAACCACTAGATGACTAAAAACCAATTCACCCAATTAATTTATTTTATCATATTCAAAATATTATGTTTCTAAACCAATATATGATGAACACCTCTTCAACTCTTCACACTCTTCTATCCCTCTCAAAACTGCCTTATATGCTTCTGTAATCAACTAGGTCTCTTCAAGATAGAGTAGGTCATTTGATCTTGATATTCTTACATAAAAACTATATTAAATATTAATTACATATATTATACACTCCTATAATGGTCTACATGAATTCCTTCTACTCTTCAATCTTCTTGCTCATTCACTTACTCTCAACATACTCACATATGCTTAAAATTGCCTTATATTTATATAAGCCTCTTATTCATATCCCTATTGGTTTTGCACACACACTTTCCTACTTACATTTTCCACATAATATTCCTTAATAAAATTTACAACAAGAATCAATCACAATCGCAGTTCGGTCACAACTTAATAGGCTACATTCTTACTTTAGGTCTCAAGGAGACCTATTAAGCCTTCTTAGTCACATGTTACACTTTGCCTTCCTAAGAACACTTTAAAACTCCAAAAATTATAGGATAAATTCATATGTCAATAAAATATACCCATAATAATCTCATCTTATATACATGACATCTTTCAGGTCCAACCACCACTTGAAACACTTCATCACCACTATTCACATTAGGCATGTGTGTACTCAAACACTGTCTAATCTATCTCATGATTGATCACCTACATGTCATGTAACAAAAACATAAAAAAACATTTTTACATAAAATATATGACCTTAAGGTCATATTAATTCACTTGTTACACTCTGAATCAATGACCAACATTGGTCTTACTCACCCTTTAGGTGTCATGGAGACCTACTTCATGAGGTCTACTCTCTTGACATTGAGAGTTGATCTTATTGGATCCATATAGCCTTATCAAACCATTAAAAAAACACTATTTTTTTTTTCCAATGAATTATTATGACATATTATATGATTTTTTAGATCTTCATTCTGTGTTCATACCTTGAATATCTCTTTAAGATAGATTGCCCTATTAGGCTTGTATACCTCAAAAAATGTCTTGCAATAATGAAGTTAAATCACTACTTTATAAGATATCCCATGACAAATAAAACATATATACATAAAAAAAATGACATAATTAACACCAAAACTACTTATAAAAAATTTACTTAGACAATAATGGCTCAAGAACAACTTTGCAACTTGTTCACTTAGAATTGCTAGAATACTCAAAAACATAGTCATAAGGGTTTAGACTTCAACCACCTATGTAGAAAATTTTATTAAATATTTAAGAATTAAAATTATCCTATGACATATTCATATCATAGTCAAATTAAAATTTCATAAGGTCTAATGGAAAATATTGGTCTTACAGACCAATTCCTTGACTTACAGTCTCACAGTCCAATCCTGAACAGACAAGCCATTTTATGAACACATTTTATTTACATAAATAAATTTAACAGATTATAATAAAAATTATAATGACTTAAAATTAATTAATAACAACTCCATGCACTATATTTCATCACTCTTTCATATAATTACACTAAAATCTAACTTTTCATCATTGTAACTTAGAATTATCAAGATTATCAAAAACATAGTCATGAAACATTGACCTTTTGACACCTATATAGGGACTTTAAAAGTATTAAAATTCATGAAAAATATTAAATGAAATTTATATAACATTTTAAAATACAAAATCAATATGTTTTAATGTAAAATATTGGTCTTGCAGACTAATCTTTTGACCTCTCTCCTCACAGTCACACCAAAATCCGATAAGCCATTTTGGTTTCAAATTTTCAACCTCTATAATTGACTTAAAAACCATATAATAAGAATTAATATGATATAAAATTCCTATAAAAACATTTTTATGCATTTAACTCCATCACTCTTATGTGAAAACACATCAAGATTCATTTTCTCATCACGGCCTAGTTTTTGCACATTTTGCTCTATTAGGCCTATTAGTGACTAGCCCACTTGGATTAAAAAAATTTCAATCTTAAATATTGGAACATATATATAAAACTTAATGGACATCATATACAATTATCTACCTTCTCCATCCAATAATTTGAAAACTTAGTCCAATACAATTTTTGACAGCTACAACAACTTCTTCATAAACAAGCTTCTTTACATTTTCTCTCTGATCTCTCTAACCAATACCACGTAGAGGTACCAAGGAGAGTAAAATATAAGATACAATATATTAAATAATAATAACAATCCATTATAGTAACTTTTTGTCAAAATATTCAACATCGGGTCCTTATTAGGGTTCTAAGAGGGTTTAAACATGTTTCCACTCTTAACAGTTGTTCATAAAGCATAGCCCCTCAATCCAAAAAATAATACCTAAAATTTTAAGATAGGACCCTTCCCCATATACCATGAATATATTAGGTTTCCATGAAGATTTTTTACAAGCTAAAAACCACAAAAAAAATACTTCTGAGGTTGAGAACCCTTTATTTTATGCACTCGAGAGACCTTAAGACACTTTTTCTTGCCTTAACCTTCAAAATTTGACATGAAAATTCATGAATAAACTTGGTAAACCTATAAAATATATGAAAAATCTCACCAATGCATAATTTCCTTGGAAACTAAACCTCATGCTTTATTAGGCCATGCTCTCATCACCTTGCTTTCTACAATTGATTCTTAACACCTCATTAGGCCTTGAACTGACCTTCAAACCTCTTTTCAAGATCCTAATACTTTAGTCACATGATTACACAACATCTCACATGATAAAAAAATATAAAACATACTTATACAACCTTATATCACCATGTAACCAAGCCTCTTCATGCACAATACTAGGCATCCTATGCACAAACTTTCTCAATACACTACTAGGCTCAAGCACTTAACAACTTTGACAACAAGGACCTTCCATGCTGACCTTCACATCACTAATGCAGACATAATAACATATACCAATAATATATTACACTCTAAAAATCACTACAATAATATATTTCATGATTAAACACTACCATACATCCTTCACATGCCTTGATAACAGATCATGATATATCATTAGGTCATGCAAGGTCCAAGATTGGTCTAGTTGTAGACTTGGACTAAAGGTCTTACCTCTATAGGCTTACCTTGAAACTCTCCTCGATGCCTTTACACCTTGCTCACATGCCTTACATTCACCTCAAATAATGTCATACCTCTACACATACCTCTGCACATATATCTTCATGCTCACCATGCACATGCCTCTGTGCATCTATATTACCAAATCACCATAATCATACTTTATTACAAGAACTTTACATGCCATGAATAGTCTTAGACTACTTTTCATCATACCTTCACAAGTACCATTGACATCAATTACAACATCAATGCCAAAACTAAAAAATTAATAATAGTGATCAACACCAAGGTACCATAAAGGCCCACATGCTCCTCCCCAACCATCACCAACATCCAAATCCAATGGAAAGTCACTCCATTATGTGGGTATAAACAAGGAATATCTCACTTCAAAAAGTATACAAATATCATTCACCAACTGGAGAGGTGAAAAAAAATGACCCACATGGGACTCCCTCTAATAAGGCCTTCCATGTGAGATCACCAGTCCATCATAAAAGGTGAAGACAAAATATAACAAAACTCATATTTACGCAAATAGGTTTCAAGTGGAAAACCCATGTGAAATACCACAAGTCTATTTATCCTCACATAGACAAAGTATGTCCCTAAGGTATTCATAACCCTTTTATTTCACTAAGACAATCCTTTCAGCCTAAGGAAAGACTATGGCCAAACTCCTCCTAAAACTACTTGCATGACAAGAGTTGAAAACTAATGAAAATGGGATGGATTACTATAATGCATCCCAATTCATTCCAATCACTTAAGGTAATAGTAACATAAATAAACCCTCCAACACACTCCACTTGAGTGGTGAGGTAATGTCAATCTTTTATCGTCAATAGACGCCTCCTTCTTTTATAGCCTTTTGATGTAGAAAAACTGCGACAATAGGCAGGGGCCGAATGGCTACGGCTTCACACTATTAATAAAATCAAAACTTTACAAACACTTGTTTAATTTCTAATTCTTAGGATCCTTCGAAAATGGCAAGAGAAGAGCATACTCTTGAAACAAGGCTACTAGATTTCTAAAGCTTAGAAATTTTTTGATGAAAACTCTATGGAGTGAAGGCTTATTTATAGTATTTTGGGAGGTCTTGCCTTAAATCACTGTCAAGGCAGTGTCATGTCCCATCATACTTTACAGCATAAAAGTTAATCTACAGGGAGATGTTGTTGGATGCGTTGGATGATGATGATGTTTGGTTAGGTGGGTCCAACATTACTTCTGCTTCAATCAACAAGTCATCTTCATTGATAGGATTGAAAAGACACCTTAGCTGGAAGGTACTAGAAAGATGCCAGTGCTGGGGTCCAGCTTCACATGCCTGATATCTTGGAGTGATATAAAAGTAGGATTCCCACTCCAGCTGTCATTGAATGATGGTATGCACTACGGTGTCTTGATCATGGTTCTCTTCTTCATGAATATGATGTGGGCCATGCCTGGCAACCCATTGATATAGATGTTCATTATGTGGAGACCTGATTTTGATTAGCCATGTCCACAAAGGATGCTTTAATAATTCAGTGAATTGGTGAAACAAGAATTCACTGTTTAATCTTTCAATATAGATGACTCCAAAATTTTGATGATGGTTTGCCTAGATAGTGTCTACTGAAGACAATTGTAGATCTTGCCCTATTGCATAAGAAATCCTTGTATATCATGGATGTAACCCTTCACGTAGAATTTTTTCTTGCACAAGGATATTCAAAGATGGAAATCCTTGGTTATAAATTCTGGTTAGATTAAAACCAGGAAAGGGTTGGTGCATAAGTGTGGTTGGAGGATTTTTGCTAAGCCAATTTGCAATAATATTATCAGTACCTTTGATGTGTTCTACTAAAAAATTAAATTGGTTAAAGAATGCTTGCCATCTAACATATTTACCATGACCATCCTTGCAACCATGATCTTTTTCTTTAAAGGTTAGAAATCTAGTACAGTCAGTAATTACAACAAAATGAGGAAAATGGAGAAGCTTTAACATAAACTTCTCAAGGCATTTCTTTATAGCATAGATTTCTTTATCAAAAGAAATCCATTTTTGAACATTAGTACTGAAAACTCCACTAGCAAATTCACATATAAATTCCTTATTATTATGTAAGCAAACAAGTACTCCTCCCCATGCAATATCGGAGGCATCAGTATAAACCTTCATTTGATCAGATTTTGGGATATGAAGCTCTGGGAGTGAAGCAACCATAAATTTGATCTTTTGAATAGTTGTATGTTTTTCTTCCCAACAAAAAGCTTTCTTCTTCTGGAGAAGTTCTTGAAGTATGAACCTGTCTTCACTAGAATTAGGATAAAAACTATTTAAATAGTTAAGCAATCCCAAAAATGCTTGAAGCTTAGATTTATCTAGCTTTTTTGGAAAGCTGATAACCTTCTCTTTAATGTGTGGCTGTATTTGCAGTCTAGAATCTTGGATTACCATTCTGAGGAAATTACATTCAATTTTGCACAACTAAATTTTTGTTTCTGAAAGCACTATTCCTGCATCTTGAGCCAAATGGAAGAATTTGGAGAGATGAGTAAAATGGTCAGTAAGATTATTACTAAAAATTAGAATATCATCAATATATACACACAAAAAGTTAGAAGTGCCTTGAAAGATTTTATCCATATGAGCTTGATAATATGCTAGGGCATTCATCAAGCCAAAAGACATCATTGTCCACTAGAAATGGTCGGAAGGGCAACTGAATGCTATCTTTTCCCTATCAACTTCTTTGACTCTGATCTGATAAAAGCCAGACTTACAATCAAACTGGGAGAAGTATTTACATGCTGCAACTTTCTCCAATAGGTATCTTTTATCTAGAATTGGATATGGAAATGGTTTTGTGATAGCATTTAATGGTTGGTAATTAATGACCATTCTTTTCTTTCCTCTTTTTTGCTCAGAATGTTTGTTAACCATGAAAGCATAACAACATAAAGGGGAAGTTGATTTCTCAATGAAACAATTAGCCTCCAGTTCTTTGATCTGGAGTTCCATATCATTATAATCCTGAGCTGGTATTGGGATCTTTTTCCCAATCTTCATGTGTTTACCTTCAAGGATTTTACTGTCCATCTCAGGCATAGATTTTGACCAAAACTACTGAGGGTTATCAGAATAGATAGTGGCTTTAATCTTGTCTCCTATTTCTTGGATTTCAGTTGGGATTATTGTCTTAGGCATTTGAGTCATTAAACTTTGAAATTGTTCAGTGGCGTAGATGAGGCGAGGAATTCTAAGCCTTTCATTTTCTATATTAAACATGATACTCTTGGTGGTTGAACCATAAGGTGAGTATCTATCAATAAAGGCACCGCTTAGAAGAATATCTACATGCATTCTATCTAAGGCAAAGAAATCAACATGGAAGATTTTATTTTGTATCTAAAGGGTCTATTGATGTTTATATTTGTTATAGATAAAACTATTCCCTTGGACATTTAGGCTCTTATAAGCTAAGGCATCATCTAATGTCTTCCAATCATGGATGAGTTGTGATTTTGCAAAAGAGAGAGAAGCTCATGTATCTATTTGAGCATCTACTAGTCTGCTGTTGATTTCTAGAGTAATGAACTAGGCAAACTTTCCATTAATCAACTGAGTTAAGTAAGCTGGTTATAGAATTTCTAAGGGAGGAATACTAGTACATACCATTTTTTGTCTCCCTAGATCTTGAACAATGGATTGTTCAGTGTAGATGTCTTCAGTTTCTTGTTCTACTTCTTCTTCTTGGAGATTACTGCAATCACCTAGATAGTAATCTTGGTCTGAATAGAAAGAACTTTCTACTTCTTCATCCTCTTCTTTATCTTCTGTGGGCAATAGAATATCCCACTATGGCTCGATCTTTGGTGCTAGAATTTCTCTTGGACAATCTTTACTGGTGAATTTGTTTTTGATCCAAGAGTCGCTGGGCTTGAAAGAGCTCTAAAATTGCAAAGGAGGATGTTGAGGTCTTTGCAATGTTGGTGGCATCCTTGGCATTGAGGGCTATCTCCCTCTGGATGATCCTTCTCCTCATGGGTATCCTCTAGTCCTTGGTCTTTTTGGTCTTTCTTGTACTTCTTGATAATGTCTAGACCAAGTTCCATGTGCTTCATAGTGTAGCTGTGAATGATCATGGTGCCGAGGTTGGTATCATGGACATTGCATGTTGGTTAGCGGTTGTTCCAAGTCATCAGCTAATGACTCGAGAGCATCTACATCATCATAGTCTTCTGAATCACCTTCAGGGAGATCATCTAGAATTAGTTCATAGATGTCATCCTTTAAATAGAAGTCTTCATCAAAATCAATAATATCCCACCATGCTACTACATTGGAATTAAAAATAGCTTTAACTACAGGATTTTTGCAGTGGTATTGAGGAGCAATATGGCCAAGTTTGTGATAGATGTAGCAAATAGGCTGTTTGGATGGAGGATGGGTAGTTCATCATTTTTGGAGGAAACGATGAGGACGTGCATAAGAATGCTTGCAAGGAAATGAGTGATGCTGGAAAGAAAGATGTTTGCGACACTATTTCTATTGTTTATGAGGTTGTACAAATGGTTGACAACTAAAAGGGGCTATTTTAGGATATGCTGGAGCAATCTGGGAGGCTTGATGCTTGATGAGTTTTTAGATGGATTTAGTCTCAGAGACTAAACACATAGCTTGCTGTTTGGAAAAATCTATCACATCGAAGAGAGAGAGATCTTCAATTGTTAGTCCCTTAAGATCAATATAAGAAATAACCCTATCAATAAGATTATAGGGTAAGGCATGCAAAAATTTGATATTAATCTCAGTGGATGAAAAACTCTTGCTTTTGATTCTGATGAAGACTTCTTTTTAAAGAATGACATCTATGAACCAATTCTAGATGATCTCCCCGAAGGTGATTCATAAGACTATGATGATGTAGATGCTCTTGAGTCATTAGCCGATGACTTGGAACAACCGCTAACCAACATGCAATGTCCATGGTACCAGCCTCAGCACCATGATCATTCACAACTACACTATGAAGCACATGTAACCTAGTCTAGACATCATCAAGAAGTACAAGAAAGACCAAAAAGACCAAGGACCAGAGGATACCCATGAGGAGAAGGATCATCTAGAGGGGGACAACCCTCAATGCCAAGGATACCACTAACATTGCAAAGACCTCAACATCCTCCTTTGCAATTTTAGAGCTCTTTTAAGCCCAACGACTCTTGGATCAAAAACAAATTCACCAGTAAAGATTGCCCAAGAGAAATTCTAGCACCAAAGATCGAGCCACAATGGGATATTCTATTGCCCATAGAAGATAAAGAAGAGGATGAAGAAGTAGAAAGTTCTTTCTACTCAGACCAAAATTACTGTCTAGGTGAATGCAATAATCTCCAAGAAGAAGAAGAAGTAGAATAAGAAATTGAAGACATCTACACTAAACAATCCATTATTCAAGATCTAGGGAGACAAAAACTGGTATGTACTAGTATTCCTCCCTTAGAAATTCCACAACCAATTTACTTAACTCAGCTGATTAATGGAAAATTTGCCTAGTTCATTACTCTAGAAATCAACGGCAGACTGGTATATGCTCAAATAGATACAGGAGCTTCTCTCTCTTTTGCAAAATCACAACTCATCCATGATTGGAAGACATTGGATGATGCCTTAGCTTATAAGAGCCTAGATGTCTAAGGGAATAGTTTTATATGTAACAAATATAAACATCAATAGACCCTTCGAATACAAAACAAAATCTTCTATGCTAAATTCTTTGCCTTAGATAGAATGCCTATAGATATTCTTCTAGGTGGTGCCTTTATTGATAGATACTCACCCTATGGTTTAAGCACCAAGAGTATCATGTTTACTATAGAAAATGAAAGGCTTAGAATTCCTCACCTCATCTACGCCATTGAACAATTTCCAAGTTCAATGACTCAAATGCCTGAGACAATAATCCCAGCTAAAATCCAACAAATAGGAGACAAGATTAAAGCCACTATCTGTTCTGATAACCCTCAGCAGTTTTGGTCAAAATCTATGCATGAGATGGACATAAAAATCCTTGAAGGTAAATACATGAAGATTGGGAAAAAGATCCCAATACCAGCTCAGGATTATAACGACATGGAACTCCAGATCAAAGAGCTGGAGGGTAATGGTTTCATTGAGAAATCAACTTCCCCTTTCTGTTGTTATGCTTTCATGGTTAACAAACATTCTGAGTAGAAAAGAGGAAAGAAAAGAATGGTCATTAATTATCGACCATTATATGCTATCACACAACCATTTCCATATCCAATTCCAGATAAAAGCTACCTATTGGAGAAAGTTGCAGCATGTAAATACTTCTCCTAGTTTGATTGTAAGTCTGGCTTTTATCAGATCAGAGTCAAAGAAGTTGATAGGGAAAAGACAACATTCAGCTACCCTTTCGGCCATTTCTAGTGGACAGTGATGCCTTTCAGCTTGATGAATGCCCCAGCATATTATCAAGCTCATATGGATAAAATATTCCAAGGCACTTCTAACTTTCTATGTGTATATATTGATGATATTCTAATTTTCAGTAATAATCTTACTGACCATTTTACTCATCTCTCCAAATTCTTCCAGTTGGCTCAAGATGCAGGAATAGTGCTTTCAGAAACAAAAATTTAGTTGTGCAAAACTGAATGCAATTTCCTCGGAATGGTAATCTGAGATTCCAGACTGTAAATACAACCACACATTAAAGAGAAGGTTATCATTTTTCTAGAAAAGCTAGATAAATCTAAGCTTCAAGCATTTTTGATATTTCTTAACTATTTAAATAGTTTTTATCCTAATTCTGGTGAAGACAAGTTCATACTTCAAGAACTTCTCCAAAAGAAGAAAGCTTTTTATTGGGAAGAAAAACATACAACTATTCAAAAGATCAAATTTATGGTTGCTTCACTCCTAGAGCTTCATATCCCAAAATCTGATCAAATGAAGGTTTATACTTATGCCTTCGATATTGCATGGGGAGGAGTACCTGTTTTCTTACATAATAATAAGGAATTTGTATGTGAATTTGCTAGTGGAGTTTTCAGTACTGATTTTCAAAAATGGATTTCTTTTGATAAGGAAATCTATGCTGTAAAGAAATGCCTTGAGAAGTTTATGTTAAAACTTCTCCATTTGTCTCATTTTGTTGTAATTACTGACTGTACTAGATTTTTGACCTTTAAAGAAAAAGATCATGGTCAGAAGAATGGTCATGGTAAATATGTTAGATGGCAAGCATTCTTTAACCAGTTTAATTTTTTAGTAGAACACATCAAAGGTATTGATAATATTACTGCAGATTGGCTTAGCAGAAATCCTCCAGCCACACTTATGCACCAACCCATTCCTAGTTTTAATCTAACCAAAATTTATAACCAAGGATTTCTATCTTTAAATATCCTTGTGCAAGAATAAATTTTGCATGAAGGGTTGCATCCATGATATACAAGGATTTCTTATGCAGCAGGATAAGATCTACAGTTGTCTTCAGTAGCCACTATCCAGGCAAACCATCATCAAAATTATGGAGTCATCTATATTGAAAGATTAAATAGTGAATTCTTGTTTCATCAATTCACTAAATTATTAAAGCATCCTTTGTGGACATGGCTAATCAAAATCAGGTCTCCACATAATGAACATCTATATCGATGGGTTGCCATGCATGGCCCACATCATAGTCATGAAGAAGAGAACCATGATCAAGACACCATAGTGCATACCATCATTCGATGACAGTTGGAGTGGGAATCCTACTTTTATATCACTCCACGATATCATGCATGTGAAGCTAGACCGCATCACTGGCATCTTTCTAGTACCTTCCAGTTAAGGTGTCTTTTCAATCCTATCAGTGAAGATGACTTGCTGACTGAAGTGGAAGCAGTGTTGGACCCACCTAACCATACATCATCATCATCTAGCGCATCCAACAGCATCTCCCTATAGATTAACTTTTACACTGTAAAGTATGATGGGACATAACACTGCCTTGACAGTGATTTAAGGCAAGACCTCCCAAAATACTATAAATAAGCCTTCACTCCATGGAGTTTTCATCAAAAAATTTCTAAGCTTTAAAAATCTAGTAGCCTTGTTTCAAGAGTATGCTCTTCTCTTGCCCTTTTCGAAGGATCCTAAGAATCAAAAATTAAACAAGTGTTTGTAAAGTTTTGATTTTATTAATAGTGTGAAGCCATAGCCATTCAGCCCCTGCCTACTGTCACGGGTTTTCTACATCAAAAGGCTGTAAAAGAAGGATGCATCTACTGATGATAAAAGATTGGTATCAGAGCCATTGTGAAGGATCTGTTTCTTTGTAAGAATTTCTAGCTTTGACTTTTTGAGTTCTCTACTTTGAAAAATTCTTTGGGAAAGTTTATTGCATCGAGTCTCTGGCTGTTTTTAAAATTGTCATAGGCCTTTTTATCTCTGCATTTTCTTGTTTCCCTTATCAGAATTTTCTCACTTACGAGACCTCAAATCTCTTCGCCATGGAATTTGGAAAAGCCCAAACAACCTCCACAGTAGAAATCATGAATGAATCTGAGATAGAAAGAACCTATGAACTCCCTTCTTTCATTCCTGAACAAATATTTGACTGTCTAGATATTGAGATTACTGAAGAAAACCTTGAAAAAGAAAATAGCCTATATAAACCTTCGGTTATCAAAGCTTCACATGTATACAAGAAATCTGAACTCATAAAATCAAAGTTTGTCTATAATTCTACATATATGTCTTTTGTCAAGCCCCGAATCAAATCCATTGAGTTAACCCTTAGTTATAAGCCAAAGAAGAGTTTCCAAACCAATTTACTATCTTTTTTACCTGAATTAGAGATAAATTATATCAAGTCACATGAATATGTGAAATTTATACACTTTGGACTTATCAAAATCCATATAACTCCTTTGATTCCCGTTAATATTAAACCTGCCATTTATTTAGCTTTGTGTGATCATCTTCAAGTTAGTTTTAAACATTCTTGTCAAATATCCAGTCTTGGTCGCTTGAACGATGAAGTCATATGTTTTGAGTTTTGTCTTAATCTCTCTATTGCAGTTTGCAATAAGGGATGTAAAGAAGTCAAAAATGGATCTTTAGATTGTTGGGGATTATTCACCTCCCTTTTTGGTCTAGATATGTTCGGTGAATTTAAGTATGCTTCTATAAATATTTTTGTTATCTATAGTATGACAAATACTAATCATCCAAAGATCTTAGAGAATCTGCCCTATGCTAGAAGACTTAGTGGTACTGTCCAACTTCAAAAAGGCCATATAGAATTTGTAGAAATACCTTCTGATTGGAAACTTGACTAGCTGAAAAATGTTTCTCCTAGAATGAAAGGTCAAGCCACAGTACATAAAAGTGATGGCAAAACTATGAATATACTTCCTAGATCTTTGTCTGTTAATTCTTCTAATTTTTCTCCTTCCAGACCATCCACTTCTTCCTCCAGAGCTGTCAAAATAGGCGATATCTTGATTGAAGATGAAGAAATCAATCAAGGAAGTGATCCAAAGGATCAATTACCCTGCACAATGATGAATCTTTCCAGAGAAGATAGTCTGGAATTCTACACAGAGAATAAAGTTACTCTGTATAAAGGTGGAAGATGACCACCTCATAAAGGAATATATAAGCAGTCAGTAGGAACTATACAATATTTTTCAGCTGCTTACCAAGGAGAAGTTGAACCCTCAAATGAATTCAAACAGAGAAATTATACTGCAAGATTCAATTCACATTTTTTAGAGAATTTTGATGATCTCTGTCGAGATGTCCTATATATTAAGGATAATATAGAGAAGATATAGAAACAAGTGTCTTCTATTGATTCTAAACTAGATGCTTTAGAAGATAGTTTAGATTGGCTTTCTAAATAGGACCAGCAGACAGAATCTTCTGCCAGACAGTTAACCTATCCAAATACTTTCAGCTCTAATTTTATGATTTGTAAAAATCAATCCACTACTACCCTTATGCAAAGAACGCATGTCCAGTTACAGCCATGGTATCTTAATATTTATGATCTACTCAATCCTTTGAAAGAAATTTCTGCATGGTGTAATTCTATGAGAGTCATCACTATTAATGCACATTTAGATCCCACTGGAAATACTTGTTTTGCTTTAAAGTTTTTTTGGAGTATTATTGACCAAAGGTGGAATACTATGACTGAAGCCAAATAGTATGAGCATGTACATAATCATCCTGATCCATTAGCCACATTATTTAATTTGTTGATAAATGAGTTTGCACCTCCAGTTTCTAATTGAGAACTGGAATGCAAAAAATGGCTTCTCAAGATGGAGCTTTGTGATTTAAAATAGTTTGATGCTTTTGCCAAGCACTTTAGAGAATTGGCATATGAAAGCAAGAGTTTTTCATCCACTGAGATTAAGATCAAATTTTTGCATGCCTTACCCTATAATCTTATTGATAGGGTTATTTCTTATATTGATCTTAAGGGACAGACAATTGAAGATCTCTCTCTTTTCGATTGATAGATTTTTCCAAACAACAAGCTATGTGTTTAGTCTCCAAGACTAAATCCATCCAAAAACTCACCAAGCATCAAGCCTCCCAGATTGCTCCAGCATTTCCTGAAATAGCCTCTTTTGGCTGTCAGCCATTTGTATAACCTCGTAAACAACAAAAACAAGACACTCTACCATATAGATAAGATCAAACCTCATGGTATTAATAACCATGATCAATCTATCCAAATAACTTATATATCAAGTCCTACAAGGTAATATGTGTATGGCCAAGGTCATGGGAAGTACATCAACCTATCACGTAATAGCTCTTTCATGAGCTAACGATCACCTAGCACTTATGACCATCTAACTTCCTAACACCTAGTTAAAACCTTTATTCCAAACCTTCACCATACCTCATCTATTCAACTATATGGGTGGATGTCCAAAAATTCTTGTCATGGGTTTATAAGGTGTGGATACCAAAACAAATAAGCCATGTATGTAATACCTAGCAAAAGAGTCCATGGTTCAAGAAACTCTTCATGTGTACTGTGCTTACCTCCTCAATGAGGTGCATCACCCAAAACATACACACATCAGTTACCTATGGAATAATTGGTATTGAATGGTGATCCAGAACACTCATAGTGTTTTAATCATGATCTAATATCAAAAAGTCATGACCAAATTTTTTCAGGACTAAAACCACATAAAAACATGCCAATTTTTTTGAGAATGTACAATGCACATTCTACATAATTCAATTATCCATTAGATATCCATATTAGTGGCATGAGACACACTATGTGTCAAAAAAAACTAACAAGCCTAAATGACATAGATGTAAATACACAAGTGGTTGTATGATTTATACACAACCATGTTAAACCCACTTGCTCTAATTAGCCTACAGATCCTCAACAAGCCTACAAACCTCTAAGTAAACCTATAAATCCCCACTACTCCAAGGTATACAAAGGATGCTTGAATAAGAAGAGGTGGATTTATTTAACTATAGGATCAAACTAAATATCCAAACTCTTAATGGGGTTTAATGAAGACCTCGAGTAATTTTTACCAATTCAGGGCATGATTCACACCCAAAATTATAACTTGAATGTATACACATAATATTTTCACACTTTTATCAGTTATTGATGTTTTTTATATTGTTGGAACCCATCTAATATCAATCCCTCTAAGTGCAAACCCTAAAGGGTGGACTGGGAAAGGGGTGGGAATACCATTGGTGCTTCATAGGATTATTGTCCCTTATTACCACTTATTACCAATCCAACCAGCGCCTAAAAACATTCCCTTAATCTATTACTCCTCTTTTACACACTCTTATAGTATTTTACCACCTTATGTACCTCTTTTCCTAACCTAAAACCCCTTTTGATATTTTACATGACTAGATCGACTAGGTCAATGTTAAACTATTATTGGTGAAACTCATTTAGGGTCTAGGTTGGCTCCTGGTTGACCTAGCCCATGACCTAGTGAGTTTTTATCAATAACGATAATAGGTCGAATGGGTTAACCCTATCGACCAAAACTTTTAGAAGGGTTTAGGGTTAGATCTACCTATATAAACACATCTATTTCACCATTATTAGAGAGACATCAATATTTATTATTCATTTGCACTTCTTTACAATATACTCTTACACCATTATACTTGAGGAGTCTAAACTTAGGGTTTTTAATTAGAGAAGAATCTAGTCTTGTAGAGAAGTCTTGGATGCTTTGGCCTTTATTAATGATCCTTATAAACCACAACAACCTCTTGAAAAACACCTTTGGCCAAGGGAGAGATTGAGTCTCAACGGGTTCATCTTCTAGGTAATTATCTCTAACTTTACTCCTCTCTTTAGTAGATATAAGTAGCATAAGTAATGGTTTTTGAATAATATTACTCTTCTTCTCCATGAATTAGGGTCTTATATATACATGTCTTAATTAGGATTATCTTATGTATGTTTACTTTTGTTTATTTAATAACCCCCATATTGTGCCATAAGATTTGGTGAGCATTAGATTATATTTATTTACTTTACTTGTTATTAGTATAATGAATATGAAAACATAAGACTTAATTAGGTTTATTGTGTGGTTTTGCTTAATTGGAGGCTTTAGAACCCTCCCTAGTGATATTATTGTGATATGAGATCCCCTAATTAGGTCTATCATATCCACATATTGGTTATGTTCCTAATTATCTAATGTATCCCCAATCAGATGTGTAAGTAAGATCTATCTTCTCCAAGCTAGGATTGATTTATGGATATGATACATTTATAATTTCATATATTATGGTGAAACTGATGTGAATCTAACCCTTACAAGTTTTCTTTCACATTTTTATTTCTATCATTTTATTTATTATTTTTCTATATTTGTGATACTAGGTCGATAGGGCTGGTATAATTTCTAACTTTTGTGTGTAGGTTCAACACATTATCACATAAAAATGACTCTATTCTTTCTATGAACATCTTCATCATATAA
Organism: Torreya grandis; assembly: GCA_037957365.1. Taxonomy (NCBI): domain Eukaryota; kingdom Viridiplantae; phylum Streptophyta; class Pinopsida; order Cupressales; family Taxaceae; genus Torreya; species Torreya grandis. The sequence continues at coordinate 563,571 of JARHVA010002815.1, forward strand.
AGGTTACTAGGTTGAATAGGTTGACATATTACTCTTATTTAGCTTTAGAACAACAAACTAGGTCAAACAGGTTGATATAGTATTCTAAATAATTTTCAAATAAACATACTAGGTTGATCAGGCTAGTATAGTCATCTTAACAGGCTTTATCAAATAGGGAATTATAGAACTAGGTCAACCTAGTCGACACAATTGAAAAAACTTGAAATCAAGATTTAAAACACTTCAATAGAAATTTTACAGTACTTAACATCTTCTAACCTACCAAGTTTCCTTTCTCTCTCTCTCTTTCAATTCAATTCTTCCTTACAGTCATATTTAAAAAAGTTTTTAGTCTTTAAAATTGAAATCATACAAAAAAGTAGCTTGACCTAGTTAACCTAGTTCTATATTTTATCTTCTATTTGAAAGATTAGATCAACCTGGTTGAATTAGTTTTTAAAGACTCTTGCTTCTATAGTACAGTAGAGACACTGTCGACTCTATTCTGTAATGTTTACATACACTATCATCTAAACTGACTCTATACTATGCTTCAAATTAGAAATTAACAATTATATTCTAGTAATTACTTCACACTTTCAATTTCAATTATTTGCATGCTTATAGTAGATCACATAGTCTAATTAGGTGGTTTTTCAATATGACATTTAGTTACACTATTTTTCTCTTTCTTTCACACACTACTAAATCACATAATTTTAAAACACATTTAAATATTTATCTACCCAATGCCTACCTACTTGGATTTCATCACCAAGGGGGAAGATGACTTGGTTTTCTAGTTAAGTATAAACATGTGGTTAATAATATATATTAGCAAATCACTTGACACCCTTATCTCTATGGGATTACGAAGTGAGGGAGTAGGCCCTAATACCAAGCTAGCACCATTGCTAACATAAATACCTTTCAACCTAAATGTCCTAAAACCTTCCATAGATTACTTTCTAGTTCCCTACTTTTAGCGAACTTCCCTATTGAACTTAAAATAACACTTTATAATAATCTAACAACATTCAAGATGACCACTTTGTTAGCAATCACTTTACAAGTTGAATTCTTGCTCTTTACTCATTGTATGTTATATTTTAAAAACTTGCATTAGCCAACATTGGTGAAAGGTTTTATGTTGTGTGCCTCAATTGGATCATTCTTATTAACCAAATTTATTATGTGACTACTTCCATTTCTTTCTTTCAAAGTACATTGCAAAATCTTTCCCTATTTTTAGTACATTGTCTTTTTATTCAACATAATCTATTACAAACTATTTTCCTCCCTACCTACAATATTAAGTTAATCTAGTCGACTCTATATCTCTTTTACTAGTTATATTACAATACTAGGTCAACCTAATTGACTCTATACTCTTATCAAACTCTATTTTTACTAGTTTACAGTACTAGGTCAACCCAGTTGACTCTATACTCTTATTACTATCCTGCCTATCTGACTCAATTCTTTGTTTTTCCTTCCTTAACATTCTATTCATTTTTCTCAAATCATCATGAATTCCCCTATTATAATATTCTTGGATAACTTGAATCCATTTAGATACTATATAGGATTTTTTTTTCACCCTCTCTTTTCCTCCTAAGAGAACCCTCACTCCTAGAGAACCTCTTCCCCTCCTTCATATGTGGATTGTAACATGGTTCAAATCACACCTCAAGATGAAGTAGGTGAATTTGATCCTTTTTTACCTATCAAGACAATTCTCATCTTCAATACTTTCAATATAATGTGGGAGCAATTGATACAAATCTATCCAATAATACCATTAATAATCCATCTTCCAATAACCCTCCCTTTAATACTAATTTGAGGAGTTTTCCTATAAACACCAACCCACCAATTGATATGAATTGACTTCTTACACAAGCCATACAAAAAATGAACATAATGAAAACTTCTAATACTTATCAAATGATACAATTACAATGTCATTTGATCAATATGGCTAATCAACTTCTAGCTCTCATTCCTCAAGCCAATCCAAATTTTATTCCTCCACCTCTTAGAGATGCCTCAAGAAATGTTATTCCTTAACCTATAATGAATTAAAAAATTCTTAAAAACATCCAAAATGAGATTTTAGTTCCTTTAATTATATCCATTTATGTTGGTAATATATCTCTAACTATCAAGTATGATGAGACTAAAGACCTTGCGTCCTTTCTCAATGCCTTTGGCAATCTTTACAAAGAGTGGATCCAAATTAATACTTTTGCCACAACTAGACTTATAGTTAAAACCTTCACTAGAGATTTATTAGAATGGCACAACAAACTTCCCCAACATTCCATTTTGTAACTTGAATATTTAGTCAATCCTTTAGTTAAAGAGTTTCAACATGATGATCTTCCTAAAAATTATCTTAGCCATTTCATCAATGCTAAGCAATCTCCCACTGAGTCAACTCATTATTTTATCAAATTATGGAAATATATGTCCCAAAAAGTTGACCATAACATGATTAATTATAATTTATTTAAAGTCTTTATAATTTCTTTAACTCCTCTATAATATAAGGTTCAAACTTTTACTCTTCAAACACTTAATGAAGCTCTTGACCAAGCTAAATGTCAAGACTTTCTCATGAAGCAATTTGAACCTAATCCCAAATTCCTTAAAGGATATTTTAAAACTTATACCAATGCTATCACTAAAAATACTCCTCAAACCAAGCTAGGAGTTTCCACATCTGACAATCCCCCATATTTTCACATACCACTAACTATGCAACAAATGAAACAATTCTTACCACCCTCTAAACCCTTTACTTATCCTAATAATCTTCCTAAGTGGTATGACCCTAGTAAATTTTATTGGTTCCATGCCAACATTGGTTATTACTATGAATCTTGTAGAGGGCTTACTAAATTTACTGTCTCTTACATGCTTGGTGATTCCTTTAATCACAAAGCCATGACCAACTTTCGTCATCAAGAGTACAACACTACTTCTCAAAAATGACAAGCTTCCAAAGCTTCTTCTTCTAATAACCAGAAAATGTTTTCCATAGCCAATAACCAACAAAATACCAAGGCTATTTGTGTTGTTTAGATGATTATGACCAATATTACAATAATTCTCAATATATTAACACTGCTAAGGTCAATTATCATTGCAAACTAGTTCACAAAGATCCTATCACAAAACCTAAGAAACCATCTTTATAAGAACAAATTCTTAAAGATACTATGACCACTCATTTAGCTTTGAAAGACCATGAGGAACCACCTGCTTCTTCTGAACCCCCAATAATTTCCATTCCTTCAAAATCTACCTTACCTTTTAAACCTCATATATGTTCTTCTAAATCCCATTCAAACTTTCTCAAAGAACATAACTCCATGCCTTGTAAGATTAAACTTATGGAGTTAGTTCATACTTCCCCTTATCATCACAAGTTACTTATGCACCAATTACAATAAATTAAAGATCCAACTTCTATAGATGAAGAACCACCTTCTATTAAGCCTCAACCTACCAATGTGCACACTATTGAAACTATGTGGCCTTTTTTCCAAATCATATATTGAATTTCTTAAAGAAGACATGATTAATGATGAAATCCTTTTTTGTGCTGATGATTCACCACTATTCATTAAAATAACAATTAATACTACCCTTATCCATAAAGTTTTAGTTAATGAAGGGTCTGGTATTAATGTGACATATTTGTGGCTCATCCAACAACTTGTCTATAATGTTCCTCTTCCCACTTTGCCTAGTGATGAAGCTATTCTTGAATTAATTCATGTCTGAGAACCTCAAATCCCTCAAAAACATCACAAACTTGGGAATTTCAAAAATAAAGCCCCTTATTTTAATAACTTCTTCTCTAGCATTGATCCTAAAGCTAATTAAATTTCTTCATTACCTAATACACCATACCACTTCTAAGATGGAAATGCTATGATTATCAAAGAAATTACTTGAATTAAATATGTTACTCCATCATGCCCTTTCCCAATTAAATTTTCTCATGAACTTTCACCTATTGAACATGATAAATTTAGTTTATTTTTCTATAAATATCATGAGATATTCACCTATTCCTATGATGACATGTCTAGTATTGACCCTAGCATTGTGGTGCACAACATCATCACTTATCCTAATGCCAAACCTATGGATTAAAATCAATGGAAATTTCCACTTGAAGTTTCCACTTTATGTCACAAAGAAATCATCAAACTTCTTGATTCTAAGTTTATCAAACTAGTGGACTACTTTGAGTGGGTTTCTAACATAGTCCCTATTCATAAAAGGTCACCATGGTCATTTTCATCTACATTGATTTCCATAATCTTAATCTCACTTGTCTCAAGGATAATTTCCCTTTACCTTAAATAGATACCATTATCAATTCCATAGTTGGTTATGAAATGTTATCTCTTATTAATGGTTTCTCGGGTTATAATTAAATTCACATTGCCCCTGAGGACCAATATAAGATGACTTTTACTATGGAATGGGGTACCTATTACTATGTTAAAATTCCCTTCAGCCTCAAAAAGTTTAGATCTACTTATCAATGAGAAATTATTCATATCTTTTATGATCTTATCCATAAAATTGTCAAAACCTACATGGATGACCTCATTCATAAATCTAAAATTTGTAAGACTCATCTTTCTAATATTGCCATCATCTTTGACCAAATTCTCAAATACAAAGTTAAACTAAATCCTTAAAAATGTGTCTTCAGTGTTACATCTGGAAAAATATTAGGATTCTTAGTCTCTCTCCACTACATCAATGTTGACTCTACTAAAATTAGTGATATCATCAACATGCCCATCCCTCATTCCATTCGAAACATTCATACTTATATTGATAAACATGGGGCAATTAAATGATTCATCCTCAAAATGGATTACCTTGTCCACTTCATCCATTCTCTTCTTAAGAAAGGTAATGCTCTCAAATAGATGGATCCTTATCAAAAAGCATTTGATAACATGAAAGAATCATTGATTCACCCACCTATGATTCATCCTCCTTCAAATGATCTACCTTTTATCTTACATACTTCTTTCAAACCCATATCAGTTGGGGAAATGCTTTCCCAACAAAGATGATAATGGAAGAGAGTATGCCATCTACTATATTAGTTGAGGCCTCATTGATTATGATAAATGTTACATAAAATTTGAACATGATTTCCTTACCATATATTTTGTAGCTAAAAATCTTCGACATTACATGATTTATCAAACCACTTATGTCATCATTCATTATAATCCCCTTTATCACTTCTTCTCCAAAGCCTTTATTCCTAGAGATAAAATTGGAAAATGGATGGTCCTTCTCATGGAATTTGATCTCTGAATTATTACTCAAAAATCTATCAAAGGAAAAATCACAACCGATCAACTTGTTTCAACTCCTGTGCCCACTACCGACCAACTTGAAGATAGTCTTCTCGATGATAATATTTTATATATTGAAGGTCTCAACCAATCTATATCCCTTGAATATTACTTCCATAACTTCATTGTTGATCTTGAAATAAGTAATCTTGATGGATCTGCTATCCTCCCAGAAACTACTAAACCAAAATTAGTTATCAATGAACTTGAAATTAATGTCAATTTATGTGAAGATACTTGTAACCTTCATTTTGATGGTGTTAAATGCCTTCACATAGCTAGGGAAAGTTGTATTCTTATAATTATTTTTGGCAAAATCATCCCTTTAGTTTTTGGCTTAAAATTTGACATCACTAACAACATGGCAGGGTATGAATCTTTAATCTTAGGCATGAAAGGTACTCTAGATTTACATATCCAATATGCGCATGCCTTAGGTGATTCCCATCTCATTTACCACAAATTCAATGGTGATTACCAATACGAAATATGTAATCTCATTACTTATCATCAAATTACAATTGCTATTGCCAAAGATTTCATTTCTAACAAAATTGAGCCTATCCTTCGAGATCAAAATTTTATTGTTGATTCCCTTGCTTCTTCAACATAACTTTTTCATCCACACCAAGTTCTTACCGATCCCACTTTTCTTATCCAAATAATAAAATATACATCCTATATTCAACTACATGATTAGCTTATATATCACATTGAAGCTGTCACCATTCAACAAAGCCTATGGTACAAAGACATCATTCAAGTTTTTGAACACCAAACTTATCCTCCCAAGTTAGATTCCCATGAAAATACTTGCATTTGCAAAAAAAAATTAAGTATTTCAATATAACATCCTTTATTATCATAATGTTGAAGGTCCCTTTCTTTATTAGGTTATGCAATATGATGTTCCTCCTCTTCTTGAACAAGTACATGGGGGAATTTGTGGTGGACACTATAACATACATGTTACAACCTATAAATGCCTATGTATGGGATATTTTTGGCCCACTCTTGAAAAGGATGCTAATTAATTTTCTAAAAAGTGTACTTATTGCCAACTTCATGATGATTTATTTCATTCACCTCAAGTCAAGATTCAAATTGTCGAATCTCCTTGGCCATTCTCCATGTGGGGATTAGATCTCATAGGAAAACTAACTTGATATCAAGATGGACATGTATTTATAATCATAAACACATAATACTTTACAAAATGGGTTGAGGATATGCCCCTTGTTAATTTCAATGGTCCTTCCATATCCAAATTCATCCTTAATCAAACCATCTACTGCTTTGGTGTCCCTCATACTATCATTTTAGATAATGGTGGTAATTTTAAAAACAAAGATGTCAAATAGCTCTGTGCTAAATTTAAAATCAATCATAATTTTTCCATACCCTATCATCCACAATATAATGTCTAAGTTGAGGCCACCAACAAAATTAATAATAAAATTATCCAAAAGATAATTCATGAAACCTACATGGATTGAGACCTTCATCTATATCATGCTCTTTGGGCCTATCTCACTAGCATACATACTACCACAGGGGCAATACTCTTATCTCTAGTCTATGGTTCTGAGTTAGTCCTTCCGTTAGAAGTTGAGATTTTATCTCTCTATATATCTCTTCATGGAATCATACCTGATGAAGAATTACATGAAGCTCACCTTCATGCTCTTGATGTCTTTGATGATCACTATCTTTCTGCTTTACAACACAATCACCAATACAAGGCTCATATTACCAAACAACATAATAAAAAATAAGTTCACACATTTAATGTTGGTGATATTGTCCTTAAATTAGACTACATTCATGAAAAATAATTTAAATATACCCATAAATAATGGGGCCCTTATTTAGTCAAAGACATTCTTGGTCCAAGCACCTATGACCTTAAAACCAATAAAGGCCATGTTTTTAAAGAGTCCAACAACACTCAATTCCTCAAGAAGTATTTTGCATAAATTCTTCCATTTTTTTTCATGATTTCTATATGCTATTTATCTAACACTTTTTTTAGGTTACTTATAAAGGTATCACCATTTGTAATAATTCTCTCTTTTCATAAACCCTAATCCTTCATTTTGGTCTTTTGGTTTGTCTTTCTCTCATGAGTTTCATTGTAAAACCATCTATAGGACCTAGTCTTCCTCATGATGTACTATAATCCTTTTTATTTTCATACTTTTTATACACTTGTTCCCCTTGTGTTTCTCTTTTGTGAGTTGCACTATAAGACCATGGATAAGACTTGGCCTTCCTCACAAGTACCATCTTCTTATCCAATTTTCCCAATACTTTTTGACACCCTTGTGGTTTCTATTTTATGAGTTACAGTGTAAGATCATGGATAAAACTTATCCTTCTATTGAGACCAACACCCCCTATCTTTGTTTTTGAAAGGAAGACCCCTGTATTTGTTTCCAGAAAGTCTGTATTATGGATTGAATGTGAAGAGTTGTCTTATCTTGGATTTTAAAGGCAAATCAATTTTAAAAAAGGAACATGTGATTTGATGTATTTGATCATGTTTACGTTTCATAGTTCAAAATTGTTAATAATTATCTTCAAGGTGATTAGTTATAGGTTCCATGGAAGAAGCTAGGATTCCTAAGGAAGAAACCCTAAAGGGGGTTTAAATTTGAATATTCACAAAATATAATAGCAGGAAATTTTATTTCCTTTTGATTAAATATTCCTAAGTCTAACTTTATATCAAGCTTCAAATAAATTTTTTATTTAAAACATGACCAAATATTAATATAAAACCTTAGGCTAAAATTTATACATGGTCGATTATTAATTTAAAGCTTATGCTCTTTTACAGATCTAATGATAATCACTTGTTCACTAGATTTGATTCAATGGTGTGACAAGCCTAAAGTATTTTAAAAAGGACATATAGCTAATAATTTGGGCTTAGTGAATATCTAACAATGATAATTTAATTAGAGGATTTAATCCAATGGTGTGAATTAAATATGACACCAAAAAGGATGTTAACAGTTGTTAACCACTCAAGACTTGATCTAATGGTTCACATTGCCTCAAAGGTTCTAATATAATGGTGCGCATAGACCTAGAAACTTTAAGATCTCTCAAAGGCTTTACGTGTCGTACTTGTTCATTGGACTATAAAATTTTATTATCTTAAAATTTATAGGTTCACTCCTATCATTTGACATATATGAGGACGTATTTTCAAAGACTGAACTCGTCAAAATTAACATGAAAAAGAAATATTCCATTATATTAAATTTAATAGGTTCACCCCCATCATTTGATGCCTACAAGGATGTATTTAATAGGACAAAACCCATCAAATTTAAACTAAATAATATTGAAAGCTTCAAGATCTCTTAAAGGCTTTATGCCTGGCACTCATTCATTAGACCAAAAAATTTTATTGTCTTAAAATTGATAGATTCACTCACATCATTTGACGTCTATGAGGGCGTATTTGATAAGATCAAAACTATCAAAATTAACATGAGACAAAAAGATTCCATTGTATTAAATTTGATAGGTTTTCCCCCATCATTTGATGTCTATGAGGACAAATTTGATGGGACCAAACCCATCAAATTTAAACTAAACAATCCCAGAAGCCTCAGGATATCCTGAAGGCTTTATGCATGGCACTCATTCATTAGACCAAAAAAAACTATTATCTTAAAATTGATAGGTTTTCTCCCATCATTTGACGTCTATGAGGACATATTTGATGGGACTGAACCCATCAATATTAACATGAGATAGAAAGATTCCATTGTCTTAAATTTGATAGGTTCACCCCCATCATTTGATGTCTGTAAGGACGTATTTGACATGACCAAGCCCATAAAATTTAACCTAGACAATCCTTGAAGCCTTGGGAATTCCTGAGGGCTTTGCATGTGGCATTCATTTATTGGATCAATAAATTTCACTATCTTAAATTTGATAGGTTTGCTCCCATCATTTGACGTCTACGAGGATGTATTTGATGGGAATGAACCTATCAAATTTAACTTAGATAATTTTTAAATCCTAATCAAAGAGGGTATTTCTAAAAACCTTTTAAGAAATTCCTAGCTTTTTATGAAGATGAACTTAGTATATAAAGATCTTATCCTAAGTCATTTTGTGTTTTTTAGACATAAAATTATAAATGATGTTTTCAACCCTAAGATTTATATGATCATGTAACTGATTAAAAGGTAAGCATCTTGCAGGATCCAATGGTGATTGCTTGTTCACTAGATTTGATCCAACGATACATCAAGCCTGAAGCCTTTTAAAAAAATCATGTGGTTAATGATCTGGCCCTAGTTAAGATATAATGGTGACCACTTTCTTGCTATATTTGATCCAATGGTGTGATGAAGTTGAGGACTTTTCAAAGGCCTCACAAGCTTGACACATGGCACAATAAATAAGCTCAAAGATAAAGAACAAATGAAATGCAAGGACCTAGATTTAGTTTTTCAAAGCAACATAAAGGGGGCTTTTGAAAACCAATGGTCACTCTTCAAATGAAATTTATGAAATTTACCATGAAAGGCATGGAACCCTATCACATAAGCTCCATGTAAGCATGAAGGATCAAAATGAAAGATATCTCATGATTGAAAACACAAAAGACATAATAGTAAGGTTCCATCATAACTAAAGCACATATGAGATCAAATTTGGATGTTTTGGTCATAAAAGCCAAAAGCCCTAAACCCTCTATAAAAAAGACTAGAGTCAGTTCAATTGATTATGTGACACTTGAGATAATTACAAATTAAATCTAGAGAAAGTGCTTTAGTAATAAATTTGATAGCTTTTCAAATACAATATAATGTTATTAATGGTAGAGGGTAGGCAATAGATGAAGATTAAAGCAAAACTTTATCTAACTTCAGATAGTGAAGGAAGAGTCTTTAGAGACATATAATTGGATTTAATAGCCTTGAATGTGCATGGAATTAGAAATTGGTCTAAATTATTTTTATTTATATAGTAGTTGCAACCAATTTACCAAGAATAAAAGAGGAATGCTTCAGTTTTCCAAAGATACAAGGATTTAGTATCAATTCAAATGGTAGGCCTTCATCATACAACTGCTAAACTAGAGTTAATGCATTGTATTGATCTTCTTATTATTATTTTTGTTGACTACAGAATAGATGGAGAATGGATTATTCATGAAAGAAGTATCAACAAAGTTGCATGCATATCTCCCATGGCCTTTGAGACTTATTATAAGCTCCCTTTGCCTCATGTTGATCTCCATTCCTTGAGAGAATGAAAAAATTCCCAAAACCTAGATACAGTCCTCTCACCTTGGTTAATCTAAGGCTCCCATGTTTTTTAAGACCTCAAATGGTGAGATTCCTATCACCCCAATTTAGGGAAGGTGTTAGGGTAGTTATGAATTTATTGAATAGAGCCTTTGGTACCTTTTCTCCTACTTATTTAAGTAAGGTTTGGGTATCCTATGTCCATTGTATGTTGAAGCAAAACTTAACCCCTCCTATTGGAGACTTAATAAGTTTATGCTTGGCCAAATAATTTACAACAATCAAGAAAAAGAACCCCAAGTAATTCTTTATGATGTCTTACCTCTTGGATGCACTCCTAGCCTCTATTAATTTCCCTTGCATTTGAAATTGGTCCCTTAATGGTAGATCTACCATTTCCCATCATTACTCCAAATTACATATCTTCAAATATAGGAATCACATGTAGTTCATATGTGATGGTATCTTCCCAGTCATTTTTTAGGCAATCACTAGTGTCCCTATTCCTAGGCTTCATCCTCTAATCAAAAGACAAGTAGAGACCATGGGGGATGTGTGGTTCTATCCAAATTGCATTGTAATAAGGATAGAGGGAATCATGGTCCAACCATATAGATTGCCTGTACATGTTCCCTGTAAGCTTGTAGAGCAAGAAATTACTTATCAAATCATCCAGGGAATGGATTGACATTGCAAGAAGAAGAAGAAATACCAAGTTCATCCCTTTCCATTGGACATTGGTAAAATTATAATCAATGATTGGAAATAGCTAGAGATCATGGTGGTGCATAGGAATTCTTTTGATTTCCAACTGGATGATCTTAAGATGTGGGACCCCAATGATAGATTAGCTAACCATATTCAGGATAAAAAGGTCCCAAAGGTTGAGTACAAATACCAATCAAGTGTGGGAGATGGAATTTACACAAAGGTAAGGAAATTTGAAGAAGTCTTGTCTCGGGTTAAAAAATACAACATAAATTTAGAACATAGGCTAGTTAGGGATAATAATCCTTTAGGATAAATATGGTAGTTACATCTTTTTATAGTATCACTTGTTGTCAAGACCATCTAGGACTACACATCAAGAACCATTTATTGAGGGATAATCTTTTGAGCCTCAACAGGGAAAATTGACAAAGTCATCCCATATTAGGCAACCTGAGGATGCAGAGGGAAAAGGTAAATCTATAATTGAAGAGTCTACCATTGAAAATAGACTTGGTGAAGGTCCTTAAATTTAGGTATCCCCACCAAGGCCTTCTTACCCAATAGAGGTCATTAACATGATTACTTTGGAAACTAGAAAAATAGTAAAAAGTGCCCTTATTAATATCATAGCTTCTTATGATGTGAATAAGGAAGAAGACCCATCTAAGGAAGCAAGAAAGGAATTAGTTCCATTAGGTAGTGGAAAGAGATAGGTAGAATTAGCCTTAGTTCCTTTGGCTCCAAGAAATAGGCCTGGGTTAACTTTCACTCACCCTACTAGTGAAATAAACCTCTTCAGTGATGAAAATCTTATTTATACACCAACCATTCTTGATTGGTTTATTTATGGGAAGTTTCAAAAAATCCCATCTCTTTCTTATTCATTGGCTTTGACTCGAGTAGACATAGGTATTCAGGATAATGTCAAGCCTTGGATTTATGATATGTTGAACAAACAAGTAGACAGAACAAACCACAATCTTCACAACAAGGAAAGCTAATGGGTTGGTACCCTAGGAGCCTTTGGAAGTTAAAATTTAGATATTTATAAACAACCATAGGTGAAAGAACTTGACCCTCAAGTCTAATTTAATCTAGATACATTAACTCTTGAGAGAGTAAAGACTAAGAAAATTATTATTTGTATTGAGGAGTTCACCTCTCAGAAGGTGGAACCATTTATAAGTTTAACTCCTATTTTAGGGTAGGTAGTATGGGAGCATCATATTTTTCAAGATGATGTAGCTAGTATGGTAATATCCCCGTCAATAATGACCTTGGCTAGAGTTCAAGGAATGAAGCAGAGGATTTTCAACTTGGAGAAAGAAAAGCAAGATTTGGAAGCTCAGGTCCTCCTTTCAATTCCTGAAGACATATTACAAGCATTGAATGTATCCTTGATGGATACATTCAATAATTTGAAAAGAATAAAGTCTAGATTAAGTGCTTTAGACCATCAAGTTGAGATAACACAAGCCTTAATAACCCAGTGGTAGAATTCTCAAGCTCAGATGGAAGAGCTCATCAAGGTGCATAAGATAAAGTAGGTATTGGACTTCAAGATTATCAAACTTAGACATTTGGATGTATTCATGGTAGTTTTGATAGATAAACAAGAGGATTTGATCACTTGGATCAATGATGTTAAGGACTTCATCAAGAGAGACACAGACTTGGTAAATTGGATTGAGAAAATTTTGGGGAATTTATTAGATAAACCTTCTCAAACCACTACTATAGGCCTGATTAATGATGAAGAATTAAATTAGAGGGTTGGAACTGACATCCAAAACATCAAAAATAGAAAAGGTCATTTAGCTAAGGACAACCGGAAGACCCTTGATACCATTATTTTTGTAGGGAATCAAATTGCAGAAGCACAATGTATCAAAGAACTTGTATCTTGGGCAGATAGTGAATTTGACAAGTTATAAGATAAAGAAGAGGATTTTATAATGAATCTTGGAGTGGATTTTGAGATGATCAAGTAACAAGACACCAAGGTGAAAGACTTCCTCAGACAGGGCTAATTGAAGGGCCCACCAATGAAATTCTTAAGAGAATTTTCTTTTTGTAAAGTATATGCTTGTCTATTAGCATATACTCTTTCTTGTCATATTGACATGTGACCTTCCATGTTATATCTTTATATTAAGGATAACTATCCTTATTTGCATGTTGATATTTTGAAAGTTAACTATTTAACTGCCTATGTTTCTTATAAATAGATAGATGGTTACCATTTGTAAGGGAGAGTTTTTGAGCAATTGATACTAGGAGCATTTAATAACACTAAGGAATTCTAAAATGATTATCTGGATAGTTTTTTTAAATGTATATGCTATCTCTCAATTATGGAAATTTGTGTTGAATTTGAATGATTCTTCTTATTTTGAGTCACATTATTTGTCATATGGTAGTTAATTTGTGATGAATGCTAGATTAACTATAAATATTTCAAGTATAATACATTTTATTTTCTCTACATTTGGATGTACTTATGTTATTCAGATCATAATAGCAAACTTTTAAAGTAAACTTGGTTCTTATTTATGATTCATACTATTCCTATGAATCTCGCCTGATTTGTGATGTAATTTGAGCTTACGTTATTTTATAACATAAATTGGTTTAATGTGTACTCAACATAATTTTAATCTTGTCATAATATTTGATATGAAAACCTGTAATCATGTCTCTTTCTTCCTTACCCTTTCTTTTTCTTATTTTTTCATCAAGATTCACTCTAGCTTAAAGATCATTGTTAATAATCATTTAGTTTAAATTTTGAGTCCTCAAAATTATTAAGTATTCGAATTGTGTAGACCCTAGTGGCTCCCAACCACTAAATCAAATAAATATTATGGATAGTTTTCATACTTTGCTTCTATTTCACCACAGAAAATCACTGAATAGTCATAAATTACAACTCATGCCATGGATTCTCAGAATCCTAAAATGAGAAGTGTTGTTCAACACTAAGAACAATTTTGATATAGTTTGAAGCATCAACACCTTCCTCATTCAATCACCATATTATCATTCCTTTTTTTAATGTGTTTTGCAATGGTTATGAGTTTTTTATCCTTATTCTCAACTTTAGCTTTTACTTATTTTGATAAATGAGATTTGCATAACCATATATGTTAGCATGTTTACCTACATTTCCCTCATTCTTATGATAAGGAATCACACTTTACTATCATTGTATCCCTTTTTTCACCCTTTCTCATATTTTTAATGATTTGAAGTAATTTAAATTATTCCATATTTCATTCCTCTTGATTTCCTTTCACTCCACATTAGATAAAACAAGGTCAAAGTCAAGATAGCACTTTTATTTCACCTGACATTATGAGATTATTAGACACCATGCTCTCTAATTTATATCTCTTAGTAACCAAGTCCAAAGTATTTAAATGAAAGTTATCTTTAGCACCCATGTTTGATTTTCCAAATCCATATGGAGGAGGAATAGAAACAGCCATCAATAAAGTTAAAATATAAATCATTTGAAATAAAAGGTAATGATACACAAAAGGCAACATACAAATTTCAAAAGCTAAATTCACACCAAAAGACATGATTAAAAGCACATATTCTATCTCCAATCAAAGCTCAAACTCTATAGTTGGCCTCATGATGGAACCAAAGTCCATTGGGGTATAGTAGGCCAGTGGATTGGAATAGGAAAATTCAATAAACTCTATGGTTATAGCTACTTTCCAATGTAAGTACCCAATCTTCATAGTAGATTGATGACTCTGTAATGGGTCTTGAAGAATGGGGAACACGTTGTGGGAAGGTACTTCCATTTTAATTTTCATGTATATAGCCTTCATGGGATGATATAAATACTTCATTTGTTGACCTAAGACTTGTGTGGCTAAGAGAAGTTATTTAAAGTCCTTATGGTTAAAAGTCCTCTTATTTTGACAAACCTAATTTGAGTGTCTTAACTTCGATAAAGAGTTCCTCTACCTTGGTTTTTCCTTCATTCTCCCCTCCACCCATTTCATTTCCCCCCTTGATAGGTAAATTATGATTCTAATTTTTTTCTTTCTTCTCTATTTCCTCTTCTTCACATCTTAAAAACATGCTACCACTACTTTGTTTCGGTTTTATCTATCTTTAGAATAAAATAACACATTTGAGAAACTATGGATTACTTTCTTTACACCATGGATTTACATTTTTAGACATGCCTTGATTTTTATATACCATTTGTCATTATCATACTACCCCTTTATGTGGATACCTGGGTCTGTTTCAACTTTTATGTACTTTTTCCATAGTTTAGTGAGGTTGGCTTGTTACTTCTCACTCACCAATGTTGTTTCCCCTTTTATGCACCTTTTTATTGATGATTGAGTAAGGATTTTTAATTCTAACTCAACTATATTATTTTCCCATGTTTTCTTGGCTATATTTGTTTAAGTAAGGATTGTTACTACTTTTACATTGATGTTTAATTACCATCCTTTTTCTACATGTATCCTTGGTTTGATTTAGTGAGTTTGCCTTTCTCACTTAAGGTTTACTTGTTTTAGTTTCTTGGATTTTAGTAGCCTTGGATTTTTAGTTACCTGATTTACTCTAAATTTTGACTTGGTCATTTGGTCTAACATAACACTTGTCACCCTAGCTTTCCAAATTTCTAAGTACATCCCATCCACATAGCACTAGTTATCTTGGTTTTCCTATGTTTATTTGTTTTTGCTATTTAGTTTTATATTTTTAGGTTTATTGAAAGTAGTCTCTATGCCTTCCACAATCAAAAAAATAAACACAGAAGACAACCATCCAGCAATAAAGGTAAGCCGAGGTATGCATTACATTTACTTTTTTAGTTATTTTATGATTTAAAATATTGCAACATTTTTTAGCCTTAGTATTGTGTATTACTATGTTCTTTTCTCAAAGCACCATCCCCTATTGCACCTGAGTGACATGTGATGAGATTCAAGTGGGGTATATGTATACACATAATATTTTCACACTTTTATCAATTACTAATGCTTTCTATCTTGCAACAACCCATTGAGTCTCAATATCTCTAAGTACAACCCTAAAGGG
Source organism: Torreya grandis (assembly GCA_037957365.1). Classification (NCBI taxonomy): domain Eukaryota; kingdom Viridiplantae; phylum Streptophyta; class Pinopsida; order Cupressales; family Taxaceae; genus Torreya; species Torreya grandis. The sequence continues at coordinate 580,021 of JARHVA010002815.1, forward strand.
TGCATCGGGACAAGGGTGGGTAGACCATTAGTGCTTCATAGGATTATTTTGCCTTATTACCACTTATTACCAACCTAACCATCTCCTAAAAACATTCCCATAAGCTAGTACTCCTCTTTTACACACTCCCCCAATATTCTTCCACCTTATGTACCCATTTTGCTAACCTAAAACCCCTTTTGACAATTTACATGATTAGGTCAACTAGGCCGACTGTGTCGACCTTTTAATCTTATTGGTGAAACTCATTTAGGGTCTAGGTCAACTTGGCTGACCTAAACCATGACCTAGTGAGTTTTTATCAATAATGATACTAGGTCAATTGGGTTGACCCTATTGACTAATTTTTTTAAAAGGGTTTAGGGTTAGATATACCTATATAAACACATCCATTTGCCATTATTAGAGAGATGTCAAGAGTTATTATTTATTTTCACTTCTTTACAATTTGCTCTTCCACCATTATACTTGAGGAGTCTTAGCTTAGGATTTCTACTTGGAGAATAATCTAGTCTTGTGGAGAAGTCTTGGATTATTTAGCATTTATGAATGATCCTTACAAACCATAAAAACCTCTTTTGAAGCACATTGAGGCAAGGGATAGATTGAGTCTTGATGGGTTTATCTTCCAAGTAAATATCTCTAACTTTGTTCATCTTTTTAGTAGATATAAGTAGCATAAATAATGGATTTTGAATAATATTACTCTTCCTCTCCATGCATTAGGGTCTTACCTATACATAAATTAATTAGGATTCTCTTATGCATGTTTACTTTTGTTTTTTTGCTAACCCCCATATTGTGCCACAAGATTTTGAGAGCACTAGATTAGATTTCTTTTCTTTACTTTTTATTAGTATAAATAATATGAAAACATAGGACTTAATTAGGGTTATTACAGGGTTTTACTTGACTAGAGGCTTTGGAACCCTTCCTAATGATATTATTGTGATAAGATATCCTCTAATTGGGTTTAGTGGATCCACATATTGTTCATGTTTTGGATTATCTAATGTATCCCCAATCATAAGTGTAAGTAGGATATATCTTATCTAAGATTTAATTAATTTGTGAATTTGATGTATTTTTGATTGCATACAAAATATAATTTCATGTTGATTTAACTTTAAAGGAAATTTATTATCAAGGAGGTCATATTATCATCATATGACCTCAGAAGTGTTCAAATATGTCCTTGGTTAGCTCCATAAGGATGGAAAACTTCATCTCAACCATCAAATTAATTCAATATTAAATTTTAGATTGGATCAAAGGTGATGAAGCCCTATATATCCATATAGATGTTACTAATGGATTAAAATTAGTAATTAAGTTAAAAACTCATATTTTGGAAAGGGGAGGGGAGGTCTTGGAGGATGTCTTTTCCATAGTAATCTGTCCTCTCTTTCATCATCCTTAGATGATTACCATTAAGGGATTCTCCATTTTTTTCATTTTTTTCAGTTTGAAAATTTTATTTGATACATGTGTGCTTGATTTGAATTTATAGGTAACCGATTTAAAATAAAGTTCCTAGATAGTTCCAAGGTCTTGTAGTTTCCAAAAGTTTCTATGGGAGCTTCAAGGTCCATGATAACCATTACTTACATTTTATATTTTAATCTCTAATTTTGGGTTCAAGATGAAGGGGATAGAAAATCAATGGGTTTTCCTTTATGTTCCACCTATCTTGAGGCTTCTAGGATCCCAAAAATGTTTTAAAAGCTTAAACTGACTACTTAAGGACAAAATTAGTATATCTCTAAATTTGCACCACTTCAAGTCTTGAAACCTTTCTCATATTGAAGAGCACAATAAATTTATGGGGAAAACCTTTTGGGTTTCCACACCTCTAGATGTATAGATATCCATAAATATTTACACAAAATAGTTATCATTATTAGAAGTTATGGTTTTAGTTTTAACAATGTACATGTGCAACTTTATGCAAATACGCAGGTTTAAATTTTATTAAAAATTATATTAAATAATAATTTAAAATAAAAAATAATATTTTAGGCTTTGTTAACTTTGATGCTAACCTCATAGTGTGAAAATGGTGGTGGTCAACCTTGGTTGACCACCTTCTAAGATTTAAAGTCACGTTCCATGTTAACACTATTAATATTAATTCAGATGTCAATCTGCATAATGCGAATGATATCCCCTTAGGGGATTCCACCAAATGCCATGTAGTCACATGGGTGACCAATGAAACTAATTTTACCTATGAAAAAGTGTATAATACCATTCCCAAGTGCTTGTGTAGCCAAAACTTATGCTACATACAACAAAACTTCAAAAATTCACATTGGGCATACTATATGCCTAAAAATTATGGAACAAGTGGTGTTGGGTCCATAAGACTATAGATTATATTTTAAAAATAATTTATGTCCAATTTTACCTATTTTTTATGACTAATAAATATGTGAAGTAAGAGTAACTTACAAATGAGATCTCTGATGAATAAGGAGTTT